>VWYE01004466.1:173701-188728 GCA_013398995.1 Alaudala cheleensis
TCTCCATTGCAAGGGGAGGGCTCTGGCTTCTCTCTAGCAGACACCTGTCTTTCAAACCAAGACAGGTTCCTATATGCAAACTACAGAAATGCCCTGAACAACTCTTTGTGAGCACCCAACTCAAACTAAACAATGTCTTTTGCTGGAGAGATGATTTATTCCTCTATCGCATGAGCCATATCAAAGTTTTACCAGTTGGAAACAACCAAGTAACTCTATTCCTATCTAGCAAGAGTTCCTTTGAAAACAACATTTAGTGCTGAAATATTTAAGGAGAGGTGGTGAGGCCCAGAGTCCCTCTTCATGTGGCAGAGCCAAGGTTCATTCCAGCCAAAGTCCTGCCATAAGGAAACCGTGCACAGGCCTTGCTCTACTCCTTTGAAAATAAATGAGGTTCATATCTCCCTCAAGACAAATACAAAGTCCACTCAGAAAGGTAAAATGAGGTAGTAAAATCTCAAGACCATTGATATCAAAAGTGCTGGTTTACACTTCATCACCTGACACCTGCTCAGAGTTCCATAGAAAAGCCCACAGGAAAAGTCTCCATCAATTTGACCCTTACAACACACTGAAAAGCTTTATCAACACATCACTACCATCTGTCACAATTTTACCCTTTTATTTCTCCTTGAAAACATGATAAATATTGCTGATTTGGGTCTGTGTTGATATCTGTCTCTCCCCAGCTTAAAAAACTGTAAAAGCAACAAAGATGCCTAGAATCAGGAATTCATGTCTTAAAAGAAGGACTAAGGTTGAGTTGGAAGGGGAGAATGACTGCGTGTGCCAGATCTCAGCAAGCTCAGGCTACCCATTTTAGATTTATACAAAATTAAACCCCACTTCTTCCGATGTCAAAAAAAGCCTGAGCAAGGCATTTCAGGGTGCAGTGCTGCTCACACAGCCATTTCAGAATGCAAACCAGCACCAGAAGGCAATTCAGACCTCATACAGGAAATTGCCTGCAAGAAAATCTCCTTAAACATCGCAATGGAACAGGAGAAAATGTTTTTACCCTTTACCTTCTAAGGAGCTCAGCTTTGAAATTTTTCTAATCAACATGAAGTATAAACGGGCTACTTCAGGTGGGATGGCAGAGCATGGCTCTCATTAAATTCTGAATGTCTTCAGGGTGATAAAAACCTGCCAGTGCCCTGGGCAAACACAAGAACAAACTTCACAAGTTCAGCGAATGAGTTCTTAAAAGTCATTGATGAATGGGATGAATTGAAACTGTATCCATTACTCCCTTGACTAGGCTCCAAAATGCTTTTTTCATAGCTAAAGAGAAAATGTTACTACTTGATGTATTAATGCTTGCAGCCTAGGGGAACGAGGAATATTTCAAAGAGGAAGGAAAGAACCACTGCATCTTTCAATGGGATACAGTGTGCATCTTATAACTGTCTGTAATGAGAAAATACAAGTGGATTTTGGAGGAGAACTGAAGAAGGTACTCAATAAAGAAAGGAAAATGAAGATTCAATCCTCATGACGTCAAAGAAACTCCGTGCTCAAATTTGAGCTACCACTTTTATCATGGAGGATTTGCCTAGAACACCCTTCACTGGAAGGCAATCCCCACAGTTCCTAGCTGAGGCCAAGTACCATTGCAAGGCCACCAACTCTGTTGAAATGAAATACTACACTGTGAGTGCTCCTGTTTTCAAGTCACTAGAAATTGATTTTACCTTGTGTAAACTCCTCCCCTTC
This sequence comes from Alaudala cheleensis, assembly GCA_013398995.1. Lineage (NCBI taxonomy): Eukaryota > Metazoa > Chordata > Aves > Passeriformes > Alaudidae > Alaudala > Alaudala cheleensis. Next base: position 175,418 of record VWYE01004466.1, read on the forward strand.
ATTGCCCTATAAAACCCGATGACCCTGCCCCTGCCTCTGCCTCTGCCTCTGCCTCCCCCTTCATTTTCATCTGTCTCCCTGGCCTGGGGGAAAATAAATGGATTCTTGGGCTCAACAAAATAGCCTCATCTTGTGTGTTCCCATGCTGTCAACTGTAACCTTCCCGGGCATGATGAACAGTGTTGCTGCTACACGCTGCTACACTGACCTACGCCATCTCCTCTGAAACTTATCCCCGGAAACCTGAAGTACCATGACAAACCATTTCACACAGCCAAGGAACCCCTGTGAAGTTACTCCATGAAGCAATTAAACAGTGCATAGAAAAGTAAGAGAATGAAATAAGGCATGAGGAGCAACAACATTACCAAGTGGTATTCATTGCCAGCTATTCCAGCAAAACAACAATGCTCCAAAAGTTTTGAAGTTTTCTTTCTTTTTGTCACATGGACTTGCAGCTTGAGGCATCTGGATGAACTTCACGGAAAATCTTAACAAGGAGCATTTCCTAACTTGCACATTAGTATCTAACTTAAACAGTGACAGGTCAAGGAAAGATTAGAAACAAAAGAATAGCATTGTGGAAAAATTGCTGGCACAAACTCCACAATCTCACCTGCTGAAGGATCTTTCCAAGTGTACCCTTGTCCTTTTGCATAATTCCATCTCTCTGCAAGTGAGCAAGTAACTCTGGCTTCTTGTAAGTCCTCAGAGCAAGTAAATGGATCACCCTGTCCCTGTAGGGTCGGCGATAAACAGCAGCGCAAAGATTCCATTCACTGTCTGCAGGTTTCATGAGCTTCATTTTCTTTTTCTTAAGTGCAGGACATGAAGCATTTGGTTTGGTTTGTTTGACTTCTGCTTTCCCAAAGGAAAGGAAAACAGAAAAAGAAATGTCAAATGGGAGGCTGGGAGATGGCAAGAAAGTTGATTTAAAATTATGATGGAAATCTTGGGGACAGAGCTGATCTGGAATATCCTTGTGGATCCCTTCCAACTTAGCATATTCTCTGATTCTGTGACAAAGCCCAGTCCCTAACTGGTACTGCATGGATCATATTGCAAAGGCACCCTGAACCCTACCAGCAACCACACCTGTCTCACCTGAGTTTCTCAGTGCCAGCCCAAAGCAAAAGTGGCCCCAAGTTCCACAACAAATGTTTTACTACTGTCAGTCCTCAGACCTTAGTTACTGAATGTTAAATATTTCCTTAGGATCTGTGTGAACCACCACCAAGAATCACACAAATCATCATTCACATGTGAAGCAAAATCCCACAAAGAGAAATTCTGAAGTTTAGTTTTGTCTCCAAAAAGCCACGATGATGCTGCCTTAAAGTGCTCTGCACTAAGCTAAGGCAGGGCAAGAGCTGCACTTTCAGTGGCAGGGATGCCCCTGCAGGCAGGTGACTACAGCCACAGCCAGGTAAGAGCCCATTTTTCTCAGGGCAGCTGGTTGTATGTGACTCAGCTCATTGCTGCAGGCAGCACTACTGAGTGCCTGTGAGGGGAATGTCCACGTCATGTCTGCCTGGGGCCAGGCTCCTTGGGGAAACAGTACTCAGGACAGATTAATAGCAAATGACACCACCTAAGCAAGCACACTCTGCTTTGTGGGAAATGATGGAATCAGCAGGGAAGATGGCAAAAGTACTTTCCCTTTCCTTGAAAACAGACAAACATGGTCTTGTGGCAACAGTCACTTATTAATGACCAAGACAAAAGATTTAAACAAGCAAAATTTTCTGTACTGGCCTTATGAAATTCTATATGCAACTTTCTCAAAGTAATTTTCTTTCCATTTTCAGTTAAGGTGAATGGTTTAGCATGATGCCTAGGCACTCCAAAATACGATGCAACATTAGCTACCAAGGCAGTGAATATAAGTGTGTGGGGTGGTCCAAACCTTGACCTCAATGCTCAAAATTCCAACCGGTCAAGCAGTATGGCAACAAGAAAGAACTGGCAGGCTTTGTCAGAGGAAAACAGGCCAATGGTTGAATGCAGTGACAAGAGATTGCAAGGCTGACCTGAAAGCAAACCAGCCACAGCTGAGATCTCTGAGCCCATTCCCTGTCCCACGAATATGCTGCAAAAATGAATTACCAAGTTTAAAATCTTACAGACATTGAGCAAAATATGAAAAGCAACCATACCTCCAAGTGGGCTATGCAATTCGACAACTTGCACATTTCCACTGTGCAACGCCTCGCTGGCATTTGGCTAAAAGGAAAAAGAAATCTTCTGTAAAAAATTCAGCCTACACTCCATTACTGCTGATTAACTAGGCCCTTAATTTTAAACAAGATGTGTATTTGANGCTCCAAAAGTTTTGAAGTTTTCTTTCTTTTTGTCACATGGACTTGCAGCTTGAGGCATCTGGATGAACTTCACGGAAAATCTTAACAAGGAGCATTTCCTAACTTGCACATTAGTATCTAACTTAAACAGTGACAGGTCAAGGAAAGATTAGAAACAAAAGAATAGCATTGTGGAAAAATTGCTGGCACAAACTCCACAATCTCACCTGCTGAAGGATCTTTCCAAGTGTACCCTTGTCCTTTTGCATAATTCCATCTCTCTGCAAGTGAGCAAGTAACTCTGGCTTCTTGTAAGTCCTCAGAGCAAGTAAATGGATCACCCTGTCCCTGTAGGGTCGGCGATAAACAGCAGCGCAAAGATTCCATTCACTGTCTGCAGGTTTCATGAGCTTCATTTTCTTTTTCTTAAGTGCAGGACATGAAGCATTTGGTTTGGTTTGTTTGACTTCTGCTTTCCCAAAGGAAAGGAAAACAGAAAAAGAAATGTCAAATGGGAGGCTGGGAGATGGCAAGAAAGTTGATTTAAAATTATGATGGAAATCTTGGGGACAGAGCTGATCTGGAATATCCTTGTGGATCCCTTCCAACTTAGCATATTCTCTGATTCTGTGACAAAGCCCAGTCCCTAACTGGTACTGCATGGATCATATTGCAAAGGCACCCTGAACCCTACCAGCAACCACACCTGTCTCACCTGAGTTTCTCAGTGCCAGCCCAAAGCAAAAGTGGCCCCAAGTTCCACAACAAATGTTTTACTACTGTCAGTCCTCAGACCTTAGTTACTGAATGTTAAATATTTCCTTAGGATCTGTGTGAACCACCACCAAGAATCACACAAATCATCATTCACATGTGAAGCAAAATCCCACAAAGAGAAATTCTGAAGTTTAGTTTTGTCTCCAAAAAGCCACGATGATGCTGCCTTAAAGTGCTCTGCACTAAGCTAAGGCAGGGCAAGAGCTGCACTTTCAGTGGCAGGGATGCCCCTGCAGGCAGGTGACTACAGCCACAGCCAGGTAAGAGCCCATTTTTCTCAGGGCAGCTGGTTGTATGTGACTCAGCTCATTGCTGCAGGCAGCACTACTGAGTGCCTGTGAGGGGAATGTCCACGTCATGTCTGCCTGGGGCCAGGCTCCTTGGGGAAACAGTACTCAGGACAGATTAATAGCAAATGACACCACCTAAGCAAGCATGTTCTGCTTTGTGGGAAATGATGGAATCAGTAGGGAAGATGGCAAAAGTACTTTCCCTTTCCTTGAAAACAGACAAACATGGTCTTGTGGCAACAGTCACTTATTAATGACCAAGACAAAAGATTTAAACAAGCAAAATTTTCTGTACTGGCCTTATGAAATTCTATATGCAACTTTCTCAAAGTAATTTTCTTTCCATTTTCAGTTAAGGTGAATGGTTTAGCATGATGCCTAGGCACTCCAAAATACGATGCAACATTAGCTACCAAGGCAGTGAATATAAGTGTGTGGGGTGGTCCAAACCTTGACCTCAATGCTCAAAATTCCAACCGGTCAAGCAGTATGGCAACAAGAAAGAACTGGCAGGCTTTGTCAGAGGAAAACAGGCCAATGGTTGAATGCAGTGACAAGAGATTGCAAGGCTGACCTGAAAGCAAACCAGCCACAGCTGAGATCTCTGAGCCCATTCCCTGTCCCACGAATATGCTGCAAAAATGAATTACCAAGTTTAAAATCTTACAGACATTGAGCAAAATATGAAAAGCAACCATACCTCCAAGTGGGCTATGCAATTCGACAACTTGCACATTTCCACTGTGCAACGCCTCGCTGGCATTTGGCTAAAAGGAAAAAGAAATTTTCTGTAAAACCTTCTGCCTACACTCCATTACTGCTGATTAACTAGGCCCTTAATTTTAAACAAGATGTGTATTTGAAAAGTTTTGCTGTCACATCACTAAAATGGGTAGATTTGATACTGTTTTCCTTTTGAAAGCAGCTGACTACAAAACTGCCCTGAGAGAGAGACTGTCACTTAGCCTCTAATGCAGCCAGACATTCAAGTAACACGTCATCCTTTCCCAATTGCTGGAATTTATAAGCGCAGACTTCCCTTGAAATCAAGTGCCTGAGTACAATTGAACTGGCCAGCATTCAGCTAACAATCTAGGCAAGATCGGATTGTTATCCAAATCACAAAAAGATCACAAAGTCAGGGCAGCACTTGGCACTGGGATTTATTTGGTACTTATAAGAAAGTACATCCTGGAGTCAGCTCCAAGAAGTTCATCTGCATAAGGGGAACTTCGACTCTAGCAGGCATGAAAACCCTTTCTCTTTTCCCCAGATCTAGATAAAATTATTTGCACAGATGTGTAACGGAAAGTTTATTCTAGGTTAGTCAGATGTAACAAAATTTGTGTTGCTTGGCTGAACTCTTTATTTAGTACAAAATGTTTAGCATTCAGGTAGAGCTTAAAAATCAGTAAAATGTTTTCCGCATAAGCGAATTTTTTTTTTTAACCAAAACAACCTACTGCCATCCAACTGCTTCATTCAGAAGGCAAAATTGGTGGACAGAAAATTTAAAAAGCTATGGCAAATGGGTAGAAAAATGTGGACTAATAAGCATGAGAAGTGATACATCAATATCAAATAGAAGATAGAATATTCCTTCATGGAAGGAATTATGTAATTTAGAACCAATGAAGAATAATTTCCTTGTATGCTAAAAGTGTATCAATAAGTGGAATAGCTTTGAAAGTGGCATGAGTTATCACACTATGCACTAGAGCTGCAAATAAATTAATGCCTACTCCTAATACTAAAAAAATTAGTATTAGAGAGTTTCTTTTATCCTGACATGTTTGGTGACTGTAGTATAAACATAGAACAATGATAAATCTATGCATTTTGACCGTGAGCCATGCCCAGAGCATGAATTTCCTGAGTGTCACAGCATGGGGAACCTCCAATTTCCACTGGCACCTCCTCAGAGTTATCCCTGTGAGTAAATTCCACTTGGATAGCTGCCTTGAAAGGGCCCTTGAAGCATCAGCGGGGCGCCAGCCCTGTCCAACAGGTCCCGTGGGGTCAGCAGCACCTGGCACCAAAACCATGGCCAGGGCCCCATCCAGTGTCAACCCACAGAGTCTGACACCAACCCCTCACCTGTTGGTCCTGGGACTTCTGGGTCACCCTGACGGGCATCGCAGTGGGGTTGGAGGCCCTGCGGGATGCAGTGTGGAGTGGGGCCCTGCAGAACACAGCAAATCGTGACCAGGCTCGCAGCTCTGCCATCCTGCTCTGACTCCCAGACAGTCACTGCTCCTGCTGCAAAGTCTGGAAAATGTAAAATTGTTGTTAGGCAAAAGTGCTCTTTATTGACTGGCCTTTATGGCTTTCAAGGGTCATCAACAAGAAGGGAGATTATTTCCATGAAACAGAAAGTAGACAACAAGCTTTAAGTGATGGCCAGATACTGGAAAGGCAAATTACTTTTTGCCTGAACTGCCTTGTGAAGCTATAGGTCTTGAGAGGCTTTGGTGATCTCAGGGGAGGTTAGCAAGGCTTGAGAAGAAAGATGTACCACTGCTGTGGGACACAAATAATGCAGAATTTATGGGCTCAAGGACATTTGGCAGAACCCTCAAGAAAAGGCACAAACTAATAAAGCCAACAGAGCAACTGAGCTGAATCAGCTCCAGCAGGGTAAAAAGGCAATTCCAGCAAGGGCAGGCCATAGCCACCAACTCAAGAAACCACTGACTGAAAAGAGAGACTGGGCATGCAGTCTAATTAACATGAGAAGTGAGAGGTTCATTACCCAAGAGCAGACAGAATACTAATTATGAAGATAACTAGGTTATGAACACAAGTACCTTTGTTTACTAAAATGTATAAACACTAAAAAGTTCTTGTTCTTGTGGTGCTGGCTTTGTAAATTTGCCATTGAGCCCCTCCTTTTTGCATAGAACTGTAAATAATTACCTCCACTCAATGTGTGGATTGGTGTCTTGAACAATGTTTCCAAGAACCAACCAATTTGGAACAACACGCACCAATACTCTGACACCTCTGCTCTCACTGCAGCTGCAGAAGGGTCTGACCGCTGCTGCTGTGTGCCAGTGCCTATGGCCACGTGTTCTTGGAAACAGGGAGTTCCATGTTCCAGGCTGGATAAGACGTCACTGAGGACTGGGACTCCATACAGTCAGGGCAGAGGGAATTCCCAATGGGCACATGTGGGGAATACCCTACCCTGTCCCTTGACTGACTCACCTTGTTTCCAAGTGCAGAAAAGGGGTGCTCCAGCCGCTGCAGTTGCTGCAGCTGTGCAAACCAGGGCTAATTAAGTGTTTCTGCACAAAAGCGCTGTGCTTGGATATCTCCGAGGTGAAGGAGCAGCTTAACACCTCTAACCAGGGCAGCAGGGTGCAGCCCTACCAGCACTGGTCAATCCTGAGTGGCCTGGTCAGTCTGTGAGACTTCAGGCACAGGTCACTCAAGTGTCATCTCTTTGACAAAACTCCCCCAGACATTTTCTCATCCCAGTTGCCTAAAAGGAAGCAAGCCAGCAGCATGCCCAGGCCCCCATGTGCTCTGCAGGGGGAGCTGACATGGAAGAGCCAGCACTGACCCTGAACGCAATTACAGGTTGATAGTTGTGCTGACTGCAGATGGCCATTGAAGTTACTGATACAAGTGGAAAAATATTTTATACTCAGTTTATGATGGTTTAGCTTTCATTTTTCCCATACCCAAGCTTATTTGTGATTTCAGTTAGCTGGCAGCAAATATACTGTTTTCCAGTCATTACAGGGAGAGGGAATAAAAGCATGTCATTTAAAATGCATTGTATGTTTACTTTTCAAAAGCTCATTTGCCATGCAATCTTGTCTTTGTGTTCAAGACCATGTCCATATCTGCCCATGTCTGATCTCCTGGCTTCCTTATTCACAAGGACAGTGTAGTTTGGGGAACAGAAAGGAAGGAAGCAATTTGTCAAACACCGGAGCCCAGCTCTACAAGGAAGCTGTGTCCTTTTATGGAAATGACTGGATGGTGTGGACTATGAATCCCCAGTTATGGACTCCTGAAAAAACCTTTTTATGAAACATCAAAGGAACCCAAGGAACTGTTGTCCTGGGCTCCTAAATATCCAAACAGCCTTTTCATTATTTTAAAAAGTCACTGATGACAACCCCTGCTCTGGGGTTACCAGAATTGACTGAACCCTTTGCACTGTTCATACATGAGTGCCTTCGTATTGCACAGTACCCCCGTGTTTAGCTCAAAGGCTTGGAATGTAGGAAAGAACCCAGTGGAAAAAAGTGTATCTCTCAAAAAACAACTAAACAACATACTCGAGGGATGGCCAGTGCACCTCAGAGCAGGAGCCATCACAGTCTTGATTGATAGAATAGGCTTGAAAAATTAATGGGGAAAAAAAATGTCAGTTTATGTCCTGCACATGGTTATGTCTGGTTTAGAGCAAAAAAGAGGTCACTGCTTTTCCCTGAGCAGAATCTTAAAGTAACAGGTGGTACTCCTGGAACAAAAGACGTGGTGCTAAAGACAGCTACTGCCTTGAACACTGCTGTGTGCCTCAATCTTTCTGCAAGGAATCAGGATCTCCAATCTAATATGGAAAGCTTTGGGGGTGTCCAGTTCCCTGCTAAAGTAGCAATAATGCACTGTGAAGCTCACCAGTTCAGACAAACACCAGTCAACATCAGAAACCAAGTAGAAGACAAAACTGCTAGAGAGGTGGCAGAACAAAGCATCTTGTTGGCAATTCTTTCCTAAGTCGTGAACCTTTCCAAATCAGTCACAGAATACCATGATGAAGACAATCAATTGGCAAAAACTTTCAGTGCCTGAATGAATCCTGATGGATGGTAGTAGCAACAAATGAACAAGTTAGAGTGCCTCAAGCAATAATGAGATAAATTGTAGCAGATAAAGAAACTCATCGGGGTGTTGAAAGTTTGGTAAATAACTTGAAAAGGCAGGTACTTAGTGTTAGGCTGACAGGGATTGTGACAAGTATAGTTAGCAAATGTAAAATCTGCTTACAGAGCAACACACAGTACAAAAGACTGCCCCTAGGGATCACAAAAAAGGGAAACAGTGCAAGAGATTAAAGCCAAAGAGATTTTTCTGTGTCACCTCAACAAAAAGAATACAGGTATTTATTAGGCTTAGTACACCCATTTTCTGCATGGCCAGAGGCTTTTCCTTGTCACACCAACAAAGCTAGAAAAGCACCTCAAGTAATAATACAAGAAACAATGCACAGGTTAGGGATCCCTTTTGGAATGTCATGAGATAGAGATTCTCATTTCATATGTGAAACTCTACAAAACCTGTGCAAAACACNAATCCTGATGGATGGTAGTAGCAACAAATGAACAAGTTAGAGTGCCTCAAGCAATAATGAGATAAATTGTAGCAGATAAAGAAACTCATCGGGGTGTTGAAAGTTTGGTAAATAACTTGAAAAGGCAGGTACTTAGTGTTAGGCTGACAGGGATTGTGACAAGTATAGTTAGCAAATGTAAAATCTGCTTACAGAGCAACACACAGTACAAAAGACTGCCCCTAGGGATCACAAAAAAGGGAAACAGTGCAAGAGATTAAAGCCAAAGAGATTTTTCTGTGTCACCTCAACAAAAAGAATACAGGTATTTATTAGGCTTAGTACACCCATTTTCTGCATGGCCAGAGGCTTTTCCTTGTCACACCAACAAAGCTAGAAAAGCACCTCAAGTAATAATACAAGAAACAATGCACAGGTTAGGGATCCCTTTTGCAATGTCATGAGATAGAGATTCTCATTTCATATGTGAAACTCTACAAAACCTGTGCAAAACACTCCCAGTTAAATGGGATCTACTTAGCCTATTGAGGTCTTACCCCAGTGGCAGGGTTGAGAGAACAAATCAGAGTCTAAACCCAGAAATGAGTAAAATTTGCCAGGAAACCACATGGAAGTGGTCACATGTGCTTCCCCTTGCACTACTGAGAATCAGAATTCAAGTGGCTTCTAAAGAAAAAGTGAGCCCATTGGAAATTCTCTGTGGAAGACCTTACCAAGTTAAAATCCTTTCTAGAGAAAGTCGTGACAAAAAATGATAATTTAAGACCATATGCATTGTCTTTGGGGAAAGTGCTTTCATCTTTGCACAGGTTTCTGGTGTGAGCATCCCTGATGACTTTGGATGCTCAGGTACATTCTCATCAACCTGGGAACTGTGTCTCTGTCGGAATGCAGTGCAACAAGGCACTTGAAGAAAAGTGGAAAGGACCATTTCAAGTGCTCCCAAGCATTCCTGTGGCAATAAAAGAGGATGGGATCATTGCATTGATACACCTTCCCCAAGGGAAGCCAGCCCCAAGACACAAGGAACTAGAGGGGAAAATAGAGTCAGCAGAGGGTTTGAAGCTTGAACCCATTGAAGCATGAAAATATTGCTTCTTTTCAGCTGTGTAGAATTATTTAGAACAAGTGCCATAAAAATGAAGATAAGTCATGAAGGGTAAGGTGAAAAAACCTTTTGAATTTGAAAATCAAGCTTGCAGAAACCATGAAGGTTACAAATTGCTGGATTTGTTACAAGAATCCTGATGGATTTGATATCCAGCAATCTGGAATATCAGTCAGAAAAAGCAATTTAAGAATGGAAGAAGACTAAAAGTCCCTTCTCTTGGTGGGACTGGCTTTCCTCATGGCTACCAGACCTTTAAAGGCTTAAAGAATTATTTATAACCTGTGTTGTAATTGTTGTAGTTTGCTTTTGTGTGTGTGTGTGTAATAATTCAGTGTATTCTGGCCTTCGTGAGATGTTTTGAAAATATTTATATTAATAAACATTATTACCTTAGGTAAGAAAATGAGTTTTATAAATGAGACTTCCAAGAAAAATCTTGGAAGTCTCTAAGTGGGGGATTGTTGCACATAGGCTAGGAGGAAGTAGTGGAATACTGAGAACTCTGAAACCACCTATGTCCCAAGTCAAGCCAAAGAAATGCAGTTTGTTCAAGAACATATTGTGCAACTCAGATAACCAAGATGAAAATGACTGCTATATGGAAGACCACAACAAAAGGTCAACCAAGGTCCAAAAGCTCAGCAATCACTCAGGGTCTCTAAAGATCCCCAACTAGACCCTTTGAGACTAACTGTGCAGATTCAAGCAATTTATGCGTATTTAATGATTTCTGAGGAATAGAATGCATATGTACTGCATACTCCATTGTGACCTCACAGCTGGTGTTGGCTCTGTCACAATGTGCTCCGCCCCAGCTCCTGTATAAAAAAGCGCAGCAGCCACACACACAGCACTCATCCAAAACCATCATGCCCTGTCACGGTCGGAGCAGACGCCGGAGCAGGAGCCGGAGCAGGAGCCGCAGGCGTTCCCAGCGCCGGGATGTGCGGAGGAGGCGCAGGGCCACGTCCCGCCGCCGCGGATATCACCGGCGCCGCAGCCAAAGAAGCCGCCGCCGCTACCGCTGAGCCGAGCCTGGGGGCTTGGCCCCACACAGCCAGAGCCCAGGGAGCAGCCAGCATGGCACAGGCCTGGCTCTGCCAGTAAAGCATAGCAAGCTCACACCAAAGTGTTCATGTCCCCGCGGTGCCTCTGTGACAGCAGCAGGTGTCCCTTGGTGTCCGCCCGGTGTCTGCTCTGACAGTGACAGGGCATGATGGTTTCGGATGAGAAACAGGGCCCATATTGCATGAATGAATGTCTTGACACCCAGGTTCCTCAAAAACTTTCTTTGTCCTTGCTGCACAGGTACCAAGAGTATCATGTGGGTCACCTTCCTGCCAGTTCAGTATGTGCTGAATGGTACTTACGTGCTACTTCTGTTCAAAGTTTTCTGGAGGCAAAAGGGGAGCTGGGGCAGGGGCAGAGGAGGGAATGTCAATAAGTGAGAGGTTGTCCTGGTGTCCCTTTTGCTGGGGCAAATGCCATGGAGGTCTCTCACACAGAGCAAGAGCCAGGACCCACAGGGCAGATCCTGTATCCTGGGTCCAACCAGGACAGGGGTAATTTTTGCAGCAGCCAGGAGGAGCATGGCCAAGACCTTGGGCTTATTGGAGATCACCTTCCACGTGGCAGGGGGAAATGAAAGGAATTTGTTCTTCCTTGGCCAGGGTGCTGTAAGTTGTGGGGTGTGTCAAGTTCTGTGTGGTGAATGATCGTGTGCGACTCGTTCGCCTCCTGTACACTCTGCTTTTAGTGTTGTTATTACCATTTGTGCTATTATTTCATTGCTATTTCTAGTAAATTATTCTTACCTCAATCCATGATCTTTACCTATTTGTGCTCTCCTCTCCATCTTGCCACTGGGAATGTGGTGGGGAAGTCACTGAGTGGTACAAGGTCTGAGGTGTTTCAGTGTGAGAGCTGAAGTGGGAAATATCATTCCCATATTGCAACAATATGGAAAACTCAATTTACTATTGTTAGTTATTTACCATTGTTAGATAATTATCTATTATTAAATATCTATTATTAATATATTTTTAGAATAGAGACTGGACAAGGTAAAGGCCTTGTCAAGCCTCTCTAGGGGGGAAATGCTGCCTTAAGTTTTAGCTTTCATATTTTTCAGATCCTGTGCTGCCTTAGTTTGTAGCTCTAAGCTTCATATTTAGTGTCAGTAAGTTCTCTTCAGAGAGTAGGTAGACAAAACCATCCTTTTCCAGCTTGAGACCAAGGACAACTGTTGCAAACCTCAGGGCCAAAAGGTATAAACAACAAAGAACTGAAGAGAGCAACAGAGAGAATGGAACGTCATAACCTGAAGCTGTAATTAGACAAGTAACCCCAACATGCAAATGGACAAAAACTTACAAAAGTGTGGAACTTTGTGACCGGTCATCCATTTTGTGACCATTTTGGGTCTGTCTTGGGTATAGCCCTGGCCAGGCTCTTGTTCAAGGTGTATCCTTTAAGGCCTTTTAAAAAATACTTACTTTATTCTCTTAGCATCAGTTCCTTTCCTTGTCTAGTCCTACATAGCTAGTGGGAAAATTAGCCCACTGAAAAGCAACTGCTGTAACAGAACCAAAAGCCTACTAGATAACACTTGTATTAAAGTATAGACTTAATAAAGTTACACGGAAAGCAAAAATTAAATATTGCCAAACAGGTCTCTGTAATATTTTAAAATATTTTAAAATCTATGGTGGGAGAAATGCCTGTGGTCTTTTTCCAGTCCCACAGTGACAAAGAATTCTATAAAGCAAATTATAACTGAATATTTTCAGATCATCAAAAAAAGTTTAGCAAAAGAGCAGAAACAGTTACATTTGAGCTGCATTTCCAAAGCAGATGGTTGACTTTAATGCTTAAGGCTAAAAAGGGGGAAACAAGAGGATCTGTGTATGGAAAAAAAAAAAACAACCAGAATTGAACTGTGCAAATATACTCTGTTCCTCCCCCAAACGGACATTCTCATATTAGAAATATCAGTGAAAGCTGAGGCTAAAATTTCAAGTGATCTTATGTCAATCAGCTGTGTTAAATCATTAAAGTAAGTGTTATTGGTCTGGCTTCAAAGGTGTCTTAATGAATGATGAACAGAAAATCTGCACATTCCAAATTATACTTTCTTGAATAAGTCAGATTTTCCAGAGGATTCAGAAAAGAGCTTTGGGTTTGGTTTTTTTCTCCCTCTCAAAAAAGCCAGAAGAGTTCATGCCTTCACTTAGTTCAAAGTTCTGAAGGGTCACTTGGCTAGTTTCAAGGTCACTGACAGTGGATTCTGAGCACTAAGATGTCCTTGATTTTCAGACTTCACAGACAAAATGTCATGAAAGTGAAACATAAACTTTAAGGAATTTAGAGATTTTAGAGGAACTAAGATTTTAGGTAGAAGACAAGCGTTATTAGAGTTAAAATAAATGAATAAGCCTTGATGAAGTTAAGAGTTAGTAGTTAACTAATAATTGATTGCTTGTCAACATAATGTTTGGTTAGCTGGGTTTATAATGAAGAATATAG
>VWYE01004466.1:188733-206054 GCA_013398995.1 Alaudala cheleensis
GAATATGCATTTATATTTTGAGTATTCAATACCTGTATAGATAAAAGGGTTCTGTAATTACCTGTAAATTGCGGTGTGTTTTTGGGAACTATCCCGCATGCTGCCCGGCGTCGCAATAAACATACACTTTCTAACTTTAAACTGTTAAAGAGTTTTTGTCCGTCATAAGTTGGATATCGATATTAGATCAATATCCATATTTTGGTAAATCAAAAGAAAACATTGAAATCAATTGAATTCAGACATAACTTTGTTTTCCATTAAACCACAAACCTACACTCCATGCTTCTCATTAATACAAACACAGAACCACTGACAAGCCTTGGTTGGCAGGAAAAGGAAAACTGTCACTTCCACTCAACTCATCAAGAGAAGTCAGTGTTAAACCCCCTGCCCTGGGTTTCACAGCCACCTGTGTGCCCATCCCTGCAGGGCAGGACCAGCATCAGGAGGACCTGTGGCAAGAGGTGGTGACACTGGCAGGTCCCTATGCCCAGGGCCAAAGGCACAACACCCCTGCTCCTGGCTGGAACAGGGGCCACTTGCCCAGGAGGACCTGGTGCCCCAAAAGGAGGAGGAACTGTAGCCCCAGGGCTCTCCCCAACCCTGCAAGAGGCCAATCCAGCAGCTCTGGCAGGGCTCTTGGAACTCTTTATTCAAGGATAAGGAAATAATTCATTATTTTCCTTACACAGTCCCTGGACACTGGTTACTCTCACTTCTAATGCCCTTCCCCTTCCCCTTGTGCCCCACCATGGGTGACACCCCTGTGCTGGGGGGCACAGCCTTGGGCCCCTGGAGTCTGAGGGCCATGTCAGTGGTGGAACCACTTCCCACAGGAAATTCTGCTACACTGCACACTCACAGCATAGCAGATGCCAAAGGCAGAGCAAGCAGCAGGAGCAGCTGGTCTGTCACAGGACCACGCCCTCAACCTTCCTATCCAACTATCTGGGTACGCAGTGACTCCACAACCTGAGGTAATTGAATCGGGGGCACTCCCTTCTGGTGTTTCTGCCCAGAAAGTAGAACCAATTTCAGTCACTCGAGCCTGGGAATTGAGTAGAGGAAAATGACTTAACAGTTGAACTGATTCAAAATACACTTTTGGAGTGGTACATTCCAGTGGTACTTCTGGAAAGAAAGGGGCCTTTTTACATCTCAAGGCAAATTCATCAAAAATGGAAAACAAATCTTGGGCCTACCTGGAAGTATCCAGCGAAGTTGCCGTCAGGCATTGCAGAGCACACCGAGTGGGTAAGATCAAACTGGAATTGGGGAAACATTTAGCCAATGAGGATGCAGAAAAAGACACGCTAGAAAACAATGTTTTACCTTTAATACCCTTGCCAGAGATACCTCTCCCAGTATAAAAACAGAATATAGTGCTAGGGACTGTCAATTAACTGAAACTGCAGAAGCAAGATTTGATCCATGAGGCTGGACAGTTATCCCAACTGGGCAAAGAGTAGTCCCAGAATCATTCTTGCGTGAAATAGTGGATTGCAAACACTCATTGGAGTACTGAAAAACTTTTGAAACATTTGCAAAAATCTATAATTAGGTCTGAAATGGCTCAGATCATACAATCAACACTCCAAAAATGTATAGTTTGTAAAAGAAACAACCCTAACAACAGCTCACAATGTAGTGCTGAGAGCCATAAATCTGGAGGTGTTCCAAGTGAATAGTGGCAGATGGATTTCACTGAATTTCCCAGAAAAGGGGGGCATTAATCCCTCCTATTTCTGATGGATACCTTTTCTGGGTGGCCAGAAGACTTCCCTTGTTCCACTAACCAGTGTAGGGAAGTGGCTAAAATACTAATGAATCAAGTAATACCTAGATTTGGCATACCTTTGGGAAAGTCATCAGATAGAGATTCCCACTTTATTGCAGAAGGGCTACAGTAGGTTCATAAAGCCTTGGGAATAGCTTGGGACCTTCATACTCCTCCTCAGCCCCAAGCTAGTGGCACAGTAGAAAGAATTAATTATACAATCAAATTGCAATTAGGTAAAATATGTTAGGAAACCTCCCTGGCATGGATCCAAGCTTTACCTGTTGTTCTACTTTGAATTAGAATTCAGCCATGGGGCATCAGCCCCTATGAGCTGCTATATGGTCAACCCTACCAAGTTCCACACATTTCAGGAAACACAGACATATAAGGAGAGGTTGATTTAAATAATGACCTTATTTATCTTAGTAAAACTTAACAGGATTTACAGTGAGCAGTGGTGATCTCCAGACCAACAAGACTGGACATACCAGTGAACAAGTTCCAACCAGGAGCTTGGGTGTACTTGAAAGACTGGGGAACTGTTATGCTACAGCCAAAGCAGGATCTTTCCAAGTTCTGTTGACAACTCTTACTGCATTGAAGCGAACAGAGTAAAATCATGGATACAGTATTCCAGAAGCAAAAGAATCAAAGCCCCTTAGCTGAAGATGACATCTCCTGGGGATTTGAAGAAATCTGGACCAAAGTTACTTCACAGTGACCCAGCTGGACTTGGTTAAAACACTGGTCTATAGCTGTTGTAATGCCTTACGCTGTAAAATGAAATGTAGGTATTAAGAAACTAGTTCCCACAAGGAACTTTGTCTCAAGAAAAGAGGGAACTTGATAAGGACTATAGAACAGAGCAGCACAGCCCTGAAGAAGTGTATGAAGGATGTAATTTAGGCAAGCAGAAGTCATGGAAAATACAAGCAGGATGCCAGCTCAGCCCTGCAAGGCTGACAAAGGAGATGCTATTGTGTGAAAAACGATACTGTGCTTACTCCAAAGCAGCAGGCAAGGAACAGTCACCAGAAAAGGACACCAGATGTTGAAGACAGACCCCAGAGAACCATATAAGGACTTCCAGTAAGGGGTGTAAATTTGTAAGATAAAGCAATATGTATGCGTCAAGTAAGTGGGGATAGCTAATGAACATGTAATCAGTATGTATGATGAAAACTCTGTTCACCTGACACCCAGAACACTTGATTAGAGGAAGAATCCTCTGAGTGACCAGCATGGTGTAATCAAGAATGCCTGCTTTCTAATACTCAAAACGGTGTTTGAAAATTTCTATTTGGCCAATTTCAGTAACAACCTCTCCTGACACAGCTTTGAATTATTCCCCTGTGCCCTGTCACTGTATCCCAGGGAGAACTTCAAAAGCAGGAGGAGACGCATGGCCACAGACACATGATGCAAGTTATGAAAGGAGAGCAACATGGGAATGTAGAGGTTGGAAACAAGAAATGATATTTTTTTTTCTCCAACACCATGTACCTAGAGGGATGGAAAGCCTGCCTTGACAACACTGGGTGGAGGAGGCTGATGTTGCCAACCTGTGGACTGTGACATCCCTGAGCAATGAATTGTGACCTTACTTCCCTCACTGGTTATCTTGGAGTGACCAGAAGGTGAAATGTCTGTTTTACTGTCACTGGTGAGTGGAGGCTGATGTCACTGAGCAGAAGACTGTGACATCACAGAAGGAATGGGTGATGGCATTATGTCCCTCACTGCTTATATTCAGTTGGCAGAGTCTGGGCCAGTCTGGCTCCAGCCTGAACTCCATCCAAGCAATATTGTGAGGACTGGAGAATCAAGTCAGGCTTCTCTAGTGCTGGGTAGTGCCTGTTACTGGCAGATCTTGGTGCCAGTCTCAGAGCCTTCACTCCTGTTTCCCTGCCCTGCCTGCTTCAGGCAGCCTAGCACTGCAAATGCAGCACTGAGGGTGAGTGGTACAGGAAAATGTCTGGCCAGGGTGGCTGTGGGGTGTGTGACAGGACTCAGGGAGCTGGGAGGGTGGCCTTCTCCAGGGGCCTGGCCATTTCTTCCTCACTGCCCCAGGATAGGCAGTGACCATGACCTCTCCCTCCTGCAGGAGGTAGCAGCAGTGAGAACAAAGAGCTCCTGATCCTTATCTCTCCACCGTCTCTTGTGCTCCAGACCACAAGAATGTCCACAGAGATCGACAGCAACTGCCCCATCTGCCAGGACACTTGTGAGGATGTGGCTTCTACTCTGCCCTGTCACCACCAGTTTTGCCTGGGCTGTATCCTGCGGTGGACACAGAGAAATCCAGTGTGCCCACTCTGCAGAAGAGCAATAGTGACTGTCCGGTTTTCTGATCATGGAGAAGATGACTATCTGGAGACATCTATCACAGTCCCTGAGGAGCTGGCAGATAGCAGCAGCCAGGCAGAGAGAGCTCCTGGCAGCCTGGATGAGAACAGCTCCCATTCTCCTGTGGTGTCGCCTTCATCTTCTCCACAGGGGACAGTGTCTCCAGGAGAGCAGGAAGATTCAGGGCTGGTCTCTGTGAGCATTGTCCTCCCTGAGGTCTGGGCAGAAATTTTCCGTCAACAACAGCATCTCCTGGATCCCATGCGGCTCTGGCTGCATGGAAGACTGGAGAAAATATACCAGGGCTGGTGGTGGGTGGTAGATGCCATAGAGAGCAGCATCTTGCATGGCCTTTGCATCTACGGCCCAAATGCTGAGATGCTGATTGAGGTTCTGCAGCCTCTCCTCGAGGAACACACGGCACAACTGGTCCATGATGTCATCAGTATCATTATGGACCAGTGCCATGAAGAGGCCCAGAGGCTTCTGCATTCTGGTGCTGTCAGGGATGAGAACAATGGCCCTGTGGCCAGCTCCAGCTCCACCAGCTCCAGCTCCAGTTCCATTAATTCCAGGATCTCCGGCTTTGACAGCAACAGCTGCATCTGCAGCTCCAACAGCTGCTGCTCCAACAGCACCAGCTCCAACAGCTCCAGCACCAGCAGCGCCCAGCAAAGGACTCCTGACATCAGCCTCACAGGCTCTGATGGGGAGGAGGAAGCTGGTACATCAGAGGCTTCCCTCTGCCCAGGGCAGCAGTTGCAGCCCCTCTGTGTGCCCAGGGCAGGGACTGATTGTCTACTGGGCCCCAGTATGTCTGACAAAAGAGGGATCCCAGGCCCTAGAACTCTCCCCTGGCCTGCCAGTGGCTGCCCCAGCAGCTCTAGCAGGGCTCTTTCAACCCTTTGTTCAAGGAAAAGGAAATAAATTATTTCCTTCACAAAATCTCTGGCTGCTGCTTTCTCTCCCTTCGACTGCCCTTCCCCTTTAGCCCCACAGTGGGTGGCACTCAGGTGTTAGGGGACACAGCCATGGGGCCATGGGCCAGAGCCATTGGGCTGTACTGGTTTAGCACAGATAGAACAAAACCAATTAGTGTCTGGCTTTGAAATTGACAACCAGATTAGCCAATTAAATATAAGGATACACCTCTGGGCTACACAACTTAAAAATCAGAGAATCCCCGGAAAACTTCCCTTTTCCTTCCACCTGGCAAGCAGGTAACATTGGCCAAGTGGCAGCTGGGCCTGTGGGGCCAGGCCTGGCCAGGCCACAGCAGCTGCTGCCAGCGGGTAAGGAGAAAACCAGGCTACTAACATCTAGCTGACTTTAAGCTGCTGGTGCCACAGACCTGGGCCTAAGAGAGATGTTCCCAGGTCCCAGGGAGTGGCTCTGAGGCGGGGCCCACCCCATGAGACTGAAGGGTGGGAGAGAGACAAGCCCACCCACAGCTGATCCTGGCTGCCATTTATAAACCCCTCCTTCCCCTCTGGTGACTCTCAGGGAGAGGAAGGCCCAGTCTCCTGAGAATACTCTGCAGCTGTGCCAAGCCCGGAACACCCTGGGAACTCTGGCTTCACTGCAAGGCATCCAACAGCCTTTTAGATACAAAGCAAGCACAGGCCGAAGCTCTTACTGAAGTGGAACAAAGACTCCACAACTAAAAGTTATGAAGTAGTGTGGCTGCCCAGAGTGGTGTCAGCATGAGCTCTTTGTTCTAACTGAGAGAGCGGGAAAGTTTAATGAGGACATGAATATGCATGGATGCCAAAAGCTATTGGTTGCTGTAATGCTGTCATTCCGCGACTCCTCTGTGCCTGATTAGACAGTCCTGTGGTAGCCATGCCCCGGACCAAGGTTATAAGAATATTTCCCCAGCTGGGCTGCTTGCTTTTGGAGGCAGCAGCCAAATAAAGCTGTCTGTTCTCTGGAAGCCAGTGTCCCTTTATCCTTTCTTCAGAGAAACCCTACTTATGTTAGAAATCTCCCCCTTCCCTCCTTCCTGCAAGCACGCATGCACGGGACCGCCGGCCATTCCCCAAGAGGAAGAAGCTGGCTGGACACACACACACTCTAGCCGGGACTACACCAGCCGCAGGAGGGAGAGGGACAGGAGGAATTATCTAACAAAGTAGGTATGCTTTACTCAGCACCTGAACACACAGAGGAATAGTTCAGCCAAAGACAAGCTTACAGAATAGAGCAAGTGCCCAGTTCAAATACACTTAAACTCATGTCTATTCACAAAAGCTTCAACATCTCCGTACATATTGAAAACCTATCCCTGCCTACTCTCACTTCATATGCTAATCAGCTTTTTTTGGTCTGCGTTGCATATTATCTTCTGGTGGTCTCGGGTGGGGGGTTGCTGGATGAAGTAACATAGTCTTCCTCAGGCATCCACTGGATGAACCTGGTTTCTGTGCAGGCCCTCTTGGTCTCTCTCTGTCTTCTAAGGCTCCTGGGCATAATCTAAACTACAAATCCAGTTTTTTTCTAGTATTTGAGAACTAATTTCTGCTTATCAGTCTAAAAGAAATTGGCAAGATCTTGTTTTTGTATGGCAAAGGACTATCTGTTTTTAACACACTTTGATTGCATAGCAAATTATAATCTGTTTCAATTTAGTTATAAATTTCCTATATCATTCTTGTCTGGAGCAAGCTCCAAGGAGCTGTGACGTCCTACAGTCCCTGCCCAGGAACAGCTCTTGGTGCAGTTGGTGCCGCTCTGCCTGCACAGGGCCATTGCTGGGGCAGTGTCACGGCTCTTTCCAGCCCGACTCTGCTGCACTCCGAACACAGCCCTGGCATGGCCCAGCTGATGCAGTAAGGGACTGGAGGGCAGGGGCGGTCTGGGAACAGGTGGACATCCCTGGAGATGGAGAGATCCCGAGAGAGGCAGGAGAGCGTGAGAGAAGGGGAAGTTCTCAGAAGAGAGGGGAGGACCCAGGGAGACGGGGTAGAGCTTGGGAGAATAAAGACCCCACACCAAAGGTTATGAAGTAGTTATGAAGCAAGAGGTTAAGAGTTAAGGAGTGATTAATTAGGGGTAGCAGTCTGGATAATGTATCTCAATATTTACTGTGCTTGCAAAGGCAGACAAGGCCACTGCTTGCAAAATCAGGATGAAAGAATGCAAGGCTAGTGGATAGCAAGCTGCCTGCGCAAGGCTATGATAAGGTAGACTGTTTGGACCAAGACTGGCCTTGTGGCTTAAACTGCAACCAAGAAGCCCGTGACCGTGCACAAGAGGATGAGGTGAAAGGTTCAAACCCAAGGGAGATTTACCTTACTTCATCATGACAATCACTGACGACCACCAGAAGACACTGCACAAGTGGGAAAAGACCCTTAAGCTGGTTTTAATACAAAGTGAGGCTAGGCGTGGCTAGGTGATGAATATGTATGGCTGTATTATGAAACTTAACACATATATAACACTTTAGAGAATAAACATAGGGAAGAAGCCCCTTGAGGTGTGCATGCTTTAGGATGAAAATCCCCCTTGCACTCAAGCACTGAATAAACATACCTACTTTACAACTCTGACAGGTTGTGGAGTCATTTCTGTGAATTAGCGGTGCTTTACCTGGTGCCCAGACGCATGACAGATAGCTCCACCAAAGACATGCTGTGCCGAACAGAGCAGGCACTCTTATTCAAATACACTCAAACTCTTACATAGTTATGAAAGTTTCAACATCACCTATGCATATTCAGAACCTATTCCCACCTAGTTTTGTTTCGTATCTTAATCAGCTTTTTGTCAGTCTGCTTGAGCATTGTCTCCTGGTGGTCTCTGGCGGGGGTGGCTGGATGAAATAATATAGTCTTCCTCACGTGTCCGCTGGATGAACCCAGTTTTTGTGCAGGCCCTCTTGGTCTCTCTCTGTCCTCTAAGGATCATGGGCATAGTCTAAACAAACCTAGTTTTTTCTAGTTTTTGAGCAGTGGTTTCTATTTGTCAGTCTTTAAACAAATGAGCAAGGTCCTGTTTTTGTATGGCAATGGACTATCTGTTTTTAACACACTTGATTACACAGCAAATTATAATCTGTTTAAATTTAGTTATAAGTTCCTTATATCATTGGGAGCAAGGAGAGCCCAGGAGCAGGGGGAGAGCATGGGAGCGAAGGAGAATACAGGAGCAGGGAGATCCCTTGAAAGGGGTGAGCTAGGGGGAGGGGGAGAGACCGGGAGAAGGGAGAGTCTGAGAGAGGGGAGATCCTAGGAATGGGGAGAGGGCCCTGGGAGAAGGGGAAGAGTCTGGGGCAGAAGGAGGAGAGCTGGGGTGAGGGTGCATCCTGAGAGAGGGGAGACAGGCCTTGGAGAGGGAAGAATCCAGCCGTGAGGTGAACCTTGTAAAGGAGGGAAATCCCCAGACTGGGGAATCCTGCAGCTGGGCTGGGAACCAGGAGACCCTGGGATCAGGGATTGGGATCAGGCAGGCTGAGAATGGGCATGGGTCAGTGTGTTTTGGGAGAGCGCGGCTGCAGGGATGGGTCCGGAGCCGGAGGCAGGTGGAAAGCAGCTGCTGGGCAGCCCCGGCGGCAATGAGAGCACAGCCCTGCCCAGGGAGGCAGTGCAATGGGCACTGCCTGGGTTCCCAATGAGGCCACGGCACCGCTCCTGTTTGCTGCCGTATCCACGGCAGCTCAGGGCATCGGCCCCTCCTCGGGCCCAAAGGTCACCTGCACAAGGTGCAGCAGAGCATCACCTCCGTCTTGAGAAGCCACAATGAGCACTGCCGGGCACGGATTGCAGATCCCCACTGGTGGCAGGGATAAAAGAACAAGGAATCTTCCATGGGAGAATCAATGGAATAGGAGGGAGGTGACACTATGAAACGTGTTATAAGGTGCACTCACAAGGATACTATTGCCCTTGGCTCAGAACATGGGAAAGAAGTGGGGAGACATGAACCAGAAGCTGGTTGCAATGTTCAGGGAGCAGTTATCTGCATAAAATGCTACACAACTCCTGGAAAGCTGTATGGATGAGTAATTACCGCTTGCCAACTCATCTGGACTTGTCAGGGGCAGCACAGCTACCTCTGAAAAATTACTCAGGAGCCATGATTAAGAAAATTCTGAAGAAATGTTCATGACCCATAATGATAATGCAGTTGCTGTGGGTTTGAGAAATGGAATCTGCATTTATGCTGTGATTTTCCTGAAGGTTTGCATTGTGGAGTTTTTTTATGCAGGCATACATGCAAAATTTGGGGATCTAAGGTAAAGTTTTTTTATAAGGGATATCGAAGAGATTGCCCTTGGGTCAGCAATATGTCAGCAAGAGACAGCTGAGCCATTATTACTGGGGGGAAGAACAGCCCTGCAATTGAGGTGTGAGCCCTGGCTGATATTTATGGGAGAGCAAATGGGGGACAGAACAAAGAACACAATGGAGCTCAATGATATCCCTGCCTTGGCGTGACACAGGCTGTGGGATAAGCAACCACAGATATGAGAAGAACTGGGAAAGTAAAGCTTATGCAGATATGAAGGTTTTTGAAACGACATAGTTTTGTAAGGCTGCCAAGTAAGGCACAATAGGCTAATTCTGTAACTAGTGGGAAATTCTTGCTTAAGGATGTGACTGCTTAGAGCTGCAACAGTATATAAAACTGAAGTGAGAGGGAAAATAAACAACTTCAACCTCTTTTTGCTTGGACTTAATGACTTCAACTTCTTTCTGCTCAGGTCTTTGATTTCTTTTTACTGGGACTTCTTGCTTGGACTACTCTTTGCACTCCTCCTTTGAAGTGCCGTCTCTCAGTCAGGAGAGATATCACAGCAGGTATTCAGCAGAGCCACCTTCGGCAGGATCAGTTGGAAGGTACTAAAAGTGAAGGGTCTAATCCTTTGGTGCAGTAGTCAATGGACTTTGGGATCCCTACACCAAAAAGTGATTCCGTCAGAAGAGGCTTCCATCTCTTCCACAAATTGCCTAACTGAAACTCTTCTCCCTTCCAAATCAGTTCACTACTCAAAACACAAGCCTCAGGCTCATCCCGATATTCCCTCTCTCCCAGCGGCTCAGAGCTGCATTGCACAGTGCTTGCTGTGTGCCAGAGAGCATAAAAGCAGGTTGGCCTGGTGGCCCTGAATATTTCTGCAAAACACTCTGCATTTCACACCTTTGCTCTGGCTCAGTGCAGAACTCCAGGATTGCAGGTGCTTCCTCCCACAGCTGTGGGAGGCAGATCTGACTGACAAGCTGTCACTGCCTGACGCAGGAGTGCCCTGCCTGAGGGAGGCTGCCCTGTGCTCCAGCCTGCAGAGCAGCCCAGCTCCCTCTGCCTGTGCCCAGAGTACCGCACACACTGTTAACCTTTGGCAGGAGTTACAGGGCAGCGGACAGAAGAGTAGGAGTCCTCAGCCAGGGCTCCAGCTCTCAGCTCTGGTTTGCCATTCTCTCCTCCTGTGCAGACTCCAGACAGCCAATGCCACCAGTCTGTGCTGTGCCCAGTTCGGCTACGCTTCCCCTTGGGAGCAGACAGCTGCCAGTTTGGCTCTGAGAGCACAGGATTTGCCCGGTGCCAGGAACAGGCACCCAGGGCCAGGCTGCTGCCTCATGAAACTCCGAGGGCCTCCTTCCAGCCAGGCCTCTGGTGAGGCTCAGGCTGCTCCGGGCTTTGCCAGGCCTCTGCAGGGGCTCCGGCCTGGGCAAGGCTGGGCCTGCTCTCACCTCGCACTCGCTGACAGCTCTGCACCAGAGGAGACCTTTCCGAGCAGCCTCACTGGTCTTTCGGATTTCTCAGTTGAGCAAGACTCTCCTGCAGCCAAAGAGATTGCACTTAGGATTCCAAATCCAAGTGGCAGGAACCTAAATGCTCTTGAAGGCCTACATCTGCACAGCATGTTTTGGCTGCCTCATTGCTCCTTTGGCTTTGCCTGCAAATGCCACTGCCCTTTCTGCCTCAACTAGAAGCACCACAGCTGTGCCAAAACCTGGCCAGTGGGCCATATTCCAAAGGCAGTGTGATCTAGAGAGGATTAATGAAGAAGAGCCTTCCTCACTTTCAAAGCACACCAAAGAAGCCATAAATGTAATTTTGCATCTTGAAGAGACAACTGACAACTCAGAAGGAAATGCTGAGTTTATTCACAGGGTGAGAAAGAAAGAAATCTTCCAGTTGAGCTAAACTTTCAGAAACTTTATTTATTTACAATTTTATTTTATAATCCTACTCTAGAATCCTACTCAACAAAATCCTACACTAAGCTGGTTGTGGAGTAAATTGTCCCGATGTGGTTATCAAACTGTTTTCTTCTCCTTCCTCCTCTTCATTGAGTTATGAGTGGCACCAGGATGGAAGCAGGCTCAGCTGTTGTTACAAATGAATGCTGTCTACAGGGGAAAAAAAAAACCAACTAAGAACAATGAGTCATGACTTTCCCAGCTCAGTGCCTCACAGGCTCAATCAGAATTGCTCTGGTTCCCAGAAAAACCAAGAACTGGGACCAACGGGACCATCTGCACCTCCATCTTCATNCAGCCTCACTGGTCTTTCGGATTTCTCAGTTGAGCAAGACTCTCCTGCAGCCAAAGAGATTGCACTTAGGATTCCAAATCCAAGTGGCAGGAACCTAAATGCTCTTGAAGGCCTACATCTGCACAGCATGTTTTGGCTGCCTCATTGCTCCTTTGGCTTTGCCTGCAAATGCCACTGCCCTTTCTGCCTCAACTAGAAGCACCACAGCTGTGCCAAAACCTGGCCAGTGGGCCATATTCCAAAGGCAGTGTGATCTAGAGAGGATTAATGATGGAGAGCCTTCCTTGCTTTCAAAGCACTGCAAAGAAGCCATAAATGTCATTTTGCATCTTGAAGAGACAACTGACAACTCAGAAGGAAATGCTGAGTTTATTCACAGGGTGAGAAAGAAAGAAATCTTCCAGTTGAGCTAAACTTTCAGAAACTTTATTTATTTACAATTTTATTTTATAATCCTACTCTAGAATCCTACTCAACAAAATCCTACACTAAGCTGGTTGTGGAGTAAATTGTCCCGATGTGGTTATCAAACTGTTTTCTTCTCCTTCCTCCTCTTCATTGAGTTATGAGTGGCACCAGGATGGAAGCAGGCTCAGCTGTTGTTACAAATGAATGCTGTCTACAGGGGAAAAAAAAAACCAACTAAGAACAATGAGTCATGACTTTCCCAGCTCAGTGCCTCACAGGCTCAATCAGAATTGCTCTGGTTCCCAGAAAAACCAAGAACTGGGACCAACGGGACCATCTGCACCTCCATCTTCATATGGAGGACCTTGCCATCACAGGCAAACCTGGCCCAGAATTCCACTCATCCGTTTATCCAGGTGTCTTTGTCTTGCTGGGATTTCTGCCCTGCCAGGGTTCTAGAAATGATGCTTTCTGTTCTTGAGTTTCTTCCTTTCAGGAAACTCCAAAGCCTCACCCAGGTCCCTTTCTTTGAAAGCAGGCACTGTGCTAATTTCCACAGGGAGAGAGAACAGTGTCTACCTTTCCATGCCCTACCCCTCCTGTGCTGGATGGCACCTTCCTTGCCAGCAGGGACAGCTGAGTGGCACTGGGTGCTGCAGTTCCCTCTCTGCCACACAACCTGGCAGTAAGGCTGGGGCAGTTCCCGTCTGCTTCATGCCAGGCAGCAGATGGGGCTGGGCCAAGGCACACTCAGCTGTCCCTGTTTGTGTGGCAGAAAGCTCTAAGATTGTGCTGGGGGCACAATCCCAGGCCCCTTAGAGGCTCCCAGTGAGTCCCCCACAGCCCTTCCTTCGCACAGCCACACTCTGACTGCTTGGCCAGGACTGCTTTCCTTGGGCTCCTCCACCACCGTTTTGTGCCTCTGTAGTCCACACTGCTCTACTTCAGGTCTTTTGCCATTAAATAAAACTGAACACCCCAAAATACCGAACAGGGCTTCAGAAACAGTCAGAGGACAGAGTATCTCTCCTCTCAGGAAATGCAGAGAGAGGTGGAGTTATTCAGCTTTGTGAGGAACAAGCCCCAGGGAGATTTATTGCCACTTTGCAAGACTTCAAAGTGACTTTGAAGAAAACAGGGGACCACTCTTTTTAGCAGGACCAGTTCCAATAGGATGTGGGCTAATAGTTTGAAACAAAAAGGGGATTGAGATTAGGTGTAAGGAAGAATTTGTTTACTCGGAGCATGGTGTAGCACTGGAACAGGTTGCCCCAAGAGCTTGAGGTGCCTAGACCCTGGAACCATTCTAGGTCAGGTGGGACAAAGCTCTGAGCAACCTGATCTCTTTAAAAATGTCCCTGCTCATTGCACGTCATTTGGACCAGATGATCTTTCCAGGTACCTGCCAGCCAAGCCTAGTCCAGGATTCCTCACTGTTTTTATTTGAACAGCACCAAGAGTGGAGGTGAGGGGGAGAGAGGCTCATCTGATGCCTTGGAGGAGGTACCCATCCCTCGGACACTGTTTCACCTGCAGTCCTGTGGCATTTTACCTGCAGGAGCTCCTTGGCAGACCAGCGCCGCACCTCTTGGGTGTGCAGGCAGCAGCTCAGGAAGTCACACAGCCAAGGAGAGAATAGGTTGGGATGCAGCAGTTTTGGTCTCCCACCTGTGGCTACCAGGAGTTGAGGCTGGGAAAAAAGGAAACAAGAGGCTCCACCTGCTTCTTCCACATCTCTAAATGCTCTCCCAGATCCCATTATTTAAGCTTCTGTTGGCGGGTTAGATTTGGTTCTTTTTTCTTTTGGAATTTTTTCCCTCAAGTTGCTAAGACACCAAGGATCGAGTACTTGTTGGTACTTAACCAAAGACAAAAGAGGCCAGGGAAGAGAAGGCAGAACCTGGCTACACATGATTTTATCTCTTTTGTCTCTGGGAGGTTTCCCTCGGAGGGGAAAGGTAAAGCAAGATTTAGGGGCAGAAAAGGGACATGGGGCTATGTGGCAGGCACTCGTGGTCTTGGCACTGTGGAGTGAGGACTCCCAGGCTGTTTGCTACACAAGGAGTTTTCACTGTCACCACCAACTCCAGTCCTGGGAAACCTACCACCATCTGCTAGTGTGCCCAGGGACTCTGAGCTGACCTCCTGCTCTGTTGGAGCGGGCCCGGCCCTGTCCAACTACTGCTGTTTCTCCAGCACTGCTTTGAGAGGCTTTTGGCTCTGCTGTGACCTCACACCCCCTGCCCTGCCGGGACATCCCTGCTGCTGTTCCAGCCACCGCTGCAGAACTTCCCATCTACCTCATCCACCAGCCCAGAACCTTCTGCCGTTCCAGCTTGGTGCTTTCAGAGCAAGGGATCAGACTGCCTGGGCTTCTGTGGAGCAAAGCTCGAGGTTCTTGGTTCTGTCTTATTCTTAATGCTGTAGCTGTTTGTTTACTTTATTATATATGTATTAGTAAAAAAACTGTTATCTTTTTTGCCTGAAGGCCCCTTAATTTCAAATTTATAATAATTTGGAGAGAGTGGGTTTTGCATCCTCCATTGCAAAGTGTTATAAATGAAATGGATTTGCACATCCAATTAAAATATATAAAAATAAATTTATAATGAAATTGACTGACAAAATGCCAGGAAGCCACAACAAAAGGCAGTGCCGAGCCCAGGATCAGCACTGGGTGAACCACATGTACGGTCTCTACTGCCCTGTACACACCCCAGCTCATAAAGTCCACTCGGAGCAGCCAGTTCTTATACTGTTTTTCTGCCCGGAGGCCACATTGCAACAGTCTATTCAGTGTCCAGTCCTCGTTGCATATTCATTTAAAATCTTTTCAGCATTTCTGGACTGCTGAATAGTTTTCCGGATGGAGATGGGTGTTTGAATGGATTTCCACGGAGTCCCATTCAGATGTTATCCTCGTTATCGGTGCTGATGGTCTTAGTAACTGCTCTCATCACCGGTCCAATATCGATCTGATTTGTGAGTCCGCCCATCTTTCTATTGCAAATCTTGGTCTCCGGACTTACTGGCAGCTGCAATATGATCTCAAGGTGTACATTCTGTGGTCCCCGACCCGACCTTTATTGTGGCACGACTTGAGGTTTTTATAATATAACATTACAACACTTAATACAGCAGATGAAACATAAATTATTTCTGGGCATATATCACAAAAGGGAGGGCTCTGGCTTTTCCCTAGCAGACACCTATCTTTCAAACCAAGACAGCTCCATTCGTCTGTGGTAGTTTCTGTCCTGGCAGAGAGGCAGAGATGACTTTCCTATACCAACAAAAACACAAACCCTAATGCAGCCACAGCTTCTCCAGCATTCAGCAGATCTTGCCTTGGCAGCTGATTTAATTGACTGACCTAGTCAGTGGGGACTACATCAGCAAAAGCATATTTGCTTCTCTGAGGATTCACATCAGCTTGACAGGCCTTTTTGAAGAGGGACTTTGCTATTCTAACTCAACTATTTCCAAGGATTAGTACATGGAAGGCATCTCTGCAGTGCTTGTTGGTCCCTTAAGCACAGCTGCCATAAGACATAAGGCATCATGCTTTCTGTCCTGTTCTAGAAAACAATGGTAATTGGAAGAAAAAAAAAAGGAAATCCACGGGGTATTCCTCAGGTAAGGAAACAAACATTTGGAATCTCAAATTCAACACAGATATATTAATATGCATACACAAATGTACTGGGATGAAAATGCCTGTTTGGGCACACAAACTCTGTCTTCCAGCAGACTGCAAATTTCAGCTTTCCTTATGTGGAAAAGAAAAAGCTTTCATGGTCTAATCAGAAAAAGGAGAATGCCATTGCTTTGGTAACCCTCTGTTCATTTGGATACTCAATACATTAATGACATGCCCATCCCAGAAGGTGCCAGGAAACTAACAGAAAGTTTTGGCAGGCTCTCCATATCACCAGGCTCTGGCAACACTTCCCCAGAAACAGAAGAGTCTATTAGGATGTTTACACCCTCATGCCCAGGTTTCCAGCAAGTTTCCCAGTGAGACAAAACTGCAGAGGGGATTAACTTCCTCTCTAAAAACCACTGGCTTAGAAGCTTCATTAGGTTTGGGATTCTTTTCTTCTTTTCTGGAAAACTAACACCAGTTCTGAGACATTTGAGTTGTGGTTTTCGGGACATCTTCACAGACAGAGGAGCTGGAACCACTTGGAACCCAAAGCAAAGTGGTGCCTGAGAAGAGCTGGGGAGTGTTTGCATGTGGTAAGGCTTGAGCTGTCTAGGAATCCCCTTCTATGATGTGCAGAAATATCCTGTTCCTCTCTGGAACTCAGTCCCTCAGGGCACACAGGCCTCTGGAAACACCTGAAGATTCCAGCCTTTTTCCTCCTCCAGAGCATCTAACCAAAGCTGAGCTCCAGTTTCTTTAGCAATACTTTCTTTAGCAATGCTTGCTTCCATGCAGCTGACTCTGTTCATGGAGCTTAGCAGGTCTTCCTGATACTCCTCAGGTTGAGAAATTGCAGTGTCATTTGGCAAGACATCAGGAGCGCATTATCCAATGTGGTTCATGTGGAACCAAGCTTTAACACAGTGACAAGCCAGAGGGAGAGAGCTCATTCTCCTTCTGCAAGATGGTATTTAGAAATAGAAGGCCCAGACTTGGAACTACTCAAACCTCAGCTTGCAGAATCCATCTAAAACAGACAAAAGGAACAATGGAAAGAGGCCTTGGAACCTTCATAAAAATGCCCACCACTACAATTACTCAGTGCTAGTGGCACTGAAATAGATGGTGTCTAAAGAGACTTTGTTATTTTCTTCTTCAACCCAAGGAAAATTTCCAATCCTAAAATGGCAATGTGCTCCCCTTGAGTACCAATAATTATGGCAGCTTCTTGCCTTTTCCCACACCACCAGAGGTCACAAAGGGGGGTTTTATTCAATCCCTCTACAGCTGAGCTCAGCCACTGGACAATGGTGGGGAGATGGAGTGCTCACTGTCATGAGAACTGTGCAAGCCAGGGCTGTCCCTGTACCCGTGGTAAAGGAACAGCACCAGCGTCAACTGCACACCTTGGATCCCAGTCCCAGGCACCTGACTGCAAGTCCACCGACTTGGTCAGGTACTGAGAAACAGCCAAGGGTTCAGCATACAATCCTAACTTCAGTCAGAGAAAAACATACCCTAAACTTATCCAGGCCACCCAGACACACGACAGAACAATATACAGATTATTTGAAAGCTGGAAAGTTTGAAAGACCCACAGTATTTGGAAAAGATGCTACAGTTTAGAAGAAAATGGAT
>VWYE01004467.1:0-59730 GCA_013398995.1 Alaudala cheleensis
AAAATTCATAGAAGTAAGCAGTAGTAAAATGTTGATTTAATTACTATAATTCAACATAGTTTTCTGAAAAAGGTCATGTTGAAAAAGCTTGTTGATAAAGATGTAAGACTTTTAATTAGGTTCTGTCTGATAAGCTGGTACAGCTATGTTAGTTCTACACAATAGCTAACAAAAATGTATGAAATCCAATAAATATTAATGTATAATGGTCTGGATATCTGATTGACTTATGCAATTATGTCATGGAGAAAAATATTTTCATTTTAAAAATAATTATCTGGAGATCTAATGAACATCTTTATTTTCAGTGTGGAAGAAATAAAACTATAGGTAATAAAATCTGGGGATGAAGAACATATTCAAGAAAAACAAATGTAATGAAGAATGCAAGCAGTTTTACAGATGCTCATTTGACAGCTGAGCCTAGAGGATTGTAGTGCCAGAAGGGCCTAAGGTCATCTGGAGTGGGATTTTACCTGTGTTTATTAGTGTTCACATGGGAATTCTGTGCTAGAGATGCTCCTGATTACAGCCAATGGAGTCAGCAAGGTCTAGGAAAAGTTTCCTCAGTGTGACAAGAGATGAGAATCAGTTTTCTTAGCAGAAACACTTTTTTTTGCTGTTTAAAATATCCTAAGATGTATGATACATCTGCCTTATATGGGCTTTAACAATTGTTTAGCTCATGGGTATCTCAACAGAAAATTTTGGGGTAGACCTGTGGGCATTTGTGTATTTTTTTTCATTTTTGAAAAAGTCTAGGAACAAGGTTAATTACAGCCTGGACTAGGTTTAGCACTAACCTTGACTAAGTCACTAGTGTCTTAATTTCCTAAGTGGGTAAGAAGGGGAAGGAACTGAAATAAAAGATGAAAACAAAGCAGAAAGGCTCAAAACTCAGTCTAAGCTACTTTATTTTTTTTCTGAATGCTTGAGGGCTGCTGAGAGTAAATGTTTGTACAAGCTGGAAATGGAGACTCGGAGATTTACAAGGCTGTGGCAGTTTCAAAAAGAGTGCAATCTCCAGAGTTCAGTAATGGCTGTTCAGTAGCAGGATACCAGAGTGATGTTCAATGATCTCCTGAGGGTGGCCAAAAAAGCAGGCCTGCTGAGCAGCCTGTAACATCTTCTCAAGGAGTTTATGTAAAATAGACATATGTTTACACTGCTGGTTGTTTTGAAATGTCTTTTTTTCCCGGCATATACTTTGTTCTCAGTGCTTAAATAAAGAATGCTTTGGTTCAGAGAAGGTTCCTTTGTTGCTGAGTATCTCCAATTGCTGACTCTCAAAAGGAAGAAGCCCTGGTGCCAACTACAGCCACAGGTGATAAATAAACCAGTAAGAAAGAGAGTGTGACCCACCAGCAGGGGACCATGCAGCAGAAAAAAAAAACACTAACAGAAAAGGAAAACAAAAGTGTGAAGATGCTGATAATTTAGGTAACCTTGCAGTCAGGGTAACTCTTTTACAACACGCTTCTAAGACACAGTGGAGACCCATACCTTCTATATATAGACTTGAATTTAGATGCAAATGACCTTATGACTGAGTATGTAACAAGTCAGATAATTTATTTTCAGCTTAAATAATATATGTTTTTTAATTTAAGAAACCATCTGGGGGAAACTAAGTGTGTTTTCAGATATGGTACATCTAGATGCAGTTTTCCTGTAACCAATTTGAGCTGGTTTATTTTAAATATTATTTCTAGGCCAAGAGCCTCTGAAATGCTATGTACTCCTAGATTCAATGGGAATCAGTTTCTAAAGTACATCAGCTGTATTTTGTACCTTTATATGTAACAGAAGTGGTGGGCTTCACACCACACTACGTTCTTCATTTGCTAAAGAAATTAATTAATGCATTACACTTGTGTGATAAGTTTTGATGTTTTGCAGTTGTACTAAATAATTAGTCTTCTTGATGAGCCTTTTTTCCTATTATGCCCTCATTTCTTTTTTTTTTTTTTTCNACATGGAACACATTACAGGAAGATTATGCATTGCATTACCTTCTGCTCTATTAGTAAAAAAAGGATATATGAATCAGCATCTGGTAAACACAGTGGCTTGCACTAAATAAAATCATACCCACAAAATGTTAAAAGAGTTAACTGGAGTCTTTTTTCACTAATAATAATTCCTGAAGTACTGAGGAAATTTGGAAAAATGAAAGAATGTGAATTGTGTGTTAATATTAAAAGTGATTAGAGGCATCGAGCTGAGTGTCTGGAACTGTTTTTGGTTGGTTTTTTTTTTTTTTTGACCTAAATGTCATGTCAAAAAAAAAAAAAAAAAAAAAAAAAAATTTAAAAAAAAAAGAGGTNAGTTTTCTTAGCAGAAACACTTTTTTTTGCTGTTTAAAATATCCTAAGATGTATGATACATCTGCCTTATATGGGCTTTAACGATTGTTTAGCTCATGGGTATCACAAAAGAAAATTTTGGGGTAGACCTGTGGGCATGTGTGTATTTGTGCAGCTTTTTTTTTTTTTCATTTTTGAAAAAGTCTAGGAACAAGGTTAATTACAGCCTGGACTAGGTTTAGCACTAACCTTGACTAAGTCACTAGTGTCTTAATTTCCTAAGTGGGTAAGAAGGGGAAGGAACTGAAATAAAAGATGAAAACAAAGCAGAAAGGCTCAAAACTCAGTCTAAGCTACTTTATTTTTTTTCTGAATGCTTGAGGGCTGCTGAGAGTAAATGTTTGTACAAGCTGGAAATGGAGACTCGGAGATTTACAAGGCTGTGGCAGTTTCAAAAAGAGTGCAATCTCCAGAGTTCAGTAATGGCTGTTCAGTAGCAGGATACCAGAGTGATGTTCAATGATCTCCTGAGGGTGGCCAAAAAAGCAGGCCTGCTGAGCAGCCTGTAACATCTTCTCAAGGAGTTTATGTAAAATAGACATATGTTTACACTGCTGGTTGTTTTGAAATGTCTTTTTTTCCCCGGCATATACTTTGTTCTCAGTGCTTAAATAAAGAATGCTTTGGTTCAGAGAAGGTTCCTTTGTTGCTGAGTATCTCCAGTTGCTGACTCTCAAAAGGAAGAAGCCCTGGTGCCAACTACAGCCACAGGTGATAAATAAACCAGTAAGAAAGAAAGTGTGACCCAGCAGCAGGGGACCATGCAGCAGAAAAAAAAAACACTAACAGAAAAGGAAAACAAAAGTGTGAAGATGCTGATAATTTAGATAACCTTGCAGTCAGGGTAACTCTTTTACAACATGCTTCTAAGACACAGTGGAGACCCATACTTTCTATATATAGACTGGAATTTAGATGCAAATGACCTTATGACTGAGTATGTAACAAGTCAGATAATTTATTTTCAGCTTAAATAATATATGTTTTTTAATTTAAGAAACCATCTGGGGGAAACTGGGTGTGTATTCAGATATGATACATCTAGATGCAGTTTTCCTGTAACCAATTTGAGCTGGTTTACATTAAATATTATTTCTAGGCCAAGAGCCTCTGAAATGCTATGTACTCCTAGATTCAATGGGAATCAGTTTCTAAAGTACATCAGCTGTATTTTGTACCTTTATATGTAACAGAAGTGGTGGGCTTCACACCACACTACGTTCTTCATTTGCTAAGGAAATTAATTAATGCATTACACTTGTGTGATAAGTTTTGATGTTTTGCAGTTGTACTAAATAATTAGTCTTCTTGATGAGCCTTTTTTCCTATTATGCCCTCATTTCTTTTTTTTTTTTTTTCAGTACTAATTTTGAATAAAGATGCCAGGGTCATGATGCTCAGAATGGCAGGTCAATAGCAAATTGAAATAAAAATGAGCTTTGGGGGGAAAACAGAAAAATTAATTAGTTGGGGATGTCAGAGCCTCCTTAGCATGCAAAAAGAGTGGAGTTGGTCAGTGAGAAAAAAAATATTAATTGGTTTACACAATATGGACTGCAGATGCATTTAATTAGAGGAAGAACATCCTCTCTCATCTCTCAGGCATACTAGGTCAGAACTTTCATTTTTCTTATACATTTCACACCTTTGTTGGTTTCTTGCAGAAACAACTGTGATTTGCCAAAGTTTTCAAGATCTGATTAAAAGAAACTATCACAAAATGCATTGAGGGAATAAAATATACATTTAAAATATATGTTAAAAGAGTTAATATTTCCATTATGAATTTCAGGTCATTTATTAACTTTAGAAAATAAGATAGAGGTTTTCAGGGTATTGCAGTAAACATTACCTCTTACTTTCAGGCAATCACATCAGGCTACGTAAACCAAAAATATATCAAGTACCATTTAGCTCAGATGACTTTCTGATTAGTAACAACAGAATTTGCATTCCTAAGAAAAGGTATAAAACTAGTGGAAGCTTCCATAACATTCCATGGCTACACTGTAAAGTCAGTAAGTAAGAAAATACCTCATTTTCCCAGTAAAATGTGGCTTATATTTCCCAACACAGCCACAGTGCAGGCATTGGGGTCAAAGATGATAAGATACAACAAGTGGTGACGAGAAAGAACATCACCTCTCAATCACAGCACAGATTTCTGGATTCTTAATTCAAACAAATGAAGGGTGAACATTGAAATGTTTGTATGCAGTTGAATGACATCTTCAGCCATAATTCTTCAAGATGAAAAACAGAATAAACCAACCCCGACTACTGATCAAAGTGGAATTAAAGGAAAACACTTTTTTTATGGCTTAGGTAACTGACAGCCATTTTCACTTTCAACACAGGTTTAAGCATCATCAGACAACCTTGCAAAGTGTTGCCTCTGTTTCCAGATGAACCAGTCAGGAAACAGAAATCATTTACAAAACAGGAAGGAGACAATGAACCCCACAGATGAACTGTTCAATCAGTGTGTGCCCACAAAACTCCTCTCTGCAAAGGGGACCTGACTCCTGGTTCTATCTTGGATAGTTATGCAGCCTTTGGATTAGACCAGTGTGTCAGTGAAGAATGTGTGTCTGGAATCAAATCCTGGCATGGCAGTGACAAGTATGCAGAGAGTGTTCAGCCACAATGAAGACTGATGGTTCCCACCCACACTTGTTTACTTTGCTTTCTAGTTTCTGTGTACTTGCATAGTTAGCTGGCATTATTTGACTTCTCAAATATTAAAAATAATCATTTAGGCTTGTTAAGACAAACCTAATGTTCCTAGGACACTGAGTTATATTAGTATGTTCTCTCAGGTGTCAGTGACAGTGCAGAATACTGGGTCATGACTTAACATTTCAGAAACAAGTACCAATTCTTTTCACACTCAGAGAAACTGCAAACAGAAAGGCTTGATCTTGTGTTCCTTACTTGGTGCTGAATCCAGCTCCATGGCTTGTCTCCATGGCATTCCTGTGTGGCTCACTCCCATGCTGTCTGCCAGTGGGATGGAATGTTGCAGGAGCCCTGGACAGTGCTGTGTGGGGAAAACAGCTGAACAGAGCAAATGAAACAAATGACAGTGTGAGAAGCTGGTCAAAGTTACAGAAAGTGCCAAGTAGGAGAGATGGATTTTGTAGGCAGTGGAGCTGGGTAAGAAACATTCATACTCCCCAAATCACAGGGCCTTTGGCAGCTTGCTGTGCCTTGCCTGCCATTCCTGGCACAGGGATACTCCTGTCATGGACATCCTACAAGGCCCAGTTTAGCCTGGCGATGGTACCAGAAAGAGTTATTTGGGTACAGATGGAGGAAAAACCATGGGGAAAAAGTACAGCAGGGCAGATTATTTTTTGGGAAAGGACTGTGATCAATAAAGATATGTAGGTATCCTGTACCAGAACAAGAGCCCAAGGAATGCCTGGTACATCATAAGGGTGCTCTGTAGGTGAGCCGTGCTGTTGAGGAACCTCTGTGGGGTTGCCCTGCTTTCCACCACGGAGGTGGAGCAGGACAATAAACCAGACCTGTTCTGACCCTGCTGTGAGGGATAGACATGCTTCTGTGCTAAGGAAGGCCAGGGTAGGAGGTGCACAATGATGGATTGGGCAGCCTGTTCCACAAGAAACAGCAGCAGCAACCACCCACTGCTTCCCAAAGCAAGAAATGACCTGGGTGAGCAGAACTAGCTGGGGTCAGAGTTTATAGATACAACCCAAAAGTTAGGCACATCATGTCCTAGATAAGAAAAGAAGCATATGCATGTGTGATACAACTAGAAACCACTTCTAGAGAATCTTCTTTCTAGATAAACCCATTTGCATGAAGCTCTCTTTTCCTCTTCCACAGAAGATCCTTTCAGTCTCTGATTCTGTTCAAGTTAACTCAAGGTGCAGATTGCATGTTTAAGGTTATTAGGAGGTACAGGTTCTTGGAACAGTTCTTCTCAAAGAAGAATGTGTTTAAAGGCATGAGGTATTACTGGGGTACAGAATAGTCCTGAGAAGTCAGAGTATTTTCATCATTCAGCTTAATCCTAGAAGGCTACATAAGCAAATACAGTTACAGGGTTTGCAAAATAATTAACATTCATGTTATTTAAATATGATTTCCATGATCTGTGTGATGTCCTTTGGAAATTCAAGTCTGTTTTCAGGGTGGTGCTAAACCAAATTAAGCAATATTAAAAAATTATGGCTAATAAAATGCAAAGTAGAAGGAAATCTCACACATACACAAATTTTAACAAATGAACA
The DNA here is from genome assembly GCA_013398995.1 of Alaudala cheleensis. Lineage (NCBI taxonomy): Eukaryota > Metazoa > Chordata > Aves > Passeriformes > Alaudidae > Alaudala > Alaudala cheleensis. The sequence continues at coordinate 6,626 of VWYE01004467.1, forward strand.
AAATGTTTTGATGGAGAAGAAGATCAGTTGGTAAAGGGGTCCTTTATACAACTCTCTTTTTTCTGCTCCCCCCCACTCCCCCAATAAATAGCAAGGATTTACATTGAAAATATTTCACCACATACATGAGCTGGGGAAGTATCAATGTTCAGGTGGACTCTGAAAATAGCAAAATATTCATTGAAACTTTAATAGCAATTCTGGATGTTCTTGGGCCACTGGGGCTATATTCTCCACTGGCTTAGATTCTCTTTGGATTTTTTTGACCAGTCTAGTTCTAACTAAAACATTTTCATGAACAAAGCTTGGAAAAAGCAGAACCATGGCTTTGGTTTTTGCCTTTGTTTCTCTTAAATGACAGTTGAATTGCAATGAAAGTTTTCTTCAAAATTGCATATATCCCAGTATTTGAAAATCTTGCATGTCTGGAACAGTTTTTGACTAGTTTTACTAATGAAAAAGTCTGAGTGAATGAGATATCTTGGGGGAACTTGCTATATATTTACCACTTATTTACTAGTTTTGAAGATATTTGTGAAATGTCTGTTTTTCCACGTGATTTGTAAAATGCTGTAACTTGACTTTCCTATGCAGAGAATCAAAACAGTCAAACTAGACAAAATCTCACTGTAAGTATTCAGTTGGGGTTTTTTTAACACCCAGCCAATGGTTTAAAATGTCTGTAAGCAGCTGTCACTTGCTGTGAGTGGGTACATGGTGCATACACCTGTGAAGGTGGCAGATAAAGGGGATAAGGAGAACTGTGAAAGGCTGGGCCTAATGACATGACTTTCACTGGTTTCCTGTGGTTTGGGATTTCATTTTCATTATGTTCAGTCTGGCATTTCTCAGAGTCATATATCCCAGGTAGAATTTCACCTTTCTGCTGCAGCCTGTCAAAGAGGCTGTTAGAACCACAGAGGCCAGTGGTTGCAAGGTTATTAAAATTTTGGAAATATCTTCCTGGCTTTCTGTCCAGAGGCTAGAGTTAAATGCATAAAAAGACCCACAATAATCTCATTTTTCAAGACTGCTTTTCTAAAACACCTACTTTGCTCATGAAAAATCTCTTCTACGCAAAACACATTCCCTGTCCTTTTAAAAAACCTCTGGTGTTCTGCTGTTACATGGTTCCAACAAAGGCTTCAAGTTTCCTGTTCTTGCTTACGCAGCTTTTGGCTGTCAGGAGTGCAAACTTTTATGTTTTCTCCATGTTAAAAAATCTTAGTTACCGAAGGCAAAGTAAAGTTTTAGGTGGGTTGGTTCTTTTCTTCCACCATATTTGATTGCTTTTTTTTCTAACTTTGCAGATGTCATGCAAGGCATTGGGAGTGTGAGACTGCATTTTAGTCTCTGGTCTATGAGCAGGATTAGAAACCTCTTATCTGAAGACTTTGCCTCAGATAACAACACGGTCTTTGGGAGCTCATTGTTGCTTCCTATTCTGCCTGGTGCAGGCACTGCTTGCAGCTGCTCCACACCTGTGAAACCAAGGAATAATTCTACAAAGAGACCTGTGGGTGGGACAGCCCTGGGCACTGTCTGGAGTGAGCCACTGCCCCTCCCTGTCAGCAAGCTGTGCTTTTCCTTCAAAAAGGGACCCTAAAAGCTACAAGAAAAAATAAGGATTCTTCATCTCTTTCCCAAAATGCATGACCATGAGTTTTCAAGGAATTTCTAGCTTGTCTCTTGCAATTAAGAGCTTATCATGTGTCAGTACATCAACAGGTGTAATAAATGTAACCCTTTTTTGGGGGGGGGGGGATATTGTCAGTATTTCACATTAAGACCCTTCAACATCCAGAAGATACGTTTGAAAACCACACAGAAATTTAGGGTTTTGTTGATTTGGGTTTCTTTTCCCTCATATAGCTGAGTATCACAAAAGGATAAAGTAATCAGGATCAATGTACATGATATTTAGTATTGATTAGCTGTTAATTCAGTTCCCCTTTAAGGTACACTCTAAAGCATGGAACACTTCTAACTGCAGTGCTACAAGTGTCAGAGTAACAAGTGTCAGGGACAGAAAGCTGAAAATAAATCTCTCTTCTTATTATTATAAATATAATTAATTTCTGCATGTAGTAAAATTTCTCCATTGGCTTGGGATTGTTACTGGTATATTTCCATTTTCTGCCGACAGAGTAGCATAGAAAATTAGAAGTTCTCCTGGTCTGAATCTCCAGAAGTAACAGATATTTTATTACATCCTCTGAGTACTTCCAGTAGATGATGTTGTGATGCTAATACCAGACACAGATGTAACAGGTTTTGATTTACATAGAGCACAGTTTTTGAAAGATTACTTGCTGGTCTGCATGGACTTTGAGCTCATATAATTTTCAGGGAATTCAAATAGTTTTCACTAAACTATACATCACATAATTACAGTGGGAATCCTGTTCCTGTGATGAAAAGTAATTGCTGGCAAGAGAAACTGATGCCAATTTGCAAAATATGAAAGAATTAGTACCTCAGTTCTCACCACCTCTTTCAGTGATTTGAGCTGTCAAGTTTTGCTGAGTAAACCCCAAAGAAATTGGTGATAATAATGGATTCTGGTGGTACTTCTTCTTGACACAATTAGTCTGTAATTTTTACATTATCTTTCTCTGCTTCTTCCCCTTCCACTTCAGATGTTTCAGTGTTTGGGAGAGCACCAAGGAGTAAGTAATATAAACTTAAGATTTTTAGGCAGGCATAAAGAATATATAAAGGTATACATAAAATATAAACTTCTTTCTCAATTTATTCCCCACATACCAATACACCAGTATTTATAGATAGAAATGTATTGTGCTTTATATCTACTATGTTAAAAATGCTTTGCTATCCATAGAAGATTGACTCAAAATATCTAGCTTCTCTTACACTGACAAACTACATTTTCATGATTTTATTTCTGTACATCAACAGACCAAACCTGATGTTTATGCCTGCAGATAAGAAAAGGGAACTTTCTGGTGAAAATTATCACAAATAGGTGCATCTAAAGCAAATGGACCTTTCATTTGGAAGATTCACAATTAATATTAATCTAAGCCTATACATGTTAATAAAATGAGACTTCTGTACGCTTTTCTTAGATGGAATATTTATGATTGCTTTCATTTCTCAGAGAAAAAAGAATTTGAATTCATAATTCCTCTTAACAAAGTCCTTTATAAACCTCTGGTGTATTATAGTGTATGCATACAGAAAGATGAATGTGCATGTAAACTTTTTAAGAGATAAAGGACATTTACATCTAAAGATATACATGGAAAGATAATGGTGTATGCTAATCATCTGTATAATAATGAATGTTGCCCTTGGCATGGTGGACTCCATTTCTGACATCACAATTTACTTTTAATTCTAACAATGTCATTTATTTCAGCTGGCTTTTCCCTGCACAAATGCTAAAGCAATATATAACCCATATGTTCTTTTTTGAGGTGTTGCACATTCTCTATGTTAATGGGAAACTTCATTTGCCAGAAAATATTTTTTTTCTCATACTTCTTCCTTTTTGAAGTGCAAGTTCTGTTTTCTCCAATAGCCATCAAATTTTACATCCAACACAAAGAACTTTTTCTCCCCAGTTGGGAATAACCTACTTAGGGAAGAGTTTGGACCTACTGAAATGATACAGTGTCAAAATAGAATGTGAATGAAAATAAACATCTGGGATATCTATTCTCAGCTGAGCCCACTGAAATGCCAAAATGCAGACTCAGCAATGGCTGTGCATGTCATTGGGGATGACACCCACACTGTCAAATCACAACAAAGTGTGGTTGAAGGAAGTCTATGGAGACTGCATTAAGCTGTCAAATGAAACAGATGCCAGCACAGATTATATTGCCTCTGAAAGACAACTAATAAGAAATTAAACACAAAGACTCTGATCTTCAATCGAAGTGTACAAGTGCTTAGAATGCCACCTGGTTCGGGTTTTTTACTTTTTTAAAATAATTCTTTTGAGTTTTAAAGAGTTAGAAGCAGTGATCCTTTTGTCTGTGACATTTACTGTTTGGATTTTCAAAAGGTTACTGCAGATTAGATATGCTTATTAAGTAATTATTATTATTATTTATTATTATTAATAATTATTAATCCAAATAGTTCTTAGTATCATGGTGGGTTTTTATTGTTTCAGTGCAAGATTTACCTTTTAGAAATTGCTCAATGGGCTATACCAACTGATCACTCTCAGTTTACCAATTGAAATTATGACAATCAATAGCACAGAATTACACATTACCATTCTCAAAACACCATGTTAACTTCAGCTGTGCTATAGCTTAACAATTTTCAAAACATCAAAAGAGTTCACCTGCTGCCAGATTTTCACAGCAAAGCTAAGCATTCTGGTAAAACAGCTCCTATGCAAATCCTTGATAAGACAGGGAGAGTTTTTGTACTGGACAATCATAGTAGTACTTGAAATGAGTATTTTAGCATGTGGGTTAATGTAAGGACTTTATGTAGATGTTTACATTTTTATATTTTGCCAGCTCATAAGGAGGGAGCTTGATTAAAGCTTTCATAGCAACTTGTGTCAGCTTTAAAGAAAGATCCCACAGCTCTCCTCATTGGGCAAACAGTTTTCTTCAGTGACCTTTATGGCATGCTTGGGTGGCTTTTCTCATCCTGCTCCACCACAAAGTTCATTCCAGAGGAGTGACTTGGCTGTATGAGCTCTAGCACTGAAACCCTCAGATTTCTCAGCAGCAGTGACTCTGTTCCTGCTGGGATTGACTCATGTCCTTATTTTCCCCAAGGCAGACAACCTTAAATGAAGCTGCTGCCATCAGAATGGGCTCCCCCCATGCAGTAATTTAAAGGATTTGCTGCCTGCTCCAAAAGGACGCTGCAAATTCTCTGTCTGCCTTTCTTTCAAGACAAGGTCAGACTGTCCCCACAAATTCTGTGCCCCTCAGAAATGTATCACATGTGTCATATATGTTTTCTTTGCAACCCAGAATCAGCTGTAAATTTTATTTGGCTGAGTTTTTGCAGAGGCATGTCTCAGCCACAGTCTTAAACCTTTGCTCAACCCTTTTACTGAAAGGCTTAGTGGAAATGAAAGCCATAATGTCAAATTCAAAGAAGTTAAATTTTTTTTTTGTTATGCAATTAGTAAAATTTCTCAAAAAAAATCCTAAAAACCCCATAATAATGCTGTACTGAGAAAGTAATTTGGTCATAAAGTAATCTAGCAGGATTGGCTTGGATCCATTGTCAGATGTCTTTAACAATTTTAGGTTCTGAACAGGCTCTGACCCACAAGTAACACAGTTTTTGCACAGTGCTAAAACACAGGAAACAATGTCTGTGTTTTAGTGGGCTCTGTGCTTTCTATAACAAAGAAAATTTTTCTCCACTATTTTTCTTCCTCCACAGATTTTCTTACCCAAAACAGAGGCTGTTTTCCTCTTCCCTGGTACAGTAAGCTCAGTTTGATCTCCCATTAGTTCAGCAGAGTGATATGGAAATTTTGTTCCTGTCATGCCTATTCAGTTTGTTTTCTTTTTTTTTTTCTTTCACCCCATAATTTGCCAAGTAACAGGAGGCTTCTTAAACACCTCCTAAGGGCTTTGCTAATTTACAAAGAGCATTTGCATTCACTGGTTTATAACCACAATAAAACCTTTCTGGCCATGCTGCAATTTTCATTTTGTGGCCAATTTGTTTTGCATATGTTCTTAGTCCTTTAGAATGTTAAATAATTGTTATCAGAAGCATCAATTAAATTCAATTCAGTTTATCTCAGCTATACTTAGACTAGTGGTAAGAAAATGGATTTCTATTGTTGTTATTTTTTGATTGAACATAAAGGTAAGCAGGTTTGGCCAACAAGTGTTTTGATACCTCCAAAATCCAAACTTTTCCCTTGGTTTAGAGTCCAATACTTCTAAGGTTTGGGTGACTCCCAGTAACTTCTGATCCAACTGCAGCCCCCATTCCTAAGAGAATTCAGCACCTGTTTCTCATCTCACTGCAAATTCTTCTACTTTTAGAAATATTATCTGAAATATTTTGCTCGTGGCTACTTATGGTCCACATCACAAAATTTGAAATGTCTTCAATATGTTAAAGAATTTGATCTTCCATTTATCTTTTACATTTTTAACTTAATTAGAAAAGACAAAAAGTTTGGAGCTACATTCAATTCTGGTGTCATTGGCAAGAGTCCCCTGCAAAAAAAAAAATAAAAAAATCCACTTTTCAAGTTACAAGGTTTTATTTCTAAAAACCAATAAAATTTCCCCTTTGAAATTCTGTACTTTCTTCAGTCACACATCTGACAAATAGAAAATATGCAAATGCTCCTTCATTACAAAAATAAGTTCTCATTCATAAAGAATTTTTGTACAATCTTAATACTAGACAAAGAGGAAATCTTACTAACCAAAGAGCAGTGTGTTAGGAGCTCACTTTTATAGCTTTCACTATAACTCTAACCAGAAACCTTGTTAAGCTGAGATAGCTGCGTGGTGAGATTATGTTACTGTTGATTATGTTCAGCAAAAATGTTTCTTCCTCATTAGACAAAGTAATGATAACAATGTAAGTGGCCCCTTGATGTTGCCACAGCAAAACAACAGTGAAATCCACTGTCTGATCATTTTAGTTTATTCTGTAGTTAGAAAGTCAAAATTTAGATTGGGAAAGTTGCTGCTGTAGACAGAGGGTACAAGTTATTCTAATAATATAAATTATAATTGAAAATACCTGCAGAGTAGATGAACTTTTCAGGAGAATTCAAAGAAGAACTGCTTGAAAATGCACACATGCAAGATCTCTTGTTTAAAAGATTGTCAGAAGTCAGCAAATACTTTCAGAAAGCACATTTTTGATATTCATAAAACTCTGATATTTAATTCTTAGAACAATCACATGCTCTTGTGTTCTTTCACTGTGGCTGGTACCACACTTTATGCCCATGTGAGCCTACTCCAGGTTAGAGTTGATCTTACTTCCATCCTGCTCCTTGTCCTTTGGAGAGGGGAATGGACAGGAGGAAAGATCTGTTATATTGTTATATTTGCAATGCACAAGCATTCTTTCTGCTAAAATATCATTATTGTGAATAATGTGCTGTATGAGTGTTTCAACATGATTTCAATAAAATTATATATTTCAAACATTCTTATCAGTCCTTTCTTATTATTAATAGCTGCAGCACCCATTTTGCATAATTCATGTTCAAATCTTTTGCTGATATTGCAAAGACTTTCTCTTTATAGCAATTGTTTAAAAGAGCAAAATGATGGCATTTAAGTGGCTAATCATAGAGTTTGTCTGAGAAAATATGAGCATTTAATGACATGCTGATAAACTGATCAGAAATGAGTGCTGGCAGCTACTAAAAATGTAAAACAAAAGACAATTTCTCTGCATCTGTTGTGTTATTTAAATAATAATTGCATTTTAAACCACATTCTTTTATATTCCTTTATTAGAAAGAGCCAATTATGGGAAGAATGGGCACCAAAATTCCTATAATAAAAACCACATCTTAGAGTCTGAATGATAGAACATTGGTTTAATACAAATTATTTAGTCCAAGACTTTCCAGAGAGGAAGAAAAAATATTTTTAAAACGAGTGCAGAAAACTTAGCTTTTCAATGTGAATTGTATTTCCATGGTTGAAATAAAATCTGATAGTAACAAAATTATTCTGAATGGATCAAATGACATAACCCCCCCTGTAGGACTAGGAACCATTGGCTGGATTCCTTTACTGCTTGTGTTTCTGAGAATTGAAAACTCAGGTATAGGATTCTGCTTGAACACATTTACAGTATCTTCTATTCGGGTCTTCTCAGCTTTGATGACTTTTTAGGAATGACCTGATGAAAACAGCAGTTTTTTGTGAAAAGCATACAAATGTCCACCAAGTTACATTTCAATATGTTAAGAAAAATGTGAAAGAAAAAGAAATCCTCTACATGTCCATGACAGTGTGTAATTATTTCTGTGGTTTTCCAGCAGGTGCCATAGCTCACAGGAAGCAACAATGCCAGGATGTTTCTAGCCATGAACATGATCATCCCAAAGGAGCTACTTCAAAATTTGACTGTACTGCTCCATGAACATCTCGTGAGTAATAGTTACAAAAAATTAGGCCAGGTTTGCAACAGCTTACAGCAAAGGTCTGAATTGGCAGTGCTTGCCTAACTTGGTTGTAGCATTCATTAAAATCTAAAGAATTCACAAGGACTCTGTGGTCAGACCCCTAAGGTATGGAAAAAGGAGTTTGTCAGAAAATTTCCAAGCTCTTCTGAAAGACTTCCAGTATTTCATTCCCCCTGTTCAAATGTAAGAGGTTTGTTTTTAAAGAGGGACGGCACACTACGACAATAAAGGTTTTGTACCTTAAAAATAGTTTTATTTTCACATAATTCTCAGAGTTGGTCACATAACCTATTTGGTCTCTCTCCTAACCAGTAAGATTTGGCAAATCATTGGCTTCTCTTTCTCTTTAGGTCTTCAGATGGAGACTAAAGAGCTTCCTGGTAGCCTCCATGCCTAGTCAAGCCATGGATTTTCTGTGGTGAAGATGTTTGGTGAAGCACTTCTGCTGCTGGCCATGCTTCAACTTCTGCATGCTGAATCAATCCCCCCTTGGAGTAGAGAAAGGATTTCAGGTTCCCAAAATGTTGGGGTTTTTTTTATAATAGATTTTAACAAATGCTCTTCCAGTATCCATTAGGACTGATAATGGTCGTTTTAAAACAATTTTTTTAAGGATTGGACTCCTTTTTTTCATATATTTTACAGCTGTTTATTTTTACTCCCAGTTTGAAATGGGGTAGAGCACCTTTATCATTAACATGCTGCATGTGTCTCCTTACTTGACTTTTACATTATTGCTCTAGCTATTACTATGCATGCATTATTTATGTGGTTGGCTATCAAGGAAAAAAGGCAAGCAATTTACTTGTCAAAACATATTAGAATGCATGACTTTAAATCAAAGTTGCATGGGTCTGTAAAAAGCTGTAATAAATGTTCTTTGGCTAATATGTTAGTGTCATGCAATGGGCATGGCCAATGTATTGGGTAAGGAACCTGTAATCACTTTAAAGACTCATTGAATAGGAGAGAATTTTAGATTATTATGCTTTGCCTTTAATTGTATGACATTAAAACATAATTTATGAAGATTATATTATTTCAGTTTAAGAAAATTCTAACCTGTGTTTTAATGTTACCACCAGATTTAAACAGGTATTTGCTCAGTATGAAAATTATAAACATGGAGCCTAATTATTCAAATCTAACCTACACATACATATCTTTGGACTTAAAATATATATTTTTTTTCTCCTGCAGAATGCATTCCTCTGAGTTAGAGGAAGTTCCTCCAGTGTTGGTGACTCTGTCCTGCAGGACAGATTTTCTGGCTCCCATGGCCTTGTGCTTCCATGTTGCAGCACATAAACAACTGCAACTGAAATCACTGTTTGCCATCCTTACACAACAGGTTCCCAAAAAATTGATGTGAGCCACCTGTTTCATGCAGAAGGTGAATGAGCTCTCTATGAGATACATTTAGAAAGCATTTTAACAAAAGCAGAATACTTTCCAGCTCCTCATTGCTCTTGCTATGAAGGGAAACACACACACCTTAAATGCAACTGGTGTTTGGCTAGCACTGTGAAAATTTGCAAAGTTTAAATTCACTGACCAAACTGCAAGCAAGTGGAGCAAGAACAAAATATTTAACTTCTCTCAGCAAAAAAAAACTGGAAAAAAAACTGAGGGTCAAAAATTTAGAACAAAAATTTAGAAATTAGATTCAGGCAAACCTTAAAAAAAGTTTCCAATTAGAAAACAAACTATAATTCTGAATAATTTTCAATTAAATAATCATTGCATTATATTTCTAACCTCATTTTAAAAACAGCTGTTTGTTGGGTTCAGAAGAGTAAGTAATAACTTTCCTCAACTTGAGATAACATTTTGGGTTAAATAAACCTTTCTGCTCTATTCAAACTTTCAAACTGCAGTCATAAAGGTCTAATGGATGTTTATCACATTTGGAGACATGTTTATAAATGCAACCCCTAATTTTTAACAATTGTCCTTAGTACTAGAGAGTTTTATAATAATTTCTTTTTCCATAGGTTCTTCCTAAATCATACTGAAATTAGGGAAATGAAAGGGAGCTTAGTTGAATGTTGAAGTAATTATAAAAGTTATACAGATGTAGCATCATAGAATCTGGGCAAAATCCAAGGTAATTACACTTTTTATATGGAGAAGGCAGAAATGTGCCATGGTAATGTCCAGTTAAGATACAGTCACTTATTCAAGGTGGCTGTAAAACATTATGGTTGGACAATTAATGGTGCATTATTTTCTCTTCTGGTGTGGTGAATTGCCCAAGTGTTCAGCAAAGCTAAGGTGGTTTTGTATCCTCAGAGTGGAGACTGGTCCATTCTGGATGTACAACACCAGTGGATTCTGAAAAAGTCAGTTGAAAAAGTCTGGCAGAAAGTGTAAGCTTACTTAAATCTAGGTAAGAAACAGTCTGTGTCCTAATGTCAAAGAGAAGCTTGACATCATCCAAGATTAGATTGCACTGAGCACTGTCTGAGCAGTGGGAGGTCTCTGCCCTAAAGAGCTTGCACTTGGAGTATTGTGCAGTGTATGACTTCCCAAAAGTTGTGTTCTAGCTTGAGTGGGATTAATCAGTTCTATACCTGTGATGGTAACTGAAAATTTTTGACCTGTGTTATCACCTGAAAGTGGGTCAAATTACCCACTTTATCTACAGGCTGTGGCCATGAGATAATTTCTTTCATATGGCCAAATAGTCACCTTTTCTTTTTTTTTCCTGTCCTCAGCTTCAATCTATTTCAACATTTAAACCAGATGACCTTCAAATTTGTTGTGGGAAAAAAATTAGTCTTCTTCACATTGTTATTTATGATTTCAGAGGAAGGAAAAGCACATTTTCACCTAGGGGAAATATGCCATTTTTAGAAGGTCTATTTGTCAGATTGTTAAAAGAGGAAGCAGTTATTAAGGTTCTGCAAGAGGAATCAGGAAAAATAATTTATATAATATTATTTGTCTAAGGTTGCTTTAAAAAAATATACAGATTTGCTAAAGCAAATCTATTAGTTATGTTCCCCATGTGAAAAGAGCAAGAAAATTCTGGGTTAGCTATTTAAAAAGGCTATAAAAAGATGGTGTTTGAGATATTGAAATTATATTTGAAAGAGGAAAAAATGCTTACAGACAAAGAAGAAAATTGCAAGGTTTAACAGGGTTTTATTATAACGAGATTGATGGACATTTGTGGGCATATGTAAATAGGTTTAGTCAGTGCTTCACTGAAAACAACATTGGAGATAAGAAAAATGCCATATTCCTTCTGTACAGTGCAAGACTCATGAAAGCTGGTTGGATTTTCTGTCTCTTCACAAACCTGAGAAAGTAAAGAAATTATTCCAAACAGACAATAGGTAAATGCCAACCATATATTGTAAGTGGATTATTATGCTTTAACCGATTGGGGAGTTTGAGAAAGGAAAAAAAAAAAAAAGACAGTGTATGGCATACAGGGTTTATTTTAGATATGATGGAGAATGCTCTGGAGCTTTATGACCTGACTGAATACTGGGGAAACAGTTTGAAGATAGGGTGGTGTCTTGGATGATAGACTCATTCACAAGTGGAAGTGATAGGTATTTTCCCTGGCCTGAGTATCTGTGATCAGAGGTTATGACTAACCAAGTGGAGGTGCCAGATTTACAATTAACTGAACAGTGAACTGTTGGCTGGGTCTCTGGTGATTGAATGTGGGCTCTCCTATCTAGCTCACACATGAGTTTCTGTAAATATCTATATAAGGATTTCCATAGCTGCAGCTTTTCTAAGACACTGAGATCAAAAAACAGCCCAGATGAATTTCCAAGTAACCCTCTGTGTAGGGCAGCATGAACTGACTGCCAGAAGCTCAGAGACACGCAGAAAAATTAATACAGGGATGCTGTAGGACAAACCAACCTTGGATTTTGCTGCTGGGGTCTGCCCTAGTGAATGCTAGTGACTTGATAGGATGGAATTTCATAATCCACTTAGCAGGGAGTGGCCATTATTCACTCAGGAGGTGAGCAGTGTGGTGCTGGGATCTATGCTGAGGCGGGGGAAGAGCCAGTTGAGGTTTCTAACACACATAGCTGGCCAGCAGCAGACACAAGAAATAGAACTAAAATATCTGGCCTCCAAGACAGACACTTTTTTACAAAATTTCCCTGGTTTCTATTCTTCCTGAACCTGTCCTTTCCGTTTGCCCTCTGTTTTGTAGCCTCCTTCCGGATTTTCTTCATTTACTTATTGATATTTATCAAAATGTTTTATCACAGTTTTTAAAGGTATATATAAAATAAAAGAAGTTCCTTCATTAATGCTAGAAAGATAGTATGATTATATGTAAGGACAAAGTACATTCTGAGACTCCCCAGCCTTCCCCTGTGAAAGAAACAGATGATTATGTTTAATGAATCTGTTGACAATACAAGAAAGGATCTAGGCTGCCTCGAGCTTTATAAATGTACTTTAGCTGGGTGGCTTAGTTATGTAGGATATGACAAACTTAAGCTCTATGATCTTAGCTAAGAAGAAATCTCTGTGGAAGCTGGTTATCTGTCATGGGGTTAACACCAAAAGAGTTCAGAGATTATGGAAAAGCTTTGTGAAAACAATATGCATATGGGAGGGAGGAGTTCACTCAGAGGATTTTTTATTTTTAATAGTTGAGTATGGGGTGATAAGACTAAGCTAGAGAGACAATAGGATATTTTACAGAATCAGGACTCCTCTAAATATTGCACCACGTCTTTCATCCTCTTAATGAAGCTTGAGAGAGCTGTGGAAAGATATATATTGACCTGGAGGAGTTAATAATCCTGTGTATTTTCAGTGATGTTGTCCTTGGCTTTTTTCATGCTTTCCTGAAGGTTAATTATCCGTGGCTCTTTTATCCTATTTGTATCTTGGAAGTTTGAGTATGCAAAATAATAAACAGCTTATGTACTACTTTCTTATTTCAACATTTTACACTGTTTTTTTCTATATAAGTCACACAGAGAAAAGTATTCTGAAGGAGGATTTGTATACAGATCTGTGTTGATCTTTCAGAATGTCTGAGAAGGAGAAATATGAAGGAACAGCATCCTGGGAGAGACAACATTTATCCCACTCTTTGCCCAAAGCAGGGCTATTTATACCAGAAATACTCTTAACAGGCATTTGCATGTGTTTAAAACTTATATGGCAGAGACTCTACAAATGCTTCTGGTAATATTTTCTGGTGCCTCTCTATCCTTACCACTAGGTAAGTTACAGATATCTTCCAATTTTCAAAAACCAGATACATGCTGGAGTTTAACACTGGCAGAAGATGGTAACTGTCCTCTGCTGAACCATTCTGAAATCAAGAAAAGCCTTTAAAGATTAGTCCAGGTGATGGTACCAACATTCTGCTCCATCCATAATGCTTGTTTATAATTAAGGGATCAATGTGAAAGGTGATAAAGATTTGTTTTGGTCTTATTCTTATAGTGACTTCACCAGAGGAAATAAAAAGGTTGCTATCACTTAAAAAGCTGGATTAGGCCATAAACTAGAATATGTGAAACTGCCAGCAAATGGAAAACACAGAATAAAACTAAAAAACAGGTTATAAAGCAACTTCCCCTGACAAGGGGGTTTCTGGTTACCAGCTTTAGTTTTGCTCAGAACAGTGGCTTCTGTGTTTCAATTCTAAATGATGTTGCCTGAGGATGAGACATTTTTTAGCCTGACACCTCTGAGACACAGCCCTGACCTTCTGGAAAGCTCTAGAATCAGGTTCTAGAGAAAACTCTCAGCTTTTCTTTGCTCCCCTGCCAAAGTTTTGTGTCTGTAACTTTATTTCTCTATTTTCGATTTTACTGACCTCAGGAACAATATTAATACTTTGAAAAACGACAAATGATTTTTGACTGAATGTCACCTCATTGAGTCTTTATCAAACCTTAATCCTGCCATGGACCTTCTTGATCTCCAGCAGAGTGAAGGTTTCATGAGAATGAAGTTTGTCAAAAATTGAGTTGGAAACTTATACAAATTTGTGTATTAGCAATTACCCTCCCTCTCTGGATGTTGTTTTGTATTACATATTTTGTGAGAGAAAATTGACTTTTTACATCCTCAGACTTAAGACAAAAGAATAAGTGTTAACATTGCTGGAAATGAATTCAGTGATGTCTTTATTAATCACAGTCATTCCACTTCTCAGATCAAAGTGGAGCACATATGCAGGAAGTCCTTTGTATTTTTAGCTAATTCACAACAGTATGTGAATCCACAAACCTCATTAACATCTCTTGTGTTGGACATGAGCAGGAGACCATCTAAGGATAGGATCTACCTAATCCAAGATCAACAGTAAAGCTGTGGGAAAGAATGTGGCAATCAACTTATTCCATGTAAACAAATGGAATCCTATTTATTCTATATAAACAAGCAGAGTCACAGATTATCCTGCTTTGCAAGAGACCCATAAGGGTTGTTGAAGTCCAACTCCTGGCACAGGACAGCCCCAAAGAGTCCCACCATGTCTCTAACATATGGAAGTCTTTTTCTTGTTGGTTATCTCAGCTACAGATGTTTGAGGTTTTTTAATAACTCATGGTTTTGCCCTTGTGTTATTCAAATCATTACTTTTGCCACTGCATTTATCAGGAGTAGAAATCCCCCAACAGGAATATTGGACAAGTTCCATCTCTGAGCTTTTCCTGAGTGCTTAACAGGAGGTAACCTTTATTATCTTCAATTTTTCATCAGCTTAAATTTGATTCTTTTTCTAACTGACCTTTACAGATAATGGTAAGGGAAGTACTGATATTTTCTTCATTTTGAAAAGATATTTAAAACAGAAAGGGGAAATGTTTGCATTTTCCCCAATATTCTATTGCTATTGAATAATTCACCCAGATACACTTTTCATTTTAAGAGACATTTTAAAAATGTATTTAAAGCAGCCTGCAGAATATTCATGTGAGATCATTTTATGCACAGTCTTATTGCAGGAGCCAAATTAAAATTTAGCAATAAATTTGTGGCAGTGGGTATAATGAAAACACTATTGTTATTTGGGATGCAACTACATGACTGGAAATATTTCTATTATTTACTGAAAAGTATATTTTCTTAGACTTCATCAGACAAGTTATTATTGGTATGCTGGGTTTTGGAAATTAAGTATGTTTGGGGCAGGCTGGTTCTAGATTAGGACTCTCATGTGTGAGGACTATACAAACCTGAAGTAAGCCAAAAAGAAAGTGGATTGTAACCCTACACCAATCACTGGAAAATGAAATCAGACATTCCATAATTTAAAGATATCTGCATGAAAGACAGGAGGAATTTGAAGGGGATAATGCCTAAGTGATAATTGCAGGGTTGTTTTTTTTTTTGAGTTTAATGTTCCTTAGGGCAGGATTTTGTTTATACTACGCTACTTAACTTTTTGTTTCTTGCCACTTACCAACTAGGTCATTCTGCAAAGTTCTGTGCCAAGAATTTTGAAAAAATATATTTCCCTCTGAGGATTTGTAACATAATTCTGTCTCGTTAAGCCTGGTGTTTTTCTCCTCATGTTATGATACCCTCAAAGAGGAAAGAAATGAAACAGCTTGTCTTCTTGTCAGGAAGGCCCAAACAGACTGGAAAAATTTGCTGCAGCAATTACACAATACCGTGATGCCAGCTCATGTGCACTTCTGAAATGATCCAAGAACAAAAGGGAACCTTTTAAGGGTTCCTTGTGAGGTAAAAATTAAAAGAAAAATTATTGCAAATTCTAAGATATTTCAGCAATAATCAGCTGTGACCTTTTATCTGAAAAACAGATTCTTTATATCTTCTTCCTGACTGGTGAGGGCAGGTATTTGCTGACCTAATGTGTAGTAACAAATGAAATATTTACCTATTTTTACTAGAGTGGGAAAATACCCTGGAATTTCCATTTAATTCTGTTCATGGGTTCCAGTAACAGATGTTTGAATTTAAACTCAAAATGGACAGAGCCATAGTCTATTTCTTGGACATTAAACCAATTATTTGGCAAATCTGAATTCAGTGCCCTTGGACACTCTGCTCCTCTCGCTCAGCTGATGAATGGAGTTTTGGGGGAAGCTGTTCCTGCAGGCCAGCAGGACACATTCCAGTGAGCAACTCAGAGGATGGTCAAAGACAAGTTCAGACACCTCCTGACAGCTTACTTGTATTTGTGTCCAGGAACAGGAGGGGACAATGGGAAACCTAGGAAACCTCTGTTCCACCAGGCTGGGACACATCTGGAAAAACTGTGGTAACTTGGGAATGGGGATGGTTACTGGAAAGGAGACCACATGCCAGGTCTGTGTGAGAGAGGAAAATCTATAATAACCCATAAGAAGAAGAAAATCTGTGGCTCAGTGGGATATATGCAAATGCAAGGCCTTCTTTCTTCCCTGCAGTGAGCTCTGATGTGCTGGACAGAGGCTTCAGATAAAGGCATAAAGAAGATTGTCAGTGTCCATGAGGCAGAGCAAACCCAGAGGGCAATGGACATGAAGAAAGAATGTACCTTGTTCTGACATTTAAATGAACAGAAAGAACTGAAAGACTCATCCAATCCAAGATTTCAAGGATGAATTCTCATTACACGTCTGAGGGGCCCACAAAGCTGTAAGGGCCATCACAGGAACAGACTGTATCATTATATAGACCAACAAGAGGTGCTGGGTTTGAAGCAGATCCCTCTCTTCACAGAATGGGATTTTCACCTTTGTGGCACTGACATGTACCCAAAGCCCCCAAAGCTCCTTTTCTCAGATGGAGTTTATTAGCTAATTCAGAAATATGGGCCTTCCTTTTGCCTTGGTAGATAAGTTATACCCTTCTATCCATCACAGAAAAAGAATAAAATTCTAAAGCAGGACAAAGTGGAAAAGGCACTTTATCTGCACAAATGAAGTGAGGTTTGCAAAACAGTTGCCTTTAAAGTTGAGTATCTTCAAAGGTACCTCAGCCTTCCTTTGCATCCTAGCACTGGTAGTGTGGAACTTCCTTCTATAACAACTTCCTGGCTTTCCTCCTTCTTCTATTTCAATCTGAACTCTCCCTAAAACTCATCCCTTCTGCAAAAAAATAAAACTGATAACTGTTTTAATTTTTTCTGTTCCCTGATAAATGCCAGTGAAAACTCCTACTTTAATTTCTCTGTGTTCTAAATTTTAAACGTTGCCCTCCCACTGATCCTAATTTAAATAAGATACTTGGGTTCCAAAGTTTAGTTCCTTTTGCTGTTCTCTTATGGTAGCATCTGATTCCATTGTCATTCAGCATCTCAGATTTACTTGTTTCAAAACTGAATTAATTTTTGCTTCTTACGTTCAAAATTCCAATGCATTTATCAGAGACAATAAGAAGACCCACACAACTTTAAACATAAGTTTTCTACTGTATATAAAGCAAAACTATTATGGTCTTTTAAAGGATTCTGTTGAGTGGATAGATTTGAGAGCACTTCTGTCACTTAAACCTGGCTGTAGTCCCTGAACTAAGCCTCTGTGATCTCTATCAATCAGCTCAAGAATCACCTTCAGTATCCCAGCCAATCTCTTATCTCCTAGCTGACTCTGAGCAGAGCAAACAGATGCTGCTTTATGCAGTGTTTCATGGAGGGAATTGATATTGTAGAGGTGACCTGAAAGTTCTTTGATATTGCTAAATATTTTGCTGATGTCCTTTCAAGGGCCTTTTGGAGGGATGTTACTGAAGACATTCAAATGAAATTTTTGACTCAAATTGAGAAAATCTAAGTTTTCAAAACAAAAACCAAGCAAATGAGATTCAAAATCAGTTATGGAACCAGGAGATGGTTTATGTCTATTACATAGATGAAAATACTTAAAACTGTGCTCTTGAGAAGATCAAGGTCTTAATTTGTTGTAGAGTTGAACAATTCAAATAATTTTGTTCTGGTTTCTTCCCCTTTGGACTGGACATTTGACCTGTCTTTTGTTGTGTGTTCCTTATCAACTCTTTCTCAATCATCTTTTTACAATCACTGCATTTTTAAGCCTTTCTAAATCATTTAAGTAATATTACCAAATGACTGTTATTACAATTTCAAAGAAGATAGAATTGGATTTTCACCAGATTGCAGAGTGACTTGCACGTGTGACTGCTTTGGATGGGCAGCTCCTGGCAAAAACCTTCTGGGTGAAATGTGGGCTGGACCAGCTGATATAAGGATTATTATCTTCTCAGTTTCTTCACTGATGTGGATAAAATCTCTTTCATTAGCTACCAAAGATGAAAAGCAGGCATGTTACTAAGCAATACAGAAAAGGTAAAAAAAGGATTTATATTGAGCCACTAAAACTGTGGCTGGGAAGGGGGGATTGAGAAATCATCTTAACTTTACTATTAATGTATCCCTCGTGCAGTTCCATACTAACTGATGCATTTATAGAGCCCAAAAAGAGCTTATCCAAGACTGGAATGCAGGAAAACTTTGTCTGAATATTAACTTAAGTGGACCCTTGTGCATCTGGGAGTGAAATAAAAGAAAGATTAATTAAAGAAATTGAGCTTAATTATCTTCCAACAACTTCTGAAGCTTAATTAATGTTTTTCTGCATTGTGAGATTACCAGATGGGCAGCACTATACAAATGTAAATTGTTTAATTTTATTGTAAAAGCCTTCAATTTTTGGATGAGCATCAGCTCAGAGAGTTGTGAAGTAAAGGTACAGTCAGGTGTTTGGACAAATAAGTGAAGGTGCTGCCCAGCCTTTCTGGAAGTAAAAATGGTTTTGTGAGAGTTCCAGTGCTAATTAAAGAGGATGCCTGTGCAGGCATAATCTGTGAGTTCAATATACTTCCCTAAAAGTACTTCAATGACAAAATCAAAGGTTTGCTTGAAATAACATATTTGTTTAAAATAAACATATTTTGCCATTGGATTTTTCAGACCTAATTTTTTTTGTGTGTGTATTTGTATTTGTCCTTCAGCCTCAGCTGTACTATGAACTACACAAACACAAAAATACATAATACATACATATTTGTTTGTGTAAATATTCCCCAAGTGTCAAGACAGAAGTTGAATGCTGATTACAGGTCCAGGTCAGGGTGCATGGGTCAAAGGAATGTGCTAAACTGACATTTTGTTATCATGGAATAGTTTGGATTGGAAGGGACTTTTAAGGATCATCTTGTCCTACTCTGCCCCCTGCAATAAGCAGGGACATTTTCAGCTAGATCAAGTTAGTCAGAGACCTGTACAACTTGACCTTGAATGTTCCAGGGATGTGATAATTACCATCTTGCTGGGCAACTCGTTTCAGTGTTTCATCACCCTTACTGTAAAAAATTTTCTTCTTTATATCATGTTTAACTTCTCTTAGTTTAAAACCTGCTTTGCCCTTTCGCAACAGGTTTTACAAAAAGGTTTGTGTCTTTCCTACAAGCCCTCTTTAAGTACTGGAAGGCTGCAATAGGATCTCCCCAGAGCTTTCTCTTCTCCAGGTTGAAAACTCCCAGCTCTCTCAGCCTGCCTTCATCAGGAGTTGTTCCAGCCCACTGACCGTGTTCCTGGCCCTGCACTGAACCAGCAGATCTACATCTTTGCTCTGCTGAGGACCCCAGAACTGGATGCAGTGATTCAGGTGGGGTGTCTCGATGGCAGGGAAGAGGGTCAGGATCACCTCCCTTGACATGCTGGCCATTCCTTTGCATGCAGCCCAGGACAGGGTTGGCTTTCTGGGCTGTCAGCATGTGTTATTGGCTCAGAGTCAATATCTCATCTAAAGGTACAGCCAGGTCCTTCTCCTGCAGGGCTGCTGCTCTCAATCCCTTCATCCCATCCCAACCTGCAGGACCTTGCACTTGGACTCTTTATGATTTTTACAACTGAGAAATGCATAATGGTATGACTGTGGCATTTGCTTTTTAAGAGAGGAAATAGTGTGATAGATATACATGAAATGAACACATCCTAGTGGACAGGAAGCAGCACTTTACTCTCCAGGGTAGAGTATCAATTTCTTCTTCATTGTTCCAAGGGGTGACATAAAAGACAGGAGATAAAAGCAGGACTAATGGATGGGCAGTGAGGGATGGAATAGGTTATTAAGGTTACTTTTGAGACTATTCAAACTCTGATGTCAGAAAACCCTTNCAAACACTGATGTCAGAAAACCCTTCATCTTTTGGCTGGGTCAGAAACCTCATGCTGGAGGGAACCTGTGAATATTTAAGGAATGCAAAATGTTATGTTTATTATATCTATTAGAAAATTTAGACTTTTATGTAATAAATAGTCTCCTTAATTAGAGTAATGAATTGTTATGGTTCTTCAACTAATGGCCTTTGTCACTCACAAAGATAGGGCATGACGGTTAGAGAAATGCAGTGAGAATTAAAGTGCATGTTAGAGGCCAATTCAGAAAATGCACATATACCCAGGCCTTCTTTTTCTTCCATAAAACATCGTTCACACAGAAAGATGACCATCCTGTTAATCTGCTCTACAATGCAGAAAACCTCCCAAACAGCTCAACAGGCCCAAGAGAATATCCCCCAAACCACATGTTATTATTTTTCAGTAGGTTAATCTGACTGTAGGTTATGGAGTGAAACAATATAAGGGAATACCTCACATTAATAATTTCCTCTCCCAAGTGTCAAAAAATTTTTGCATTGGCTTGATTTTGAGCTATCTACCCACAATTTGATTGGGGTTATGAGACCATTTTGACTTGATCTTGCAGGCTTAGAGGACTTTTAACTTATTTTCAGGGACTTGTGTTTTCAGGGAAGACAGATATTGAAACATCTCAAAATATCGTAATTGCAGTGTTCTCATGAGGGAAAAAACCCAGCAGCTTTATCACATCACATGATGGGCATTTGCTTGACTGAGAGATTCTTCTTTGGGCTGTACATCCCAGATGGATACACAAAGGATTCTTCTCTTTGTCATTATGCTGCTCCTCGTTATAATAAAAGTAAGGGAAATAGAACTCCTTATTAACCTGCACTGTGCCAGCTATAATCCCCATGCATGGCATCAAGGTTAGCTGGAAAAATGTCCCACAGTCTCTCCCCGTTGTGTGTAAAGTGAAGCTCCAACTTGGTTCAGCCTCTTGGATCTCTGGGCATCTTCAGCTTTATGGAAAGAGGCAAATGAGTTACAGCACACAGGTAGACTTAGACAAAATAAACATGCAACATAGGTATGGGGAGAGTTATTAGGAATTGTTACCTGGTTTATTAAGAAATAGGGAAAAATCCTTTTGCTGAAGCCAATGGAAATGATGGGTGTTGAATGGAAGATTATGAGAGAAGGTGCAGACAGAAAGATGATATTAATGACCATTGAACTATTTATAACTCCCCTTGACTTCAAAGAACCAGGGCTTGACCCTGGGACCTTCCATTGACTCTGGTAAGAAGTAAATAAGTCTGTTTCAGCCTGTAATATGTATTCACATCCTCGTTAGTTACACATACATGAGACTTGAATGATTAAGATTTGTTTATTGCTCATATGGGAAGATGTGCCAATTTTTTACTCCTTGTTTTTCAGCTTTTATAAATACTTTGTTGCTAATCCCCAGGCTCCTGGAAGCTTTAGATAATTAAGTTAATTTACACCAGATTTGTTTTGGGAGTGTTTCTGACTCAGCATTTGCTAGCAGCAGAAGTTTTCCAAGGGCACTGAACGGAGTTTAGGTCATCAATAGACTGAGGCACTGTATGATCTGTGGGAAGGCACCATCCATGTAACAGTTGCCAAGTCTGTCCTGTATTGTATAAACATGTTAGTTTCTTTTCCAAGAACAGTTGGAGAAAGATTAATTCAAATGTTGTTGTATCTGTGGCAGATTCTTTCCCTAAGGCAACTAAAATATGGAACCAAAACACGCACTGCTCCTACTTTTCTCAGGAGAGAGAAAAGAGCATGAACACGACAAATGTGAAAGTAAATAACACACTGGTGAATGAAGGCTTTGAACTGTGGTGGATAGTCCTGTATGGGATCTATGAAAGAATAGCTGTACACTTAATAGTTAGTCCCACTATTAGCTATTTCTTCTTCCTTTCAAGTGTAAGTAATTTGTAACATCAGGCATGCTATAAATCTCCCTTCTGTGTTTTGTTGCACTGATAACAGAGTACTGCAGTCTCTAACCATGAGTTTAGTTTTCATATATAATTATGGAACAAAAAGCTCAGACAATGAGCTAAGAGTTTGGCATTTTGTTTGGTGATTATCTGTAACACTCACAAATGAGCTTTGATGAGGGAAGAAGGAACAAAAGACAATTCTGTGCTCACAAACTGAAATCAAGGCCAAGATAAATTTTTAACATCCTGGTGTAATAACAGCTCAAAAGGGTGTCAACACACTGTGCTACACTCAAAGTTAAACTCTGTATTTTTACAACACAGGGCATTTTGTTCCATTCAAAAAGCTACAGAAGCACAGTGTTTTCCCAGGACACTTAAAACACTCACCCTCCATCTTCACCCTGTCTTATCCAGTACTAAGACCCAAATCCAAGCCAACATCCATTATTCTGGAAGCCAGGAATAGCATCCACTGCACTAAGTCTCTCCCATAATTCAAATATTTATTTTCGAAGTGTTGTTCTCTTTTGAAGTCCTAGATGACAACTTTTTCTCCAATATCCAGGAATTGTAGAATAATTTAACAGAATACTGTGTGATGTCCTTAAATGACTATAGAGACATTTCTCTTCTTTCTTTGGAACTGGGAAACCATGCTAAAACTGCAAGAGGTATTTGATAATCTAACCCAGAATTTTTGAAAGCCCTGAGCACACTTGAATTTAATCCCAGAATTTTCTGCAACATTTATGTATGTATGAGCATCTTATTTTTTGTGCCTCAGTTTGCTGTCTTTGAAATCAAAAGTGGACTCCTTGCTTACAGACCTTTTCTCAATACATACTTGGAGATGCTCAAATGTTGGCTTAACTATTCCAAGCGTGAAGACTTTGCTAATTGCATCTTTTTGTGGTATATAATGAGAACTATGTAAACATACTTTTAAGCAATCAGCATGATTGTGGATTCTAGCATATGAAAAGATGGAAAAATTTGCTGAGGAGACTGGAACAAAAAATGACATTTGTCACTGATATTTTAATTTGTTGATGTATGTTCATTATAGACTGCTGAATTGCATCCAGAATTTGAAACATGCATTGTGAACATGCCATATCTCTTAAAGGTTCTGTCTGTGGGCATTAAAAACTGGGGTGAACCCTAGGGACACTTCAGTTATTCCAATCACTAGCAAAACCAGTATTGCAGCCCATTGCCAAGGAGGAAAGACACTGCTCCTCTTCCCCACACAGATGAGGTCCCCTGGTCAAACTCCCAGTTGGAAAGAGAAAAGAAATGTTGACAAGACCCTTTTCAAGAGCTATTCAACAAGACAATTAGCCTATTTCACCTCTTCTCAAATATACCTTTCTCTTTTCTTTCTTGGATTTCCATGATTTATTATCGTGGGTTCAGAGGGAATCCTAAGACTTCCAACATCTAGCTCAGAATAGTCCACTTGAGTTAAAAATGCTGCAGTCTGAGAAATCCAGAGGACAGAAGTGGTAAGCTTCTCCATTAAGGGTTTCTGGCTCTCTTTCTATGCATCACAAAGAATTATCAAATAATCAGTGGACTGATTTAAAATATATGTATATATTAGTATCAGACTTTCTTTAAACAGGAAAAAAAAAATCTGTTTCAAGTTGGGAGGAAAACAAATTTCAAAACTTCTGAATCATCTGTAGAAAAGAAATACAGTTCTCTGTTCAGCTTTAATAAAATGCCACTTTTAAATTCACAGTAAACTGATAAAAAAACCTGAGTTCCTAAAAGTAATTCTGGCTATTCTTCAGTCTTATTTTATAATTTTCCAATGTGTGTCAGTGACAGACAATGCACAGTAGTTTAATTATTATCTTCTGCTGTGTGAGCATGCTGTGAAATAAAGATTGTGGGGAACAGAAGAAGGAGGAGATAAAATATCCTGACACAAATTAGTATTGAACATACATTTTGAAATCAGTCTGCTGCTGCTGCCCCTGTTCCTTCAGCTCTTTAGATGCAGCATGCCAGAGAGCCCATCACTTTTTATTTCCTCACCAGAATGTGGTGAGGAAACAACTGCTTTGTTTTGTTTTGGTTTTTTTTTTTTGATCCTCCCCATTTAACAACACATTTCCCAAAAGAACCCAGACATCTGAGGATGATTGCAAACATTCACTCCATCAGTTCTGGGCTCTGTAAGAATCTGACTCTAAATGATTTAGGGAGAACCACTATTTGTCCACTTGTGATGAACATATTTTTCAAGTTAGGGTACCAGGGTTTTCTGTCTGGCAGACAGATGACAGCCACAGTTTAATCAACCTGACAAAGTAAAGAAGAACATGTTCAATATTTAACACACAGCATGTAAATAGCCTGTCTATGTCCATGGATCTCTTTGATTCTCAAGAAAATTACTAAGTGCAAATGCTGTAAGAATACATTAAAACATGAATACCTTTTAATAAACAAAAAGAACCATAGAGTTTAGTTTTAATTAAAGAACTGATGGAAGCAGTTTTGGAATCATAGTTGTTAATTGCTGTCTCTGTAAAATTTATGAACAGCATTATTCACAGAAGGGTGGCAGAAATCACTGCAGTTGGAAATGGCCAACCATAATTTCCCGTGAGGGCTTTGGAGAAGCTGATCTAAGGAAAACATCTCTAATCTCACTTATGTGCTTTGTACAGAAGAGTAGTAAGAGGCATTTGGATGAAGATATACAAAATAATCAATGGCATTGGTCATATAGGGTTGGGAATTGTGTGATGCCTTCTTAAGTAATAAAAAAGAACATGGATTGAAATAGAACTATGAGAACTGCATGCTGCTGAAACATAAATTCTATTTCACTTCACATTAATTTTTTCTTGTGCAGCTCTTGGATTGAGAGTTTTATACAACCAAGACTTTACAAGGGTCCAGTTGAAGTTGGACATTTAAAAAGCAAAACAAAACAAGAGAAAAAACAACCAATCACATGGGATAAGAGACACTGTTTTTCAGATGTAATCTAAGTTGTTAGAAGAACATTAAATTATGCATATATTATTCTTCTGAATGTTTGCTTGCCTTTACTTTCATTCAGATCTCAGCTGAGGTGAAAAAGGTGTACACATAACTTGTGGTGCAGTAGAGTTTTCATGTCAAAATTCTATTAGTGTAAAAGAAGGATCACCTTTCTGCAAAACTCTTCTGTTGACAATAGCATGCCAGCAAGGAACCAGTTGTTCTAACACAGCTCAAACAAATTTAGCAAAAATCCCACCAGTTCTTCTGCCAGTGCAAACAGATCATCTGCCAAGCTTGCTGCAAAGTAGATCAACAGAGAAATCCAAGCTTGCCTTTGGAAAAAAGACCTTTAAAGGTTAGCACTTTTGGTTCAGACTTCTCTTCCTCTTACTCAGAAGAATGCACTTTCAATACAACAAAATAGTAAAAAGATAGAACATTTATTCAAGTTATATTTAATTATGTGATGCAGGTTGGTATTTTTGGTTTGTTTTATTTTTTCAGAATTTTTGATTGAGCTCATCCTTCCCTGGCCAATTTACCCAAGCAGTAAGTGTTTTCAGCTCCTATTGAAAGATGTAATAATGAAGAGCACCTAACTTCCCACTGAATCAATATTTCAGCTCTGCTTGAGGCCATTTTCAGTAATCATTGGGTTGAATTGTTTCAACCCTCTTTTTAATATTATTAACAAATGGTTTCATTGTATTGCTTAGGAGAAGTAATGTAAAGTTACCAACACCTTTCTTTTGAATATCTGTTTTTGCCTTATTAATATTTTAAGACAAAATCTTACCCCTGGTAAGACATTGAAGAGTTGCCTTTGAATACAAATGCAGAAGAATTATGAAACAGGAACACAAAATACAAGCAGTTTAGCCTGCTTACAAATTACATGTTGGACATTGAGGAATTGTTTTCTGTTTTCTCCTTCCATCCCACCAAAAAGCAGGAAATATGTCTAGCAGCAGCAGTAAGAGAGCTCTTCCAAATAAGTGTAATTTGAAGGTGAGTTCAACTAATTTTTCAAAATTTACTCATTATCCTTAGTATTTTTCAGACAAGAGAGAAAGTATAGATATTTGCCTGTTTTGAATGACAGGATTGTCACAGAGAGGGGTGTGGGGGAGGTTCTCTTTTGCCTTTGTGAATTAAAGTCAATACAAAGTAAAGGATCACTACAAACATGCATGGTTCAAAGGAAATCCACTCCACTGAGTCTCACAAAAAATCAGGTCTCTACTAATGGTTGGAAGAATGATTCAGGAACAGAAACTAGCCCTGGGACTGTGAAGCTGTGTGGGCTGTATGGACATGAATGTTCTACGATGGGAAGGTGTTTTCAGACTATCCCTCTCCAAAGTTGTTTTTTCTCCAGCTCATCACTACTTGATACCTTAAAGGGTTCCCCTCTCTGCCATATTTCCCTCAGGCTGCTGCTGCACTCTCTCATTTTGTGGAGGGTATCAAATGGTGCAGGCTGTCTGGCATCATTTATTTAAGCAGTGCATTTTGTAAATGTAGTGATGTCCCTAGAATTTAGGTAATATGCCAGAGAAAGAATTGCACTTCCTTAATTACTGTGTGAGCTTTCCAACCTTGGGCTTACATTGATTTTCAGTAGCTGAAGATCTGCTCATTTGCTTTGCAGCTTTCCCTATGCCATAGGTCAGTTCATCCCATACTTTCCAAGTGTCTTTGCTTGTTTAGCTATTGCTTTTCTTATTTTACATTTCCTTCAGCAAATATTTTGGGGTTGAGTGTTTCAAAACTATTCTCATGGAAAAATACTTCCCTCTGCAATGTTTACTTCCAGTCAGGTCTTTTGTTGTTTTGCCTTTGAGCTGTTGCTCTAACTCCTAGAGTCCCACAAGAACAAGAAATGCAGATGGATGCAAGGACTGAAAAAAGCACATTACTCTCCTGCCTGGATAATGACACTTCTGCAAACACTAAACAAAACATTCCTGACAAAAATGTGTCTTGCTTTTGGTTTATTAGGGATTAGATTCTTCTCCATTTTGAAATCAAACTCCCAAAGTCCCAGGGATTTTGATATAAACAGAATGTTATCCCTTAATCAAAGAATGCAGACTTTCTGCTTTTATTGATGTGGCAACATAAAAACAGATATGTTCCTTTCCCTGTACTTACAGCATAAATTGGAACTTAAACTGAAATTTTTGGGTTTCAAAGCAAGACAAAGCAAAGATGATCAACATCTTTTCTAGGTCTAAGAGACTGAATCTCTATCAGAGTACAGTATTTTGAAATGGCTCTATCTTTGATCAAAAAGATGTTAGCTAAAGCAAATCTGTTGGGGATGTTCTAGGACATGCCCAGTGGGGCTCCATCACCTTACATAATTTTCAACAGGACAATCTTCCAGTTCCCATTTTCACAGACAACACTCCTATCCTTTGTCATAACAAATTTAATGATAATTTCATTTGAAAGAATCCTTTCAGTCAGGCACAACCTGCATGGCCAACCTGGACAATAGACAAGAATGCTTGAGAAACATCTGGGCAAAAAGAAGAATGCCTTGTTCTCTCTTATTCTCACATTACTCTCCCAGATGGCACTGGAGCCCATGCTGGAGAGGGGCAGAAAAACAATCAGGATGTCAATGGTGGTGGTTTATCTTTTTTGGTTTTGGTGGGATTTTGTTGTAGTTGGTTGTTTTCAGCTGGTTGTGATTTTCTTTCTTTCTTTTTTTTCAAAAAATCTGCTTCCTTCCTCATGCCTTCCTGTAACAAACTTGACTTATGAGATATGTCTTGCAGTGATTAGACTTGTACAATTACAGTGCAGGCATAGAAGAAGCTCACATTTTGAGAGCAAAATTGCTAAATGATGGTGTTGTACTTATACGTATTCATCATAATGCAAATTGCACGACATAATACTAAGGGCCAAAAAGAAACCTATTCCAAAATTTATATTTTAGAAAATATCAGTTTGAATATCTCCAGAATTATGTTAAAGACAAATTAAATACTGTAAATAATATACTAGAAATGCCTTACCACTTAATGCAAGAGAAAATATTTCAGAGAAATATTTTTGGTTTTGTTTTCATCTAAATTTTTCATTTTCTTTTCTATGGCAAGCCTCAGGAAACAGTAAAAAAAAGGAGAAATATTTTTCATTTATTGTATCACCTTTTCCACAATGCCTAGAATTAATTCTGAAAATTCTTGTGATAGTCATTCAACTTTCTCCCTTTCTGCCATTTTCAGGAAACATCTTTCCCAGTTAGAGGAAGAATTCTTGTGTAAGTCCATTATGCAGAACTTTGTAAAATTATAAAACTAAATGTGTTCCTTACTTGATGGCATAACAGAAATACTGAGCAGTCCCTCAGTATCTTCCCATGAATCCTCTCTCCATTATTGAGCTTGAGAAAGATTTCAGTTTTCTGTGACATGTGGAACTACTAACAACCTCCATTCAGCCTTTCACATTCTTTTGAATTTTCACAAAGTGTTAACAAGTATCTGAGATCATTTGCTGAAAGGAACAATGTTATTATTTCTTATTCTTGGCTTACTTGTTTAAATAATGTAGTTACTGAATTATTAATTTGTATAATCAAACATGACAGAAACACAAGTGATTTCTTACCACTTTTTAAAGATACAACCTTGCAATGTTTGGAACTTAAGAATGTCTTAATTCTTAATAATTAATTAATAACATAAGAATTCCAGATGTCTGGAAACAGCTATGATGGGTTTGTTAAAGCCTGTAATACAATATAATGATATTGCAGTAATGGTCTAGTAACTGAGTCTTGATTTAGCAAAGCACTTCTGCATGGCCTTAAATTCTCATTTATTCTACATGGCCTGAAGGCTTCCTTTTCATAGCAAGATGGTGTAAAATAGGTTTAGCCAAATGAGAATACAAGCAGGTTAAATTAGAATTGATTTTTAAGCACAAATTGAGGTCTTGAAAATACATTATTTCTGTGTAAAAGCATTCACACTTATTTCAGGTAGAAAAAGACTTTTGAAAATACGTGTCATCAGATTCTCATACATGTTAACAGCTGTAAGGAAGATGAAACAAAATTAAGAACAACTATGCTGTGATCAGCAAAAGAAAAGCCATTAGAGTGGATACAGCTCATTTTTAACAGAATAAGATGTTTCTTATAAGTGAAAAACCTATCTTCTCTTTCTGGAAAGGAGTTTAGCAATGATAGTGAGTCATGTATATTGCCTGTTTTATGGATTAAAATTCCTCTACCACATCAGTTAAATCATAAATGTGAAAGAAAGGAAAATTCTTTTAAAGATCGAGGATGAGACTCTGAATGGTTCTTGACTTTGTCATAATAGATAGTGCAGTTAAAATCTTCCCCCAAAATCAGCCCTTTATGAGGTAGACAATTCAATGAAAGGCTACTTAAACAGTAATTCAAAAGAGCTCCTTTCTTTCCCTCAGTAGTGGAACAAATGTTAAGGAAGCAAGCACAAATTTGATCAAAGTTGTCCTGAACTTTTAATAACATTTTAATAGCCCAAAACCAAAATAGGAATACCATAATTTGTATCTGAAGATTTTTTTTTAAAAACACTGCTCAGTTTTTTGCAACTGCACATATTTATGCTGTGATATGAAGACTTTATCACGAATTAATGTATTTTAGAATCATCCTGTGAAGAATTACTTTGTTAGCAGGAGAGTATTTTACTCCAGGGTGAACCTCTGGTCTCAGAAATGTGCCTTCAGATGCAAGGAAAAGCCAGAGGAGCACTGGTGAGGTCAGTGGGCAGAGCAGGGTGTCCAAGGCAGAATTTCCCTGAGCTCCCCAAGGGGCAGCTGGCACAGTGCTGGCTCTCAGGGGCATCAGCCAGGAAATCACAACTTCTTGGAAGGAAGTAAAGGTCTGTTCCTTGTTTATCCTCTTGATATGGAGAGGACGTGCTGTCTACAGCTGCATGGAGTGACTAAATTCCACATGAAGGAATTAAACTCCTGCAAGGAATAATTGATAGAATTATTTTTCAACAGTGCTGGTAATACTTGTATGGACTGGGTTCAATGGATTTCAGCTGGAAGTTGGAAAAAAATTCCTTTTAACAGAAAAATAGTGAGCAAAATAAGGTAACTGCTTTTAAAAATACTTCCTTGCATCTTGAAATGCAGAGGTGTGCTCTCCAGCAGAGCAGGTGAACTGAACAGAGTGGTGAAAGATGTCCTCTGTCCACATGCCAGTTCTGGCTGTGCATCAGTGGCTGACTAGACCACCATGGATGGAGACCTCACAGGACTGCATTGGTGGGTGGTTAGAGAAAACTTTCCTATAAGATGTTGACCCTTTTGCTGGCAAAAGAAAAAGTCAGTCCAGGGTGTGGGTGACATAATGGCTCACATGAAAGATGTGTGCATGTATGAGATGAGCTACAGCAATTCTGGTGCACCATGGACCACATATGTGCTGTGTGTACATATATGTGCATGGTCCACAGCACATGCCAGATGATGCACTGTGACTTAAATTGTAATTTTAAGACTAAACCAAGTAAAATAATTCAACCTTGCCAGAAGCTGAGAATACAAGAAAACACAGATACTGCAGGCCAGGCAATGTTTAATAATTTCTTACTCTGTAGTATCATGAAAATGTGCCAGAGCCCAGACCTATTATCTAAATTTTCAGTGAAAAAAGTGTGAAGCATTGCAAACCCCTTCTGTCTTCTCTTTCTCCACACATATATGAGTAACTTAAAAATAACCAAGAGACCTTTCAAAGTATCTACAAAATGCATATATTTGTGTATATCAGCATCACAGAGCTAAACAGTTCCATCTGCTGAACTACTAAAGAAAACCAGGCAGATGATAAAACATCTTGGGGTTGGCATGTCTTTCTTCATGGATAGTGGCAAGAAAGAAGTCCTAATATAGAGGAAAGAAACAGCATGTGATATTCCCATATTTTTCAAAAAAATAATGAAGCAGTGCAGCACTGATACACAACACATTGTTATGGAGAAACTCTTTCTAGAAGTGTTCAAAGAGAGCTTCTTCACACGTACTTTCTGCAGCTCCCCCCAAAAAATAAAATTACTTTTCCATCAGCCTCTGAAACATCCTTTTAATATCAACCAGGGAAAGGCAAATGTGTATTCTTCTGCTTGCTTTTACACTGTGTGCAATGCACAGCTCTTGTGCCATCTCTACCTGTTAACCTGTGACTTGGTGACAAAAAGCAGTCTTAGGCTGCCCTTTTGGAAAAATCGTGATGCTTTGAATTCTCTAAAGCTTATTAAGAATAGCAGGAAATCAATGAGCTTTTGTATTATTCCTCAAAGTTGTGGCAGTGTTTAATATCGTTGCTCTCTAGGTAAGGTTATGTAATGGAGTGTAGCAGAGACAGAAGTCACTGATTTATGCAACATAAATTCTATCAAATTTAACCTCACATTTTATTTCAGCAGGGTTTTGTATAATTAGAGCAAAAGCTAGATATCAAATAATTGCTTAGGTTCAGACTTCTCTAATGAAGTTAGCCATCGATCAGATAAATCTGAGCTAAAAAAACCCTAATTAGACAACTGAGTATTGCCTTTTGAAAATCAAAATGAACAATCAAGTAATAACAAAAAACCACCCCAAAACCATACACAGAAGAAACCAGCAACCTGAAATCAGAATGAAGAAGAGTTGACTCAATATGTAAGTTCTCTTTAAGGATAAAATGTTATCAATTTTTTCAGTTGATATCTAATATTTAACAAATCATGAAGTTTCCTCATGTTTATCGTTTGCAGTGAGCCTGAAATGCATTTTGGAATGGAGCAGTTTCTTATCTCACCCAAATGCCTCTGTAAGCCCATACTGAAGTTATGCTGAACCTGCAGCTGCAGCCATTGGAAAGGAATTAATACCAGCATTTGAACATAAGCTGCCAAATAGTTTTTCAAGACCTATAAAGTTACAGTATTTTTTTAAAGTAAGATTTGAATAAGGCAACTAATACTTTCAGGAATTACTTATACAGCTCTAGTTGTCCCAGACTACCTGAGTTCTGTGCAAATTTGCTGCATAGCACTTTTTTTTTTTTTCCTCAGGAACAGAATGTCAAGGATTAAAGCACTTTAAAAAGACAGGAGCAGCTAAAAGATCATTCTAGCTGAAGATAACCAGTTTCAGCCTTCCTTCTGTGGTTGAATGCTTCCCTCCCCCTCATTCTCTCATCTCTGGAGCAGAAAGTAACAGAAGGAAGACTTCTGTATTCTTTACAATGTGTTCAGGAAAATGCACTTATTTTGATGATGGCCTAGACTCAAAAATTAATTTTGACAGAATGAATTACCAAAGACAGTCGGAACTCATTTTCATTAAAAAATGTAGGAAGTAAATCTCCTTATAGTGAAATTTTTGTGACTCATCTTGACCTTAGTGATTCTAGTTGTGCAGGCTCCTGGCATAATGAATTTCTGGAATTTTTACACTAAGTGGGCTGCTTAATTAGTCTCACTGACTCCCCTTTGAGAAGTAGAAATCTTTTCAAGATTGAGAAGTAGAAATCTTTTAAAGATTTTCAATAGAAAAAACCCCAAACTTCTGGCTCACTTACTACAGTGAGCCAGTTCATCCCTGGAATAAATTGATTGACTAATACTGAGCTGAAGGATGAATTACTTTGGCTCATGCAGTCTCACTTGTTTAACATATGTAAAAACTCCAAGCTAACCAGGGCAAATATAAAAGCAGCCCAGACCTTCAGTATTAAAATTGTCTGCAGAGATAGACTGTGTAATGTGGGGTTTATTGAATCCCTGCAGCTTCCCAGCAAAGCTCACTGTGTGAGGTGCATGTACAATATCCTGGCGTAATTTAAATGAAAATGTTGACCAGCCCTAAGAGCTCCATGAGGTGGTTTAAACTAGAGAGACAGCCATTTGCCATGTCCTCAACACCTGCTACTTAAAACAAGTACAGTTTCCATGTATTACTAGAAGGTATTATGTATCAATGGTGTAATGATGAATTTAGAGGAATTCATGTTTCTTGGGGGTGAAAATTACAAAACACACAAAACAGATTTTACTTTTCATCATAGAAGGACTGTGAAAATATAAATAAGCATCAGCTCAAATCAGCACTTTGTTCCTGAGTTATGGTTTGTACCTTTCTTATTGCAGTGCAGAAAACCATCCCATACCTGTGCACTGTGAAGTATCCAGGCTGGGAAAGCTGTGGCAGGCAGAGAGGCTGTCAGGCTCACCTGTCTTTCCAAAAGAAATGTGCTTCATGGACATGAACTGCCACTCTGCTGAGTACCTTGATCTCCCACTGAAACATGGGAGTACTCATCATCTCACAGGAGCTCACTTACATGTGGTCTGTAATGATTTTGTACTGGACAGTTGTCATCCAATCTCAGCAACTCATCTATAGTCAGCAAGGCATTTTTCTGGCATGTGCTGAGGTCCTCTTTGACAGTTTAACATATGCTGCTGTGTTTTGTTGAACATGGTTGGATTTGAGCATGTTGGACTTTTCCTTAATGCTTCACTGAATAGGTAGTTCTTATTGAAACTGATTACTTTGCTAGGCTGGAGCCTGAAAAGTAAGAGATGAATGCTTTAACATTTCCAGTATTGAGATATGAAGTCTAACTTTGTGATCATCAAAGTCCAGCCATACTACAGCAATTATGCCTCTGTGGCTTACTTTTGATGAAGTTCCTTTTTCAATTATGTGATTCTATGTCCAATGCATCAAAATATTTTTTTATTGTCTTTTAGTCTAATGGACTAGATATAAAACGTCCCTGTTAGCCTTTGCCTTGATTTTATTCATCAGTGGGTTTTCCTACAAACGTGTAACTTAAAAAATATTAACAGAGATTGTGGGTTTCCTGGAAGCTGCATAACAACCCTAGAAACAAATTTCCCAAACATTCTCTGAATTTACTCTAAAGGATTTTTGACAGCCAGAACTTTTACTAAGGCTCACAATTTTTCACAATAATTCACTCACATAAAAAACAGTTGGGAGGCAGGCGAGGATGGGGGGATTGTGGCTGAAACGTAGATAATGTTAAATTCATATATTTAACACTATCGCATCATAGCATAAATCACTGGATCAGTGATCAATGCAATAACTGGAACAATAACTGCTTACATTATAGTTTTTTTCTTAATTTTGTCCCTTGAACTGTCAGGGAAACAGCCTTTCTAAAAAGCTTGTCAGAGGGAAGGTTAGTGGTGTCTTGGCCTGCATTAGAAGGAGCATTGCCATCAGGTGGGAGGTGATTCTTTTCCCTTCCCAGCACAGAAGAGGCCACATCTGGGGTGCTGTGCCTGGAGTTCTGGGCTCCCCAGTACCACAGAGAGACACAGATGTCCTGGACAGTGCAGCAAAGGCTCTGCCACTGAGATGATCAATGAACTGGAGCACATCTCCCACAAGGAAAGGTTGTGAGAGCTGGGCCTGTTTAGCCTGGAGAGGAGAAGGCTCAGGGGTGACTCATTAAAGTGTGTAAATACCTGCAGGGGGAGTGCAAAGAGGATGGAGCCAGGCTCTGTTCAGTGGTGCCCAGTGGCAGGACCAGAGGCAGTAGTCACAAACTGAAACAAGGAAAATTTCCCCTGAACATCAGGAGATGCTTTTTCACTGTGAGGGTGGCTGAGCACTGGCAGAGGGTGCCCAGAGAGGTTGTGGAGTCTCCATCCTCAGAGATACTCAAAAGCTGTCTGAACATGATTCTGAGCAACTGACTGCAGGTGTCCCTGCTGGAGCCCAGACTAGACAATTTCCAGCAGTCCCTTCCAAGCTCAGCCTTTCTGATTCATTGACAGTGAGATTTTGGGCACAGCAGCGCAGTGAGTTGTAAATTGTGAAGGATGCTGTGGGTCACAGGAGTGTTCATTGGGCCTTGTCATGCCAGATCTGGCACGTTTTTAATGGCTGGATTTTTAGAGAAGCATTTGTCCTGTAGCAGTACTCTGGGTGAAAGGCCTAGCCTTTTCCTCCCCTCAACATTTTACATGCTACTTTATTAAAAGAGGAAGCTAATTTTCAGATTAGCAAACCAATATATCTTTAGAGCTTCAGGAAGCTCCTATATGTCCTTCAGGAAGCTCAAGACATATGAAATTTAAATCTGAATGGAAAAGAGCTGCTGGGTTTAGGGGGAAAACATCTCCCATGGTGGAAATTCTCACACACCCTAGCTAAGTAGAGGCACTGTACTTAGCTCACTAAGTTAACTTTGAAATACTTTAGAATATCCTTAAATTCAGTAAAAGGGATGAAAAGCAATGAACAAGGGACATATGTCCTTTATTCAAGAAAGACTTTCACAGCCAAAGGGTACTGAAATACTTGGACTGAATAAGTAATTGCAACCATTGCTCAGTGAAATGAAACTTCAGAATTATCATGACAGGTTTGATGTTGCTGTAGCAATACACTGAAGCTGATTAAATGTTAAACATATGATCTAAGTGCTTAGTCTTTTTAAAAGTAATTTCATTACTTTTAAATCATTAACCCATTAATCATTAACCCATGTAAAAAAAAAAATCTAATGGAAATTTACCCAAAAATTCAAAGTGTCATCCAACATTGTCATTATTATTTTTTCCTCTATTTTAGTTAGGTAGACTTTAAATTCAGATATT
Source organism: Alaudala cheleensis (assembly GCA_013398995.1). Lineage (NCBI taxonomy): Eukaryota > Metazoa > Chordata > Aves > Passeriformes > Alaudidae > Alaudala > Alaudala cheleensis. The sequence continues at coordinate 42,464 of VWYE01004467.1, forward strand.
CATCTCTGTGAATCCAGAAGAGTTTTAGGAACTTGGAAAACACTGCAAGCCAAGCAGCAGCTGCTGCACTAAGTCTACAATTTTGCCAATACAATTTTTTTTAAAAAACAAATCTCTCTTTTGACATTTTAGTGTGGTGATCTGCCAAGGTATTGATGATAATAAAACTTCTTTTTTCTTACTGATGAAAATTCCTCTGTTGATCTTAATTACAGAAATCAAATGCTTTCAATTAATTTGCTTTCATGACTTAGTGATTCAAATTAGAATTGAGCTTTTCAAACTTACTGATTTAGGACATTTGTGTTGATAGGCCCTCTTGTGACTTTATTTTAAATATTATGTAATAGTTTTGGATAGCAATCTACAAATTAGAATGAAAAATTAGAGCAGTGCATTTCAACTATATGCCAGATACAGCATTTCTATTCTTTGATTTGATTAGAGAAGCTTCTTGATGAGCAAGTGATTAAAAGAAACATATTTACAGCTAGTGAATATCTTGTGAGTATGAAATTGCAGAAATGCTACCAGCCAGCAGCCTTCAGCATTACACTGAAATGTAATGCACTGAAATGCATTCCTGACCCCTTCCCTGCTCCTGGGCTCTGCCTGGTGGAGGATGGAGGGGTTATAACTTTCAGCAGGACCAGGATGAGAGGGACAGAGATTCCTGATATATTCAATGTCACCAACAAATCCCAAGCTATTCTGGCTAACTGATGCAAAAGTAATAAATATTACACTGTTTGGTTTCCCTCAGATATAAACTAAGACTTTGTTTCTCCTTATCTTTACTTGACATGGCAAACAATACTGAATTGCTCATCAAGTCAATACTTTTATTTCCAAAACAGGCAACACAACCTCAGGATTCCCAGGAACATGCAAAATCCAGAAGATACCTGCACAAGATGACAAATAATCAAGTTATATTGTTAGCATTTCTTTAAACTTATTTTTTATTGTTATTACTTCACAGCTGGACAAACTACAAGGCTATATGCAGTGAATTGCTTTCACTGGGTGCTTGTGGTACTTTTTAGAAGATGACACAACTGTCTTTCAAAGCATCTGCATTCACACAGTTCAAATCTGTATTTTATGGTCTCTGTGCCTGTAAAGAAGAAAAGCTGAACATTGTTTTGGTAAAGAAGACAAGCCTAAAGGTGATATTTCTAACTGTTAGGTTAATGAGACAGTAAAAAAAAAAATCTAATGGGCCTTAGTAGAGCATTTTCCAGAACAGGACAGACAAACATCCATTAGAGGTGGTCATGGGAAGATCAGAATAAGGAAATGAAATGGATTTTCTCCTGAAATATCTTCCACTTTCATAGCCTAGGCTAATGCTTAAGTCCTGTGTTGACTGTCTGCAACAAAGAACCCTGCGGACATGCAGTGCATAAAAGATAATCATAGAATCACAGAATTAAGTTGGAAAAGACCTTAAAGGTCATTTAGTCCCACCACTAACCCAGCACTGCCCAGTCCTAAACTCAGGACTAAACCAAGTCCTTGAGTGCCACATTTACATGTCTTTTCAAAAGATAAATTAATGAAGTTATTAAACAGGACTGGCCCCAGGACTGACCCCTGGAAACACACTTCTGACCAGCCACCCAGTGGATTTATCTCCTTTCACCATCACTATCTGGGCTTGACCATCCAGGACAGGTTCTCTCCAGGAAAAATACACCCAGCCAAGGTGTCAGCAGTCAGTTTCTGCAGGAGAATGCTTTGGGAAATGGCATAAAAGGCTTTACTAAGGTCCAGGTAGACAAATCCACTGCCTTTCCCTCACCCACAAAGTGGGTCACACTGTCATAAGAGCACGTGAGGTTGGTCTCAAGCAGGACCTGCCTTTCCTAAGCCCATTCTCACTGGGCCTGATTCCCTTTTTGTCCTGTCTGGGGCATGTAATGGCACTCAGGATGATCAGCTCCACGATCTTCCCTGGCACCAATGTCAGACTGACAGGCCTCTATTTCCCTGGAAATCTCCTTGTGGCCATCTTTACCATTGTGGATCACATTTGTCAACTTCTAGTCACCCAAGACTGCCAATAAGTGATGGAATGTGGCTCTGTGAGCACTGCTGCCAGCTCCCTCAGTATCATAGATGGAGTGGAATTTCCAAATTCAGTGCTCTCTCACAAACCTCAAACTTCAGTCATCCACAGAAAGCAACTTGCAGAGTTTTATCCACTACAGAAATGACCAAGGCATTCCCAGCTACTTTGCAGCAACCTCCCACAGACAAGCACAGAGTCAGTATAGTTTATCTGAGAGGCTACTGTAAAATAAGATATCATAAAAAAATTCATTAAACATGACTCATAATAACTTGGTGCCCATTCAAACAACAGGATAGTACTAAATGGAACAGGAAAAATACATTTCAAGAAGCAGCAGAAAGATATCTAGATAACAAAGCAAAAACTGAAATTAATTTTTGAAAGTGTTCACCAGCAGATGGTTTCCACATGACCAGACACTTATTATTGAACTAACAGCACTGTTTTGAGAAAATGTGTGTTTTATCTCTTGTATGTAAAAATTTAATTCTGGTAAATTACTTTATACTTATCCCCAGCAAAATAACCAGCTTATTTCTCTTACCATATATGCAAGAGTGTGTGAGGAGTGTGCACATGCACAGAGTAATTCAAAAGAGACATTTTCCATTGCTTTTCTTGGCCTCTCTTAGTGAGAAGGGAAATTTCCCCCTTAAAAACAAAACAGAACAAAACAAAACAAAAATCCAAAATACTGCAACCAAAGGAAAAACCAAACTCTGCCTCTTGTATGAAACCTTGTAATCACAGAGTCCTCATCACTGTGCCTAATCCAAAAATTTGGGGATTAGTAGTTGTCCAAACGATTTTTAAAGATTGCTTCCAAGCCAAAACTCAGACTCAAAATTGCTGAAACCCAGCTTCACACTTGAAAGACCTTCCCAGCCCTTTTCTTTAGATATTGATGGTAAAGAAAACATCTGCACAATTTCAGAAATGGGCTCTACTGATGCACCTTCTATCATGCACTTAAGCAGGTGTGTGAGGAGTGATGACAGCCAGACCTGTGAGACTGACATGAATTAACAGGAATCACTGATAAATGATGAAGATTTTATTTTCTTGCTGAGCTAATCAGTGAGAACACAGGCACTGAGGGAGTGAGAGTGCTCTGGAGCTGCTTGGCTGTAATCATCAGTGAAGTGACAGAGATGGTCAGGAAAACAGGAGTTTTGAACAGGAGACAGGCAGGTTACAGGGGAGATGCTGGCTGTTAGCTGAAAAGGAGAAGGAAAAAAAGAAAAAAAAAAGAAAAAGAAAAAGAAAAAGAAGAATTTGCATGGGTAATGGTATATATAGTCCACCCCATAGCACAAAGAGTGCTGACAAAGTTAAGAGATGTGTATTTTTTACATGATTTGATTATACTGTCACTCAGGGATGAAGAAACTTTTCTGAATTTTGTATTTGCTTTACATTTTCATATTTTTATCTTGTGGAGTGAGCCTTTAGTTTTGACTGGCTTCAGTTTTTCAGTTGATCCTATTGATGCTGTAAGGATAAGGAGTGAGTAACAAAGACTGGATTTCTGGGAGTTTTTCTATTAAATACATCAATTTGTGTAAAGAGTGATTAATTGATCTGAAAATACACTTTGCTGATTAATTCTTTTGAAAAAAAAAGTTAGATAGGCTCAATGTCCCATTCTTTGCTATGGCTGTGAAGAACCACTCTTTGGGATCTGGGTTGTTAATGCAGTAATATGGTTAATTGCTACTTTTTGTGCAGGTGGGAGCCTCTTAAAACAACTTTTTCATTTCCCTTTTTCTCTGGTAAGAATATATTCCCTAAGTCTCAAAGAAGTTGACTCCAATTTACTAAAGGCTTTGACATCACACCCTGAGAGCTATGAACAAATCAATGTGTAGAATATTAACCTGTCACAATGCAGAAATGTGTTTTCTTGCACTGTCTTCTAAAGAGAGTTTTTATCAGGCAACTCTCTCCATCTGTGAACTATAAGTCAAATTCAACTGAAGAATTGCACACTCAGAGGTGTGAAAATTTCCTGTGAAATGGAGAAAAAAGGCCCAACTAGCAGCCATTAGAATGTCAGAACCCAGTGAGAGCTATTGTCCCTTCATGAGAGAGCAAGGCAACTCTGCTGAGATAAATCTGTGCTGGGAACATTGGCAGATCTGGTGGGTGGCAGAAAGTGTTCATGGGAAAAAGAAGGTATTTTGAGCTCTAGTAGCTTTGATAGAAGCAGCTGTGCTCTGATATAGTGTGTCTTCCCACAGAGTAGATAAAACACATAATAAGGAATGTTGAGAATGTTATATGAGAGATAGCAAGGCTTGACATTGTTTGCCACAGCTTTCATCAAAAAAATTTAGTCTGTTTGCCCCAACAATGATGCTTTTTTTTCTTCCTTCCAGCATGAGAAATCATTATGTCCCTTGTGATAAACAAGGAAATAAAGGAGTCAGGGCAGAGGGGAAAGGGAGAAGAGCAATACTTCTTCAACACTTCTTACACTTGCCCCCTGGAAAATCCACAGAACAAAAAAATCAAAACCAACCAGTGATACTAAGGCTGGTAATGCTTTCTCTAAAATTCAAGGCAACATTATTAATTATTATAACATTAACTGTACCCCACTTCTCCCAAATCACATACATGTCCTTTGATGGTGACTGGTACTGAATAGATCCAATAAACCTCTTCCACCTCCATGCACCCTGAGGTGATGAAAAAACAGGGTGGATGATTGCTGGCAAGTTGTTTGCACTGCCTGGATCTCTAGGGGAAGATTTTGTGCTAGCTTTTGTTTATGCTACTGAACGCGGCTGAAAATCATTATTTCCCTTGAAGGAGAATGTAGCAATAACAAACTTTTATTTTCCCAGTCATCTAATACATGACACTGGCAAATGTAGCCACTGTCTACATTGTTACAGAAATTGGATAATTGTAGAACAGAAATTATTAATTTGTTTTTTGGGCTAAAGGCACATATGTCAGTTAGCAGCTAGAGATTTCATAAGAATTAAGTCACTTGTGCTACATCTACACAGATGTTGTGGAGAGTGTAGAGGTGCCCCATAGCACAGTGTTCCATTCCACTTTGGCAAAACCAAATGAAAAAATCTTGCTAAAATCTTTCCATCTGTGCTCTTGTAGAAAACATATATATTCCTGATGAAGATCAGACCTGAATGAGAAGCCTATGAGTTTTATTTTACATGTGGATGTATATGATGAAGATACCAAATGTACTAGCTTTCCTAGCACTGAGCACCTTTAAGAGAGACACTGACAAGGTGGGTAAAATATGTATGACTGCTTGCTTCATGGAAATGTCTCTCTGCCTTCTCAGCTCATTTTATTGTGGATTTAACAATAGGAACATGTTCAAATGACCCTTATTTGCCTTAAGAATGTACGAGCTGTCTGGTGCTTGTGAAGCTATATTAAACACAGAGTTGTGCTTGGTGAGGTGCTATAAAACAAACCATTTATTTTATTGGTGCCTATTTCAATAATACTTAAGGATACACCTAGTTACACAGTAAATCCATAGCTACAAAAGATAGTAAAATTTCCTAGTTTCAGTAATTCAATTTATTATTTCAGAATTTAAGCAAAAAGTCTTATGTTTATCAAAAATAAAGGATCTGTATAATAAGTGAAAGAATACACAGGGGCTACTATTAAGTCTTGCCAACAGCAAATAATTACATAAGAGTTGTGAAAATTATCACTTTCAGTTGCAAATGTAACTAAGACACAGTGATGTTAGTAAGCCTCTTCCCACTTTATCGGGATGAATTGCACCTATTTGCCTTTGAGCACATAATAAACTGTTATGTAGGGGTTTTACTCTTAGTCTTATCCAATCAGTTCAATGAACACGAAGTGGCTACATCATTCTTCTTCTTCAGTCCCTGGTGTCTTCTTTACACTGGTGAAAACAAATTCTTGCAACAAGAGAGCAGTTATGAGTAATTCTTTTGATAATTTTCAGTAAATAACTGATTAAGTGGAGAAAAGATTCATCCCCTTATAGCTAGAAGTGGTGCCAATAACTTGTTCTATAAAATTATGTCCAGTATATAGCATATAAGCTGGTTGGTTGAATTCTATTATAATAAGAGAAATATGTTAGAAATGGCACATAAAAATCTCTGGACTGTGTAACTATTCTGTCAAGGCAACAGAATATCTTTTGAAATCTAAGGTGACAGAGTTTGACACAATGAAGATTCATATTCATAAAAGATTCTTAGGGAAAATAATAGACAATGGGAATGGATCAGTATAATCTGTCAGGGTAAGGCAGACCAAGCAGATGCTGTTTTGACTTTTCCAGTGATTCTTAAAATCAACAACTTAGTTACTTAACTTTTGCTGTCATTTCACATAATGGCTGAGTCGTGTATGGTGCAACATTACTGTCAAAGATTTGTTGCTCTATCTACTTGTCCTATAGCAACTGAAAGTCTGTTTGGAAATATATGGGTGGAAGGGAGAGAGCAAAACAGAAGGACTGCAATTCTGGTGAAACACTATAGCATATGGTAAATATAAAGCATTTCATAACTGCATTAGACATAGGGTGCACATCTCTCTTGGCTGGAAATATAAAGATATTTTATTTAAAGACAAATAGAAGGAATTATCATTGCTTAAATAAGAGTGCTTTTCTACTTCTTATAACTGGAAAATATTATACTTTGTAGAAGTAATAGTTATGATGCATATGAGACACTGGAGAACAACTCTGTGGAAATAGACCCGTGGGTCCTGATTGATGAGAAGCTGAGCATGAGCCAGCAGTGCCCTGGCAGCCAGGAGGGCCAACCCTGTCCTGAGGACATCAGGCACGGCTGGGCAAGGGAGGGGATGGTTCTGCTCTGCTCTGGGTTGGGGCAGCCTCACCTTGAATATTGTGTGCAGTTTTGGGCTCCACAGTGTAAAAAAGACATTAAACTGTGAGAGAGCTTCCCAAGGAGGGCAACAAAGATGGGGAAGAGCCTTGAGGAGAAGCTGTGTTAGGAGTGCCTGAGATTACTTGGTCTGCTCAGCCTGGAGAAGAGGGGACTGAGTGGAGACCTCACTGTAGTCACAGCTTCCTGTGAGGGGAAGAGGAGGGACAGACCCTGATCTCTGCCCTGTGGTGTTACAGGATCCGAAGGAATGGCTTGAAGTTGTGTCAGGGGAGGTTTAGGTTGGATATTAGAAATAAACCTCTTCACCCAGAGGGTGTCTGTGCACTGAACAGACTCCCCAGAGCAGTGGTCTGTCGTTGTAGGACACGACAGAAAAATAAAAGACTCCAATATTTCAGTAGGCAAAAGTGCAAAAGCTCTATTCTCTAATTTCTACTATGTTTTTATAAGGGGTTCCAACACAGACTTAACATGACTGGTGAATAGGAATGACACACCTCTAATCCCATTGGTTAAACTGGAGAAACAGCAAAACACCACCTGGCAAAGCCTGTTTTGAGAAAGATAGTTGTTTGCCAAGATTATTTTGAGAAGAAGCTTTCCAGAGAATTTTTCCCTTGGGAACAAGTTAGCAGGCTAAAATCTCTCAGACCCAGAAATATCAGGCCCACAGTGGTCACAGAGCATTTGGACAACAGTCTTGGGTGTTTGATGTGATTTTTTTGGCTTGTCCTATGCAGGACCAGGGGTTGCACTGGTCCTTGTGGGTCTTTTCTGTGATTCTCTGATATATTTACTATTTCATTAGTGCCTTTTTCTGTAAATGTTCTTCCTCACATGGCCTTTCCCAGGTTGAGGCAATGTATTTGGACAGGCAAATCTCACATATAAATTTTAGCTTGCAAATCATAATTTGAGCTTTGTGATTTTTTTAAATTGAATACTGGATTTCTTCAGGCAGAGTTATAGGCTTTAAACAGACTTTGATTAAAAGTAACTATGCTTAATTTCTTCTCAGTGGATTCAGAGGATCAGCATGCCTTTACTCATGAAACAAAAGATGGTGCCTTAAACTGAAAGACTTGTGTCACCCTAATTATACCAATCTTTTTCTATTCAGAAGTTATACAAATTGCAACAACTAAAGAATTTCAGCAGATAGTAAAATCAGATTCTTAATTTTAGTGTGAGTCATAAAGATTTAATGTTTTACAGCTTTGGACCTGAAATAAGACATCTTAATTATCTTAGCAGTTTCACACATAGTGATTTACTTGCCACCTCCTACCCAGGAACCTGAGAGTTTCCTTTCACTCAATTAAATTTCCAGAAATGTGTGTCACATATGCTGTACTCTATTACCTTCTTAAACTGTGTTCTTTTCTATATATCATATCCCATTATGTATGTATAAGTGTTGTTAATGAAGGGATTTGTGTCTCTCTGAAGTTTCAGAGAATATCATTAACTTGTCTTTGTTTTGTTTAAGTTTGTTTTGTTGTCTGTTTGATTGCTTGGCTTTTTTTACAGTATTTCTTATTAAGCAAGCAGTTTCTCTGTTAAATTTAGAGAAGAACTTAAGGTTGTGAGGGGCAGGGGGTTAAAAGAAACCCAAATGTTCTGAGAAGGGCTGTTATAATACCTGAAGTGAGAAGGTAAGCTATCTTCAGCTGGAAACCCAGACCTCAGTAGAACAGGAAAAGTGAAATAAATGTCCTGCAAAATGCTATAGCAACATTCCTGAACATAAAACCATATTCTACCTTCAATGAAAAGTAAAATATTTTCCACAGAAAACAAAACCTGGAATTTTTTCCTTAAAATATTGAAAGATATGCACATGGACTCTCAAAGATCAGCACTGAAAAACACTTCTGAAAGGGAATTTGGAAGTGCCACGGAAAAGTGGGAAATTCTGCAGCACCTCCTGCAGGATTATGGAGGTGATGGGTCTCCAGTAACCTCCTGTGTTTTCACTTATAGGAAATTTCAACATGCACTATGTTCAAAACATCCTGAAAGGCAATTGTGCAGAGAGCCCCACAGGGCTGACTAATGCAGCTCAGTCCAGACAGGTTTTATGTTTATACTCATATATATTTTCAAATGTCCAGTCATGAGGAGAACTCAAAAGATAATGGCAGATTTTACCCCTGGCTTTCTGGAAAAGGGAAGTTTAGTGCTGTTTGAAGGTGAAGGTTTTATTTTTGTCTGTAGACTCACAAATGCCAGCAGATATAGGAATAAAGAAAATGAAAGTACTTTTATGTTAGGGTGATAATATCAAAGGTATTAGCCCCCTGTAGAAAGTTCTCTTATAAAATACATGTAAGATCTGGAATTTCATAAATCATAAGAACCAGCCTCAGAAATGCTTTGGTTTTACCTGTATGGTTTGATTTTGGCTTAATTTAACCAGGCTCTGAAGGAACCTAATCTGCCATTTTCCTGTGTTCTAGGAGTTCATTANTTGGAAAAGGGAAGTTCAGTGCTGTTTGATGCTGTTTGAAGGTGAAGGTTTTATTTTTGTCTGAAGACTCACAAATGCCAGCAGATATAGGAATAAAGAAAATGAAAGTACTTTTATGTTAGGGTGATAATATCAAAGGTATTAGCCCCCTGTAGAAAGTTCTCTTATAAAATACATGTAAGATCTGGAACTTCATAAATCATAAGAACCAGCCTCAGAAATGCTTTGGTTTTACCTGTATGATTTGATTTTGGCTTAATTTAACTTAATCTGTAATTTTCCTGTGTTCTAGGAGTTCANGTTTGATTTTGGCTTAATTTAACCAGGCTCTGAAGGAACCTAATCTGCCATTTTCCTGTGTTCTAGGAGTTCATTAAGCTTAAAGGCCTAAATACTAATGGTTATACCCCCTCAAAATTCTGAATGAGCTCCTGGTGCCACTGATGTAGTTCACCTTTCCTTTGTAAAAAATGGAATGCATTATAAATAATTGTTCATACAGAGACTCTAATCACTGGCTATACCTAAATGACTCAGAAAGCTGGACCTGCTGGTATCCCTTCCCTGAAAACACCTGGCAGTGGAAAAATATACTAGAAGACATGGTAATTGCATGATAAGTCAGTTTTCTTACTGGAAAAAGCTGTCATAATCAGGAAGTCCCTTAGAAAATTTGGTTTTCATTTAAACCCTACTTGAGGCTATCTGTTCAGGTGATATTTTATACTGAGATCTAGAAACTGCTCAGAAAATGAATAGTCCTTTCTTCTGGTACAAAAATTGCTAACATAGATAGTTGTACAAAGAAATTGTATAATGTTGTTGCAAACTGAAAATGATCAGGAAATTCCTGCTGACAAGGGAACAATTTTTAAGCTATAGTTACTTGATACTTACTACCCTACAAGTTTTGAGCAGGTGCTCAATAAGGGATTCTGATGTTTTCTATACTCCAACTGTTTTTATCTATTTAATCAGATTTTTAAATGTAAACTAAAATACTAATGGAACCTGAATCTGCGTCTGTCTCAATTTCAGGGAAACAAGGAGGCATCAAAGGCATGACTGGAACTTCATCAGCTGGATCACTGGCTCCATTGTTTGTGTCTGAAGGTGGAATCCTGGCATCAGCTGAGTTTCAAAGATAACTTTCAGCACAGATTCCTTGCTTGTGGCTCTAAAATATGAAATATTTATCGGATTTTTTTTTCTATTGGACATGATAAAATAAGGAATAGGCATTATACTGGACTGAATTTTTGAGCACTAAATTTATCATAACCCAGCAGTTTGCATTGCAGTTGCAGACAGATAGAGTTTGTAGACACAAAACTGTCTCAAAGCACCTGCTGCATCTTTTGATGACAACCAGCAATTTTGGAAATATACTGCTTATGCATTTTAATGTATTTTGGTGGCATATTTAATGTGGCAATGTCCACACTGAAGAAGTTCATGAAGGGCCATCTCCTGTTGGTGGCACCCCACACTGAGGCAGGGGAACAGCATGAAGAGGAAGGAGCATCAGAGACAATGCACATTGAACAGGCTGCAATGCCCATTCCCTGTGCCCCTGTGCTTCCCTTGGGGGAGGAGAGAGAAGACTTGGGGGTGAAGTTGAGCCTGAGAAGAAGAGAGATGGACTGGTTTTGTTTGGGATGGAAACTATTTTCTTCATAGAAGCCCTTCTGGTGCTGGATTTTGGCTTTGTGAGCAAAAGAGCATTGATAACAGTCCAGTGTTTTACCTACAGCTGAGCACCAAGGCATTTCCTGCCTCCCACACTGCCGCACTGGGGAGGAGGCTGGGGGTGCACAGGAGATTGGGAGGTGACACAGTGGGGACAGCTGACCCCAGCACACCCCAGGGGTATCCCACACCATGTGTCATACTCAGTGCATAGACCTGGGAGAGGAGGGAACATTCAGTGCGATGCTATTAATGTTCCAGCATCAGTTTTACACATGATGGAGCCCTGCTTTCCTGGAGACAGCTGCTGGAACATAGAAACAGTCAATGAACTCCTTTTTTAGCTTTGTTGGTGTGCATGACTTTACCTATAAAACTGTCCTTTTCTGGACCCATGAATTTTCTCCCTCTTAGTCTTTCAATTCTTTTCCCTATCCCACTCAGGGAAGTGGGAGTAGCAAGTGAGTGGCTGTGTGGGGTTGAGATGCTGGCTGGGGTTAAACCACAAGAGGTGGAATGATGGAGGGTGTTATTTGATCTGTTATTATTTTTTATTTACCTACTCTGTTTGATTGACTATAAATGTAATTAATTTCCCCAACTCAGGCCTGTCTTGCCCATGATGGTGATTCACAAGTGATCTCCCAGTGTTTTTCTCGATCCATAGGGAGATTTATGTCTTATTTTTCTCCCCTTGTCCTGTTGAGATGGATTTTTCCCCATTGTACAGGTCTAACTCAAAGAGAACTGAGTTCACTGGGAGGTTTTTTGTGTTTTGGGGTTTTTTTGTGTGTTTTTGTTTTGTTTTTTAGTTTTTTAATTTATTAATTTTAAAATTCATTATATCACTTATAGGTTATCTCTACTCCACAGACCAATATTTCTGTTAAACTGTTCTTCTTTGAACTTCATAAAATAATGATTCAGTCATCTAGGTTAATTTAACTAGAATGACAGAAAATTAAAAATGCAAAGTAAAAAAGTGATAGAAATTGCCTTGGTAGGTTTATCTCAAGTGAATAGAAACTTTAATGAAAGGTCCATGTTAAGGTGACATCAAAGAAAATATCTCCATTTTTGACAGGTGAAACTGTTATCAACCCTCTTTATTGATAATATCAGGATTGCTTTAGTGCCAGACTTTGGAGTTATCAGATAATTTCACAGCCTTCACATTCCCTAGGCTGTATTCAGGTTGACTTTTTGTACCTTTCATCTCTCTAAGGCACATTTTATCATAACTCCCTTTGCTATCTAAATGTGAGAGAAAGAAATTTTGAAGAACACTGTTTGGTGCTGAAATAATGAAAATAAAAAGACATTTTCTTATTGCCCTGGTGATTCAATACACTGACAATTTAGTTTGTTACCCAATAAATAAGAAAAGATGTAACATACAACTAGACAAAATCTAACATTTTTGGTTTTCAAAGTGAGATGTCACTGATGTATATATCTATACAGCTGGATTTCTGAAAACTTTCTAAGATGATTAACCTGTAAAATATACTTTGGGAAAGCTGTGGCATTTCTTTTCCTTACTTCAGACTGCCCTGAAGCAAGTTCAGCTGAACTCTTCCCTAGAAAATGCAAACTTTGCATAAAAATATTATTCCTGGATTCACAGTTGTACCCGAAGGGATCCCAGGCATTTGACCAAACTGAAGGTAATATTCTCTTTTTAATACTTAGGATGAAGTTTTACAACTATATGAGTGTGCACAGATTTTTGTAACATTTTAAGTAATGTGATTTTTTCTTAAGACATTGCAGTGCAGATAAAACAGAAGTTACTTGGTTCCTAACAGTAGTACAAGGAGTTCTGCTTTATGAATTTGCAATAGACAGTGAATTTTGGGTTTGCTTGTGAACATGGCATATTTGGAGGGATAAACATCCTAGAAATTGTATTATTATGAAACACTTGAACATTTTTTAGATAGAATATGCAATATCATTACTGATACTTACATAAAAGCTTCAAGTTTTCTCTACCAATCAAATGACAAAGGGTTCAAAACTTGTTCTCATAAGTATTAGAGAGATAAAAGGAAAACCTAAATAAAAAACAACCCTGGTTGAAGAAGATAATGGAGATTTAACAGCAATAAAATAAAAAGTTAAACAAAAGAGAAAACTAGCAACGACAGGTTTGCAAATGGTAGAATTTGAGAAGGTCAGGGAAATGATTAGGGAAGCCAATGGGTCAGAATGCCTTCTGGAATTAAATGTTGAAAAAACTTTAAATGAAGCTAATTGGAGTTGTCCTTGCTCAGAAGGTGGAAACACTTATAAGGAATACCCTTCAGGCCAGATTAATTTGATAATAATCTCTATGTGGTAGTAGAGAATCTCTTGCTACTAGGAGTAAGTAAATAATCTGTAACATCGATACAGAACAGAACTGCAGAGAATGCAATACTCTGGATATATAAAAGTTCAGAAAAAGGACATGAGAAATGGCAAATTATAAAAATGATGAATTGTAAAAAATCAGAAGCATATATAAATACAGGGAGATTAATGCAGAGATGAAATAGAATAAAACAGAAATCTAAGTAGAGCTCCAAACAAATCTTTCATTTAGTTTTAATGAAATGAAATCTGGGACAAGGCAAACAGGAAGGAATGAGTACACAGAAAAGAATATAAATAGGTTTGAATTGGAGGTCAAATGTATGNAGAGCTGCTGAGATGAGATTTTTGCTGCTGGTAATTTCAGAGATCAGGCACAAAACTCACACCACTGTGCATTACATTGTCAGCTTTCTCATCCTTTATGACAACTCATTTAGAGCAAAACTTGTGGGAGCTATTGCTTCTCAGTGNAGTACCAAAAAAAGCATCACTGGTGGAATGATGTGAATGGAAAGTCCAAGTTTCTAGATCTCCTTGACTTCAACTAGAAAGAAAAATCAGAAACTGTTGGAGAATGCATTTAATGAACACATTGATTATTCTTCTCCAGGTGAATAACTCTTATTTCTGTTGATATACATTAATTCAGCCTGATTTTCTTTATATTAACTGAGAAAGGAGAGAGGGAAGGGAAGGGAAGGGNGTGATGCTCAGAACTTCAGCCTGTACCTGCATTGCTCTTTATCCTTTTCCCTACTCCTTTTTCCCCCTTTTAACTCCAGTATGCCTCTCATTAGGATTTCTGTTTAACGCCCTAGGAAAGGTTTATGCATTTATAAGAAGCAGATAATAGATGCATGCACTTCACTGTTTGCCATCTTGGCTTCCCTTTAATGTAATTCATTATGCCACAAATATACAGCACATAGTGCTGCCAAGTTAATTTGCATAATAATAATGAGCTATTAATTAACATCCAAGAACACATGTTTCTTCCAACGATTTGTGGTAATAAAGTAATTAATGAAATTAAAAATTTCATTCTAGACAGGAAGTCTGACTGGTGTTTGCAACATTGCAATCCTCTTCTCTGTGAACACAATCAATAAATTCCAGTGTTGATCTGCTAAAAAGGGTGGAAACACAATGTATACATAAAGACAGAACTGTTGTGTGGTGCTGTTCTTCTCAGAACAGTTACATTACTTTGCTGTTTTATATAAAAATATATATTCAGAAGATGTTCCCCTCAATAAATATTAGCCTGAGTATAACACTCTGTTCCCTACTAATTGATAAAAATTTCTATTTTTTTCTCAGCTAAAGAAAAACCTTCTATTTTCTTACTCCTCACACTGGTAGATCATGATCTTCAAAGTCTTTGAAATCACAGAGTCATAAGCTGTGAAGAAAGTGCAATGCCTGAGAGCTGTACACTTTAGTCTGGGAAAACTGTGGATCATGGCATTGGCATGTTGGCATATAAAAGTTGCAGTGTCTTCATTGCTCAACCTGACCTGAACATCAAGTGCCTCAACAGCATCACTTGCTTTTCTAGTGATGGCAATCCCAATGAAGAGGAGTGTGGTTAAAGGGGGTATAATAAAAAATCCTCAAAATCTTTTGAGTACATGAAGTTTACACAAAATTTGGGTCTAATTTCACAGAGAATTCCATAAAGTTCAGTGGAAACAGGGACAACTTTCTGGAAAGCTCCTCATGAGCTTTGTAATATTTGCACTTTGCAGAATGTTTAACATGTTATTTTAAAAGCCAAATAAATTCAGTTTCTAGTACTCAACAAAGTACCAGAACACAACTGTTTGTTGTTTATTATATATTTGGCAACTAATCCTCCTCAAATGAATCACAGTATATGATATGAGTTGTACTTATGAAAAAAAAATCAATCTCCACTGAAATTTTTATTAAATCAGTGTTTAATCATTTACAGAGGATTTTTTCCAGCATGGAAAATTATGAGGAAAATTGAGAAACACAGCTGCAAAACACTTATAAAAATTTTTCCTTTTGGCAGATTCTCAGCACATTTGGGTTACACAAATGATTCACCTACTCTTTAGCTGTGCTTTTCAGCTTACCATGAACCATCAGAATAGAACCACACAACTGGTTTGGGTTGGAAGGGACCTTAAAGGGGATTATTGCAATCCCCATGCCACAGGCAGGGACACCTCCCACTATCCCAGGTTGCTCAAAGCCCATCCAACCTGGCCTTGAACACCTCCAGGGATGGGGGAGCCACAGGTTGTCTGGACAACCTGTAGCAGTGCCTCACCACCCTCACTGTAAAGAATTATTTATACAGTTTTTCTAAAGATATTTATGCAAAAAATATGATTTATGAAAGTTTGAGTGAAGTTATGTTGAAAAGTATGCACTCAGATTCCTTTACCAACCATCTTGCTTAGGATTTTTTTTTTTCAAAATCAAGAATCATATTTTTCTGAAAAGTCATAAAGCACATTGTACGATTTCTGACAAGGTGTGATAAGAAATATCCCTAAGAAGACAATTAAATACTCCTAATTCTAGGTTAAGCCCAAACTGGAGATGCAATAAACACATGACAATCTTTGTGCATCAGTCACATCTTCAAGGATCATTTTCTTGCTGAGAGATGTTCAGCCACTCTGCTTTTAGCCTCTACTGAACACAGAGGATGTAAATCTAGCCCAGAGCTCTTCTGAATGATAATGAGAGGAAAATTATGTATTAGATGACATATAAAACATAGATATCATTCATATCTTGTCTGGTGTTGAACTTTGCCTTGTAGGTAGGCATGTTCATGAAGCCCTTTCCTATAACCAAATTATTGGTGCAGATGTTGCAGGAGGTGGCTGTAGAGATAAACCAAGACTTAGACATGGAGAGCAATGAGCAGACACAGCAGCAGGGACAGCCAGCACAGAACAGCAGTGACAACCTCCTCTGGAATTCTGAGAGGCTCTGGTGCCTCATCTCACTGGTGACTATGGCATCCTAATGTTTAGGAGTGGTGTTCAGGTATAAGCTGATGCAAAATGTGAAAAGAAACCCTTGAGATACTGAGGAAAGACAATAAATCAGTGTTTTAAAGTATGTCAGAGATAGGGATTCAGAGCAGCTCCGTAGTTGTTTTCTCTAAAACAACTCACTGTGCAACTTGAACACAGAAATATCTTGGCACAAATGTATTTTAGGGACATTAAACTGGAAGGTGTGGTGATTGTGATTTGTGAAGGCAGACAAAGTTTCCTACATCTGCTCTCAAATTCAATGAAAAATGAAATCAATTGCTAATTCTCTTTTTTATTTTTTTTAACCACTGGTCTAATCTATTTTATCTGCAGACCCCATGTGAACTGCATTTGAATGATGTTAAAATGTGCAATATTTTAATCCTGCATTTATTTTTAATTTAACTAATGATGGTTGATTGTTATTAAAAAGAGGAATTTTAGTTTGTAGGTGGTATTATTTGTTACTTTGGGAATCAATGTCAGAGGTTTTCAATTTTATTTTTTTCTATTTGTGACCTTCTTTTTCTTTCTGTTTGCAATATCATACATTGTGAACTGCTTTGCTCACAGCTCCTGTGGAGCTCTTAGAAATGCACTGGTAACCTCCAAAAATGTCCAGGAATCTGGCTGGATACCTCTGGTCATATTTTACTTCTTTTAATCATGTACTGTGGAGGTATCTTCTTTCCAGAACAAACAAATAAAAACAAGAAAAAAGACTTGTGACCAGCACACTGGTTTTTTTTTTTTTTTTT
>VWYE01004467.1:71222-163797 GCA_013398995.1 Alaudala cheleensis
CCTCTACCTTATACCGTTTTACCACATTCTGGGAGAGAAAAACCTTAACTGCATGCAAAATTAATTCAAGGAGCATAAAAAACCTATGTCGTTTACATAGATTAGGAATGAAAATCATAATATTTAAGAAGCATCTTTCCTGAGATCATATGCTTGCCCTCTATTCCCCATTCTGTGTAAATAGAGAGAAAACTAACACTTAAAGGCTTGATATTAATATTAAAGTTCATATAAACTTACCTTGCTTTGTATTTTTTTAAAATACTTGTTCATGTATCATGTGGCNGATATGTCATCTCATGCCTCTGACTGCCCTTGCCTTCCTTACCTCTACCTTATACCGTTTTACCACATTCTGGGAGAGAAAAACCTTAACTGCATGCAAAATTAATTCAAGGAGCATAAAAAACCTATGTCGTTTACATAGATTAGGAATGAAAATCATAATATTTAAGAAGCATCTTTCCTGAGATCATATGCTTGCCCTCTATTCCCCATTCTGTGTAAATAGAGAGAAAACTAACACTTAAAGGCTTGATATTAATATTAAAGTTCATATAAACTTACCTTGCTTTGTATTTTTTTAAAATACTTGTTCATGTATCATGTGGCTGTTTATAATTGCAACTCTTTATTTCTATTCCATGAACAATTAAATTCAACTGAAAAGTTAGCATTGCAACTTTAGCAATGTGCACAAGAAATTACAGTGGTACTGAGCTTGTCTTTCCTTGCTAAAAACACATCCTCCAGATGTGTTCAGTCTGAAGCATGGTGTGTGTGGGGAAGGGATGGACCTTCACATGTTCACTCCAGCACTTCAGTAAGGCATGGATGATAACATTATTTGTCATGGCAGTTCTTTGGAACTTAGGGATTGTCCATGATCATACTGACATATATGCTGTTCTTAATTTCTTACAGGCAATTTCCTCAAAATTGTGAGTCTTTCCACCACACGCTATGTTGTAGGATTTTTTTTAAAGTTAAAATTTGTATCAGGAAGGGTCCTGATTAATATGATGCAAAATGGTTTATTTTCATCAAATTACTTTAGTTAAAACCATAAAATTCCACTGACTTTAAAAGGACTTCTTAGGTGTCAGTGAGCAGAGTTTAGTGCAATATTTAGAGGAGCTGATATGGGAATGCCATATGTGCTGAAAGCTGAAATATGAATGATAGGATGTAGACAGCACTTCAAATACTGCCTCACTGTCACAAATGGGGCTGAGATCTCCTCTTAGTCATTGTCTGAGGCATTCTTAGCAAGGTTGTTACTATTGCAGGTATCACAAGACGTTTCTATTTATTAATTTTGAATATTTCTCTGCCAGAGGCCACATTATGAACTGTCCTTGTGTAGCTACATCCTGGGATAAAGAAAAAAGGTTTCCAAAGTTAAATTAATGACCATAATTTTTGTTTTCATATCTTCTTATTTCTTGTTATACAGTGAGAGAATACATATCCTTTTTGCAAGGTAAAAAAATTAGAAAAGTAATGACAACCATATTCTTGATATTGTTCCAAGTTATTTTACCTGAAAAACAAGTTTTATCATTATTTTATTCTCTCTATTACTTCCTTAATTTGCTTCACTGTGATCAGTGTAAAGCCAAGAGCAGGTTTTATTCATAGTTCATTAATAAAATTATCAAGTAATTGTTTCATTTTGTGTAACTATTCTTTCTTAATGTTTATATTTAATACCCTTCTTCATTACAGCCAACATTATCTGTCTGTATATATATTCATGTCTCACTCATCATTATGGGACCATAATCCTATAGACTTGACAACATGCTATTCAAACATTGCTCCAGCATCTTATTTTGAGTTTGATATGTGGGAATGAGAAGACATAACACCCTGAAGTTATCATAGTCCTTTGAAAATGTCCATCACTTTGATGGGAGCCAACAATTCAATCTCAAATGAAGTGAATCTTTTTGGCAGGTCACTTTTGCAATAGTTCATCTGTTTTACAGTTTTGCTGTCTAGAAAACTGTAACTTGCCTCCAGTCTGGAACATAAGAACCACAACTATGGGACAATTCCAATTATAAACTTTTACAAGGACTTTAGGCCGTCTGTGGTCGTATTTTCAGAGGAATAAAGCACCAACAGTTCCTGTTGGCAATTCATCACTAAACCAAGCACAAAACCCATGAATAGATGCCATCCCTTCCACCCAGCCTCTTATCTGCTTACTTGCTTCCTGTTCCTGAGCCCTTTCAGGAAAGAGAAGCTGCCCTAAGCTCCTGTACTCTTTTTGGCCAAGCTAAACACCCAAGCTAATCCAGATCCAGTCACATCAGGGTCCAAGTATCTTTATTAACTTTGCCTACCTTGCAATAGTCCCAGCAGGACAAAGTGGTGACAATGGTCCCAGCAGGTAGTGCAGCAAGGTTCCTGCAGCACTGGGTGCCAGGAGAGGAAGAACATCACTGTAGTTAACAGCTGATTGTGGTAGTATTTTTACAATAGATACATTCAGCTGACTTTATGAAGAAAATACTTTATGGAATGTAATATTTTTCAAAAATAATGTGAACTGTTTAGGCTCCTAATTGTTCCTGAACAAAGTAAGAGGTGACAGACTGAATACTTTAGTACCTTGGTTAACAATATGCTATTGGTGCAATCCACATGTTATGGTTTAAAGGACCTGGCTGATCAGTGCTCCAGAACATGTCTCTGTATCTCACTACTTGCCTGGCATTCCAGAAATAGCTCCTTAAGCATAATATGTGGAATTCCAATGAGTTATGCTTCCTGATTAATGTGCTATTTTGTCAAGTTGTTGACTCTGTAACATTAACTTTTTAACCTTAATTGGAAAAAAGTATTTCTGTGTGGCACAGATAATCAAAGGTGAAATCAATCTTGCTTCTTTTGAAGAGGATTTTTCACCATGCGCTTGGTATTTTGCATTATTTAGAGGACACTTGTTTTTCCACAGCTATTTGATTCAAAAAACGGTCTTTTAGAAGCCAGGGAAAGAGATAGAACTTGAAAACAGGGATTTAAATGGTGCACACCTAAACTCTTGTGGGTTGATTCAAAGCAGTCACTTTGTAAACTATTTATTTGTATTGCTTCTCTCAAAGAAAAGTGATTTATTGAAATTGATGACATAAGCATCACAGTGCAAGTGATTGTTTAAATGTTGGGGTTTTTCTCATGTTTGTCTAGCAGGAGTCACCAGACCCCACATGAGAGACTGAAAATCTCTTAAACTCATTGGTGTAGGTGGATGCCTTTTCTGAATGCATATACCAGAGAGAAAGAGCAGAGCAGTCTTGAAAAGGCTTCAAGTGAACACTGCAGACAAGAGAATGTCATCCTGATGCCTCTTCTATGGTCTAGATTTTAACCACTTTGTTAGCTCTGAGCCTAACAGATCACTAAGTCTGTCTTTCTGCAGAACATCCTGTTTGTGTCTATGTGAAATTATATCAATGTTACTTTTATTTTTCAATTGAAAACCAGAAAACAGAAACTAGAAATGGTGAAATTTTATGTTTTGCCAAAAATTATTTTAAGAAGGTTTAAGCTAGGTCTATTGCACAGTGATTTCTCTTAGCACATAAAATGACACGTGTTTTTTCACAAATATGTATAGAGAGATCCACCTGCAGCCAGTGGAGGACCCCACATGGTGACAGTAACAAAAACTGGAGCATTTGATAAAAATACATTTGATATTTGTGCATGTAATGAAATTGCTGTGGCTGAGAACAGACAGCCCTAGGGTTTCTTAGGGTTTCTCTAAATTTCTGCTGAGGATCTGCAGTGATAAATAGCACTATGCAAACCAGGCTTGCCCTATATCACTCCTAAAAAAATACACCAGCCCTATAAAAAGCACCTCTGAGAGGAGAGGAAAAAAGCAAATCTTGAGGGATTATATTTTAACTCTCCAGCATTTTCAGACTGTGATAAGCATCTTTATTCTTGCTACAGGAGGCTCTTCTCACTCCTCTGCTGGCACCCTTGAGTTCTGTGGGCAGGGTTGGCCCAGCCCAGGCTGGCACAGGCTGAGCAGAGCTGTCACCAGGCTCCTGTGGGCTCCAAGGATGTGGCTGTGGCTCTCCATGTCTGCAGCCTGCTGAGGAGCAGAGCTTTGTCTGCTGCTCCCTGAAACACAGCAGGGCTGGAGACAGGTTGTCATCAGGGACTCAAATCATTGCTGTAGCCTGGGCTAATATAATTATTGATAATTAAGCATTTGCCTAACTTTCAATGCAATTTTCAATTGGATGTAACCATCTGCTCCCCTTGTATGTATTAATTATTTTTACACTGTAAGTGACACATTTGAAAAAAGAGTAGCAACATACTTGTTTCCCAAATCCTTGTGCAATTTGGGTGCTTTATTCCCTTTTACTATAATGACGAAATTTTATAATTATGTGCTGACATCATACAATGCTGAGAGGAACTTTGTGAGGTTTCTGCTTTTGTGGAGTGCTTTTCATCCTTAACTCCTGGAAACAACTCTCTGCTTCACTAGTAATCCATGCACCTTTCAATAGCTGGTCCTTTTGCCCTCAAAAGTGTTGAGACGCCTAAATCATTTAGATGCTCCCCCTAAATACCTTCCTCAGCATCAGATTAAAAGCACTTGAAGAGCAGAACCAGTCTTTTCTCATGCTTTGATGGTAAGTCGATTAATTCTTTGTCTCTTAAATGGTAACTAGACCCAAAGATGTGGATCTGGAGTGATGGTTCAAGATAAGTCCTTCAACTCAGATGCATTACACAGTCTTTGCAAAGTGCTGCTGAGGTAATTATTTTCTTTTTTTTTTTCTCTCCCTCAACAAAAGAGTTCAAAGCTTTTTTAATTGCAAATGACCTTGAAAGGTTCTCCCTATACAAGGAAGGAACAAATTAAAATGCAGCTTTCATGGTATTTTCTTCTGAGTTCTTTTGTGTCCAGAATTCAAATATTTTCATTTACTTATGGAATTTTGCATTGTTTGTTATACTGAGGAAGAATAATAGCCTTGAGGTTTTGTTGGTTTTGAGTTTGTTTTTTCCTGTTTTGTTAGTTTGTTTTTTTTTAACTATTTTATTTTTAATTTAGCTGTGAATAAAAACACCTACTTCAAGATTAGGAGAATCAGTTGATACAAGATGGGAACTGTCATCGAAACAAGTTTTAATTCAAATTTCAAAATGTTCTTCAAAAAATTTATTTTCTTTCCAAATCCCTTTTCTTCTTAAAATCACTTAAGATTTTTTTTTCTACCTGGAGTTATTATATATTAAAGATGTCAAATAAGAAGGCCCAAAATCACCCTTAGTAGGCCCTGTTTTAGGTACTTACAATTATTACACTTTAATGCTTTTTTTCAGAATGCTTCAGTGCTAGATTTCTTCAGGTTTTGTCTGAAAAAATTCACATCACCTTTAGCAAAAATAGTACAGTCACTTCAGGGGTCACAGAAGTGCTCAGTGATTTGCCTGAGTAGGTGGATACAAAAAGCCAGATGAAATCCCTGTGAGTTTTTTTCAAGAGAATTCTGTATTTGGATGAGTTATGGGCTTCAGAAAATAATGATTTACAAATACCCAAAATGTTACATTTTCTAGTCATTTCTACAGATGACGTGTTCTTCACCTTTCAGATGCTGCAGTGAGTGTGGGCCCTTTCCAGATAATTCCTGTTCACAAGTAACAAGCCTTGAGGAAACGATCTCAAGTTGTGCCAGGGATGTTTCAGTTGTATACTAGAAAAAATATTTTTGCCAAAAGGGTTGTCATGCTCTGGAACAGTATTGCCCTTATTAGGTCCTGTTTTAAGTTCTTGTAATTATTTCACTTTAATGCTTTTTTTCCGAATACTTGTACTGTATTCTGAATTTTCATGTTACAGCAGGTCAGGAATGATATCTCTTGTTAATTAAAGGGATTGGTAGCAATGCCTGAAGTTAAGACTGTGCGATTATTACTGTCTTGCAATTGTTTTTCAAACAGAAAATCTAATCTGCATTTTTGTGTGTTTGCTTCAGGGTGAAAGTGCTTGGAGAGCCTTGTCAGGAGATGTAGTGAATGATTTGGAAAATCTTCAGAATGAGTTGCTGGAAACTTCATTTGTTTTCACTTCTTTAAATTGTTTGCTAAAATAAAGGCCTAGAAAACACTAAACACCTGTAATATTTTTGTATTAGTGATGCTTTCTCCAAAGCTGACTCCTTTTATCAGGTCTGACCAATGTAGGTTTTTACAGGGCTGTCCATCTCTGTATGACCATTTCTTATGTGTGAAAATCAGCATCCTGTCAAGATGTTCAGCTCTGGCTGTGTGGGTGAAGAAGGAACAACAGGACAACACAATTCTCAGCAATGCTCCAGGGGTGCTCCTGTGCCTGCTTTCCTCACATGTTGTGGCACAGGGCTGTGGTCAGCTGGGGTGAGGCTCTTTCCCTCAGGGACCACATCTCTGAGCTCCCTGACACTCCCCTTTACCCACAGTCACCTGTGCCTGCTCCAGGCTTGCACTGGAATAGTCACCTGCTCCCAGGCTCAGCCTGCATCTGGAACTTTTGCTTATCTGAAATGGCATTTCCAGTTCACATTCCAGTTACTGGAGGAATGTTCAGTGTGCTCTGCTGCACAGGCAGTGACATAGGGTGACACTTGGTGGGAGAGTGGCTGCCAGCCACAGCCACCATGCTAATTTGGTGATGGAAACATCCAGAAAGCCTGATAAGAGACTGATTTTTGGAAGCATGAAAATTTAATGCATGAAGTTTGTGTGTGTGTGTATGTTTATGCAGAATGTGGTACTGCTTGCTTAGCTTGCAATATTTATAGTTTTGCTCCAAGAGCTGGCTTAAAATAGATTAAAATAAACAGAGTGTGGGTCACCAGTTGACAGGAAGATACACACAGCTTCCCTAGAGCTGTGTTAGTTTATAGCAAAGACCTGGCTCAGGCAGTGCAGAAACAAGAAAGTAGAAGTTTGCTAATAAATACCTCTAAAATATATTTTGGATTCCTCAGGCCAATGAACCAAAGAGCACATGTAATTTTACTTAACAGTCATAATTATTGCTAACTGAAAAAATAATAAAATTAACAGATCTTCTCAAAGTAAAATAGATAAAAAAACTCTAGATATTAGCTATTTTACAAGGAAATCTCAGTGACAAACTCTCCTACAACCAGTAGCAAAATAAGTTTTTAAAAATGATTCTTGGTTATTCAAATAAATTCAAACACCTGTGATCTTAGCTTTTTTATTCCTTCTCAAAAGTACTTTTGTGATATGTGATGGCAAAATCCATTTGTCAACAAATAGCAAAGGAAAAACTTTCCTGCATCATTTTACTGCTCAGAACCTGCTAAGATGCAGTTGATTTCCATCCTTTTTGGAGAATCTGTTAGAAATTATGGGCACATAGACTTTCTGCAATTATCTTTTATGTGTTAATAGCAGGTATGTATGTCTTGATCTTGAATTTTGGAGGCTTTTCATCTCATAGAACATTGTGGCCATTATGAAACAGCTTTTTCTCAAGTCCAGACAACATTTTACAAAATCAGAAAGAATAAAATTGCAGGCTGTGTTTTTGAAGCTGTCTCTATTGGTGAAAAGCATTTTAGATTTAGCAGATAATGTTTAGGAAATATCAGTCACCATAAGGAAAAGAGGACTTTAGAACCAGTTACTATAAATGTGAAAGATGTGAAGGATCTCAGCAGAGGTTTCTTGTAAACAGTGTTGCAAAATGTAAAAAAAAAAGACAAGGGAATGGGCAAATTAAACAGTTACAAGTATCTATTGCTTTCAATAATTACATTTATACAAATATTTAGAGGTAACAAGAACAGCAACCTCCTTTTGAGGACTAAAACCATCTTTTCTCGGAAAATGCCAGGGTGACAAAATACTAAAGCCACCATTAAAAAAATATGAATAATTTGTGTATTTAACTGATGTTACCTCAGTGGGACACAATATCTACTAGGCAAGAATTTATCCCTTTTTTGGATTGTCAATATTTGGCAGCATGTCACAATACCATACCCCACCCCAGAACAAAAAACATATTTTACACAACGACACATGAATAAAGACAATATTGAAGACAAAGGCTGATGGATATTGGAAATATCCTCCAGCTGCCTGCAAGAAAAACATGGTCATGGTGGTGCAATTAATTTCCTCACCCACCAAAGACTATATAACCACAAAATAATCAGAATCCTTACGCTTTTCTTAATTTTTTTTTTTTTTTTGGAAAGATAGTTCTCTGTCTGAAGATTTATTTTTCAATAGGCAGGATTGTAACATTGAATAAAGGCATCCTGACAATGGTTACTACTTTAGCTTAAATTAAACACAAATGCAAAAAAGACAGCAAAGCCTCTCCACCATCTCTGCTGAGAGTGACACCTCTCCCCAGACTCTCACAGCATTTGAGGAAATTACTGAGAAGCTGCAGCTGAATAAGGATTCAGGTTTAAGGGCAGCAACTGGACCATTTCAGCTGAGCATTTTAACCAGAAGGCCACCAGCAAACAGGATGAAAACTTCTCAAATTTGTGTTGCTATGGGATATATAATAAATGGACTATATTTGTTGTCTTCAGGGGAGCAGAGAGATGATAACATGGTATGTCCTACTGATATCATCCCTGCTCTCATGACTTCTAAAACCTGTCTTTGTAAATGCAAAAAAACCAGGATTTTGCTGTTTAGAATTTCCTGAATTATTGATATTTTTGTGGTTTGGGTATATCTTGACAGGATCGACATACAATTATGCTTTTTCATTCCATTTAAGTTTATAGATTTCAGAAAGCTAATTTTTTTACTTCCAACTGGAGAGTGAGTTAAAGTGATCACATTAGTTTACAAATTTCTGCAGCACTATGCAAGCAAAATTGCTTAGTTAATTTTCAAATAGCGTGAAAACTGATTTTTATTTGTATTTGCAATGAGATGGAGAAAATGCACCTCTTGAGTATTTGCTGTCATTGCAGATTCTAGTCTGCAAAAAATGCTAATTAAAGCAGCAGGTCATATCTTGCAGTGTGAAAGAGATCTGTGTTTTCCTTTTCTTGGAAACAATAACACCCTGTTGATGGTTACTGGAGTACAAATCTGACAGTTCCAGGAAAGGGCAAGGCAGCTACATACTGACAGGATTTTTACTTCTTCAGTATTATGTGGAAGGCCTAAGGAAAATGGATATCCCAGGGAAAAAAGCCATTGTGTTGTGATGAAACTGAGGCAAGTGTTTACAGCTCCTCCTGTATGAACTNGGAAAATGCCAGGGTGACAAAATAGTAAAGCTGTCATTAAAAAAATATGAATAATTTGTGTATTTAGCTGATGCTACCTCAGTGGGACACAATATCTACTAGGCAAGAATTTATCCCTTTTTTGGATTGTCAATATTTGGCAGCATGTCACAATACCATACCCCACCCCAGAACAAAAAACATATTTTACACAACGACACATGAATAAAGACAATATTGAAGACAAAGGCTGATGGATATTGGAAATATCCTCCAGCCCCCTGCAAGTAAAACATGGTCATGGTGGTGCAATTAATTTCCTCACCCACTAAAGACTATATAATCACAAAATCAGAATCATTACATTTTTCTTTAATTTTTTTTTTTTTTTTTGGGAGATAGTTTCCTGTCTGAAGATGTATTTTTCAATAGGCAGGATTGGAACATTGAATAAAGGCATCCTGACAGGGGTTACTACTTTAGCTTAAATTAAACACAAATGCAAAAAAGACAGAAAAGCCTCTCCACCATCTCTGCTGAGAGTGACACCTCTCCCCAGACTCTCACAGCATTTGAGGAAATTACTGAGAAGCTGCAGCTGAATAAGGATTCAGGTTTAAGGGCAGCAACTGGACCATTTCAGCTGAGCATTTTAACCAGAATGCCACCAGCAAACAGGATGAAAACTTCTCAAATTTGTGTTGCTATGGGATATATAATAAATGGACTATATTTGTTGTCTTCAGGGGAGCAGAGAGATGATAACATGGTATGTCCTACTGATATCATCCCTGCTCTCATGACTTCTAAAACCTGTCTTTGTAAATGCAAAAAAACCAGGATTTTGCTGTTTAGAATTTCCTGAATTATTGATATTTTTGTGGTTTGGGTATATCTTGACAGGATCGACATACAATTATGCTTTTTCATTCCATTTAAGTTTATAGATTTCAGAAAGCTAATTTTTTTACTTCCAACTGGAGAGTGAGTTAAAGTGATCACATTAGTTTACAAATTTCTGCAGCACTATGCAAGCAAAATTGCTTAGTTAATTTTCAAATAGCGTGAAAACTGATTTTTATTTGTATTTGCAATGAGATGGAGAAAATGCACCTCTTGAGTATTTGCTGTCATTGCAGATTCTAGTCTGCAAAAAATGCTAATTAAAGCAGCAGGTCATATCTTGCAGTGTGAAAGAGATCTGTGTTTTCTTTTTCTTGGAAACAATAACACCCTGTTGATGGTTACTGGAGTACAAATCTGACAGTTCCAGGAAAGGGCAAGGCAGCTACATACTGACAGGATTTTTACTTCTTCAGTATTATGTGGAAGGCCTAAGGAAAATGGATATCCCAGGGAAAAAAGCCATTGTGTTGTGATGAAACTGAGGCAAGTGTTTACAGCTCCTCCTGTATGAACTGAGCTTTACATAAATGCACAGTGAGTTTCTGAATAGATTTACAGCACTGAAAGTGTACTCCTATGGGTGGTGTGTTTGCACAAGTGACATTATAAACAGTGGGTAATATTGTAGGAGCTGCAGGATATCTATAAATGTCAGCAACATTGCCTGAAAGCCATTTATGTGTAATTCTCTCCAGAAGAAGAAATATCTTCCAGTCTACCAAAAAAAGAAAGAAGTTCTGCTTACAGAAAACAAAAAACAACACCAAAAACACCTAACCCCCCTGCTCAAGGAAAAAAAACCCAAAAACACCTTCTCCAAAATTTAAAATACTAGAGAAATAAACAGTTGCTATGTTGTTCCTTAAGTTGATGGAACTCAGGACTGTGATCTTGAGGACAGTGGCTTGGCTTGCAGATGGGCAGGGTGGGGGGTTTTGATTCCTTTCCAATTCATCACCCTCCCCTGAACACAGCCACAGACATCAGGACATCACTCCTGCAGCCAAGGTTCCTGGCTCTGCCCAGAAAAAGCTTGCTTAGCAGGTCACACAGCTCAGCCGACCCTCAGGAGCCCCATTTTCCTCCAAGACATCAGCTGCTAAGTACTTTCATTACTTGTCAGGAACATTTTCCTCTTAAAACCAGTGGTGCTGCATTCCTGGCAGTGTTTGATGCTATGAGTCTTTAATTCCCCTTCAAGCTATTCTTCCTTTCCTGGCAAGAAAAGCTCTGGATTTCATCAAACCACAGACAAGGACTATGGTTGTAGATGTTGGAAATAACTGTTAGTCACACAAATAAAAACACACTTCTGTAAGTTCAGTTTTGCATATGGCAACAAACATGGTCTATGTTGTGATGGGAAACCCTAAATCTTGCACTCACCAATGAAATAATACAGGTAGTGCTTCAAACTTTGATACAGCTGTGTCCACTGTGCACTCAAAGAGTTTTGAGAGAAGGATAAGAAGGATAAGAAGGAAACTGAAGCATTTTCCTTTATCCCGAATTAGGTTTTTTTGTTTTTATTATTAGTATATATATTAGAAAGTTGAGAGTGGAAATTTATATACTTTTTGTCGTATTTGTATGTGAATTTGATAGATTGTCATGAAACCTGGGCCATCACCAGCTTGTCCTTGGAAGAGAAAAAAAATAAGAAGGGGGACAAAAATTAAGGGAAATTTAGAATGTTTAAATAATGGGAAGAAAGATTGTGCTTGTAGGCTAGCAACCACTCTGAAATCATCCCAGATATATGCAAAATCCAAGGAGCTGTCAGTCCATTTCTGATCTGTTTTTTATGTTCTTACCCTAGTGGTACAGGAAAGATTGCAACACGATCTTAAAATGAGCAATGTAAATACATGGCATACTTGGAATAAGGTGAGAGGTGTCTTTAAAATTTACTGCTGCTCTTCAAAGACATTGCCTTCCTGGCAGCTAAGGACTTGAT
The DNA here is from genome assembly GCA_013398995.1 of Alaudala cheleensis. Lineage (NCBI taxonomy): Eukaryota > Metazoa > Chordata > Aves > Passeriformes > Alaudidae > Alaudala > Alaudala cheleensis. The sequence goes on from VWYE01004467.1 coordinate 83,346, forward strand.
TGCAAACTACACAGAAATAAAGGAAGAAAGAGTATTATAGACTTTGATGACCTTTCTATCAGGTAATTTTGTATAAAATTATTTATATAAAATGTTTCATACTATTTATGAAAAATTTTGAAATAAGTAGATTGTGTCTCCCAGTTTTTCATTGGAATCCTTTATAAGTATACATAAAGTGATGTTAGCAGTATTACCAGTCTTCCTGATAGATCAAAAATTGTTTTCTATTCATCTCAAATTTCGATTTTTTTTTCTTTTTTTATTTTTTTTTCTAAGGGGGAAAACAAGCCAAATTCCTTAAACCTTGTGCATGTTTTATAGTAAATCTGCTGCATCAAATCTATTGTTCAGACTCAGTTGCATTTGTCTTGCCCTATGCTGCATTTTCTGTAAGGCAAGCACAGTTTTCTTTTGCTGATTTATGCTAGGAATGTAATTATGAAATTCCAGGCCTGAATCCTGCACTCCTGTCTCAGGCTGTTCAATAGCAAAAGTAAAGGCCCCTTTGAAACAGAAAGAAAAGGAGCCAAGTCTACAACAAGGCTATTTCCTCGATGTTTGGAAAATCTTTTCACCAGTTCATGATGTGAAGTCCTGCAAATAGTTTTTTTGTAGGAGTCATGGGGAAAGGAGGGTAGGAAGACAGACAGATCTTTGGGAATTGTTCTCATTTCTGAGCTGCATGCAAAAGCAAAGTCATCCTGGTCTCTATGAGCATGGTAGAACTGCTTTTGCTGCTGGTGGCTGAAAAACTTCTGTATTTTTCCAAGAAAGATGTCCTCAGCTCTGATGACCTTGAAGGCATTTTTTGCTCTAAAAGTTCAATAGCTGCCAGACACTAAGTCCCATCACCACCATTGCATGACCCTTAGAAATAAAGACAGCTCTGCTTCCAAAGAAATCAAGAGACAAATGGAATTAACAATTTTTAGGTTTTTTGCTGTTAAGTCTTTCTCTCTGGAAATTAAGGGATATCTAAATATCAGCATGAGCTTTTATCAAATTGTACTGTTCTTTTTTTTTCAGAAGGTCTCTCCATGACCCACATTAATAACAACTAAAAATCTAATGTAAGCAATATATTAATTAGGTAACAAAACTCCTCATTTCATACCTATTATATGAAACACAATAAAGTAGAAAGAATAGAAATACAATAGGTATTTTGATCTTGAAAATGCAGAGAAGACAAAAGAAAGAAATAGCCTGACTAATTGTGAAAGAAATAGATGTTTAAAAGAAACTTTAGGCAGAACTGACAAACACTTGAGGCAGACCACAGTTTTCAAAAGCAGCTTGCAGAAACTGAGTAAGATTGCATAACTAACCTCCTATGTGCTAGGACACAGCTCAAGTCAATGAAAGAGAGGTTTATTTCCACTACTAATAATCACACAGGAAACAACTATTACAGATGAAAATAATTTAGATGAAAAGCCATGGATGACTTAAAGAGAGTTCTGAAGAATTGCTACTTGGTTATCCTTGCCAAAAGTAAAATCTGAAAAAATGGAAGGTGAAAAACGGAATGAAGCCATTCCCAGTGATTAGATTTGTCTACTGCCCAAAATTACAAGGCTAATTACTTTTGTATGCTTCTCCTCATTTGAGCCATGCTTCAGAAGCATACACATCATGACATGGTAATGGAACCTGACCCCATTAAGGCACAAATATGCATCTACAATTATAGCTTTTGTTATGTCTCACACTGAGGGACTATGAAGTAAAAGTGGTGTCAAAAACTGCTTTGAATAATTTAAAAAGAATTAGGCTGCTACAATATGGTTGATAATTGTAGATCTATTAATTCTTGAATTAACTTCTTTTGCCAAATTTTCTGATATAAAATATAGGGAGGAAAAAAAGAGCTCTGGAAAGAATTATGCAAAGGGATAATATTCATTCACATTCAAAAACTAGTAGTGAGAATAGTAAATACTATTATAAGCAAATGGCACCTTTCACACCTCAGCATGGAAATCATTTTCTGCATAACACTCATTTGTAAACTCAGGCAATCAAGGCTGTAGCCATGAGATTATTCTCTAAAGTAATAATTATGGCTATGAATGTGTTTGAAAAAATTATGAAATCTTAACCTCATAAAGGTACAAATATTAAATAGGGCAATCCAAATGCTCATTTTCACTCCAAGGTGTTATACTCAACATAGAGTATCATTGTTCATGTGAAAGACTTGGTTAATCAAAGCCTTTCCTTACACAGAGTACAAGAGATGCAGTGAAGTGATTTAACCTTCAGAGCATAAACTCCTGTAATTGAACCACACATTTTTATTCACTGGCAAACAAGGCAGACTACTGGTGGTTGATTGAAAATGACAGAATAAAGGGAATGAGGTTTTAGGTTCAAAATAAAAGAGTATCATATTTTAGCGTAGGCCTATGGAACTGTCAGGCAGATATTGAATAAGAACATGAGTGCAAACAATGCTTTTTCAAGTGCAGAGAACTAAAACACTGTTACTGTTTTCAAAACAGAAATAATCAGGAGCAGGATGACATCCTTTTATTGATCAATCATCAGGACACCCGATGTATCAGGGAACTGTAAATAGAGCCTGTCACAGTGGAAAACATATAAAATAACACCTGAAGACAAGTAGTTTATTTTCCTTTGGATGCAGTGCATGCTAGAAGAAAGCCTTCTTCACAGGCAAAAATTAACTCTAATTGAATTAAAAAAAAATATTCAATTAGCTGTGGATGCACCAGTGGGGACAACTCATTACAGAAAGACCATGGAAAGTAGGAGAGATCAAGAAGAGACTAGAAGAATAATCAAGGATCTGAAAACAAGTAAACCAAAACCAAACCAAACCAACCAAACAAAAAAACCCCAAAACCAAAAACACCACATAAAAGGTATTGTAAATCACAAACAAAACAAAGGAAGCATGAAAAAGTTTTAAAATAAAATAAGCAAAGAAAACTAACTATATGATAACTTGGGAACTTAGTGAGGGGTTACTTGCTGTTACTTCTGTCATTTAAAACTGGTTTCTGAGATGCTTTAAATCTTACAGATCATGAATCCTTGGTCTCACACCATGAATTGTTCTTTCTTTTTTTTAAAAATGTAACTATTTTCTAAAGGCATTGTGAAATTCATCATTTGAATCTGTCCACTGAGTGGATGAAGTCACTTCCCTTACTTAAATACGTGGGCTGAGGGCCAGTCCCTGGTTCCGCACCTCAGGAATGTTGTACTGAGAGGTTCCTGCCATGGCCCTCCAGTCACTGGACACGACCTTCCCTGGGCTCCAGCTCCTGTTACAAGGAGCTTGGCCAGGTGGATGAGGATTCCCAGCAGCAGCTTATCAAGCACCCACATCCTTGGATTACACAGAAACAACTTAGAGAAGGAGGGGTTCTCTCTGACTCTGAAACACAAATAAGTTCTCTGATAACTGGGTAATACTTCACATGGCTTTGAACTTCACAGTGATCTTTTCAATCTGAAGAACACTGGGTTGGTATCTTTAGCCTCCCAGGAGATCAGCTAAACTGTAAGGTAGCTAAGATGCAAGTTTGTGTAAGAACACTTGTCCTACACCCACCTGAAATAGGGCAAATGTGCAACCAGAAAACAGCAGGAAGAAACCAAACCTGTCTCTAATCTGTGGCTCTGACCTCTGCTTCATTTCACAACATAAAAATGCAAAAAGTAGGGCAACAAGAAATATGTAGATATTGCTTAACAGAAGCAGAGAAAGTAAATAGTAAAATCAAAGCAGAAGTGGTATAACTTATTTTCTTAAACCTCTTAGCAAGTTTCTTTATCTTTGTTAACACTTGTTCCTTTGTGAAGTATAATGTTAGTAGGGTACTCAGAGTGATCATAAGGGAATGTTAAGTTCAAAGAAAGGCAAGGAATTACAGGCTCAGCAATATCTATGCAGCTTCTAGAATATGGAGCCTTCCAGACACAGAGGGAGCACTGGATCTGGGAAAGAATGCAGACTGTACTGAATGTAGACTGAGGGGCTGTTTGATTGACCCATGGATGCAAGATATGAGTTCTGATAGTTTCTATCAGTAAGATGCTCTAGGCCTACAAAGGTGTTCATGTGGATATGTTCAGAAGTGCCAAAGCTCTCTACAGAGCTTTTAGTTATTAATCCCAAAGTCTTCTGAAAGACTTCTCAGTAGAAAACATTTTTCTTAATATTTGTATGCCTTTATAGGTAGACACAGAGGTAGTGAGGGCTGGTGGAAATAAAGAAATGCTTTCCCTGTTTTCTCAGACCAATAACCCTTGGGAGTGACTGATAACATATAAATTCATTGATCATTTGCATTTGAAATGGTACACAGTGCTTACCTCACTGTCTATGTTTGTATAGTTGTTCAAAACTTGTGCTACTTGGTGTGACTTCACCTGCCATGAGTAACAGGGAAATGTATTTTGAAATTTTGACTGAGAAAGGCTGAGAAAGATCAGGAAGGAACAGAAGCCAGGGAGGATGTCCATCTGTCCTAATAGGTATAAGAAGCGTATAGACATTCTTTCATGCTTTCATAGGATAGGAAGTTGGTGAGGTTGAAGAGGTGACAAGATAAAAACCCCACATCTTTTGATTCTCCTAAAACCAAGCCCTTATACATTTATAAATAGATCTGCTCTAGTACCATTCCCAAGTAAAAATCCCAAGGAAAAAGAGTAAAAAAAAAAAAAAAACAAACCAGCAGAACAATGAGTGTCAGAAACCTTGATAAAAGACTTTTCTAACAGAATTTGTACTCTGATTTTGCTAACACAAGAAATGTGGGTGGCACAGATAAGCCTTTTGCATTCTGGGTACTGAACCATACTGCTTAGTCCAAAACTTTTGAAACATCCAATAATTCCTGTAGTTATAAGTGTAGCTTTAACATCAAATTTATAGAGCAGAGCTTTTAAGGAGTTATTCAGACACTTATATTTTTCTTTAAAAAATGCTGTTTCAACAAAATGTAAAGCTGATTTCAAGGAAAGTTTCGACTCAAAGTATTTCTTTGAGCCAAAGAATTTATCTGAAAAAAGAAAAATTATGTTTAGCCCTTCATATCAGAATAGCCAATATTTTGCCATAAGGATATCAATTTCTCAGATTCAAATTTTTTTTTTAAATTCAAACTCTGATTGATCAAGTGAAAAACCTGATACTGAGCCCAGAGAAAGTCCCTATGCTGTTCTAACATTGGTCTTCTAATTCGTTGTTTATATGAATACACAGAGTCCAAACTGAACCCCATTAGGGACAAAATGGTTGTGATTTGTTTTTACAGGAAAAATTATAAGGTGCAATGCTTCAATGTTCAGAAAAGCCCCTGTTTCCCCTTCCCTTCCCTTCCCTTCCCTTCCCTTCCCACCATTGTTTAGGTTTCTAAGCAGTGAAAAGGGACAGTGTAGCTCTTACTCCTGGGATCACACTAGTGTAGCACTCACTAATGGGATCACAGTGGGTTGCTCAGGTTGCAGTTGCTCAGCTCTGGGACACTTTGTCACTGGATCCAACACTGGAAAACTGAAGTGTTCCCACACTGGGGGCTCTAGAGCTCCCTCCAATGATTCACCTCAAGCGCTGAGATAAATGGAGTTGCCCTCTGAAGACAACTGCTCTCTTCTTATTGACCATTAAGTGGGTTTATAGACCCCTCTAAAACTCTGCTTCTACTTGACAAGTGGAGATGAATCACATTTCCTCTTTCTTTCTTTCCATTTGCAAAACAAAAGGTGGGAATAGTAACACAGTCCTGCATCCAACAAAGCCTTGCAAACATAAATACATTAAAAGGATGGAAGAAACTGCATTATAATTACTGCCAACAAATAATTGTTATGGAAAGACAGGGCTTAGGATTTTAGAAAGGTTTGTGAAAGATCTTTGATAAATGACTGTGGGACAGCATGACATTATCACATCTGGAAAGACCTTGGCGATCATAAAACCACCAAGTACAAAAGAAATTAGAGTTATTGACTTCAGTTTGATGTTTAAAAATAGTGTATCTAAACCTGTCTTATGTGTTTTCTTCTTTAACTGGACTGTGTACTTCAGTAGCACCATCCTTCAAATCTCAAAAAATACAGATAAAGGAAAAAGAGAATTTTTTTTGGTTCATCAGTGAGAAATCAAAAGTTCCACCAGTTGCAAAACTGATGAGAGTCTTCATGGCCACCAGAAATGTTTGACACAGTATAAAAGGAATTTTAAATATTGGAGTGTCTCACATAATTTCTTTAAGCTTGGCATGTGACAAGAGAAATCTAGGTGCAGGAAAAACTCTCTTCATTTTCAGAACTGACCTAAAATATTATGCAACACTTTTCATTTCTCAGTTTTAGATATCCTAAGTGAGAATGACTAAACACATTCTTTTCTGGGTCAGAGTTCTTTAGTCTGTATCCATTTAAGTGATAAACCCTTTTCATTCTTCTGAACTTTCTGTTTCAGATTCATTCCTACACTAAATTGTCCTCAACGTCCTGGTTTTGTCAAGATCTATTCACTCCTAAGATAGCCCCGAGACACTAAAACTGGTCAGCACATTGCTTGCAAAATAAATCCTTTCCAACTTCCTCAAACACATTTGTCTCTCTAGCCTGAAACAGTTCTTATCCAAATCAATACTGGTATCAGGATAATTAAAATCCACCATGTTTAAAGTTTGGCATTCTTGCAGGTCTCTCTTATCTATGAAACCATTTCCTGAAGGCTTTGCTTACTGCCCTTGAAATCCAGGGCTACATTTTTAAATCATCTCAATACCACAGTGTGCTATTTTATTTAAAACCTGCCTACCTTAGCTAAAATATTTTGATAATTGATTAATCTTTTTCTCTGTTACTGATGTTGCCAATCGTCTTCTCTTTTGTTGCCCATAGACGTCCAGCCATGTTAAAATTTTAATAATTTTAAATTTAATAATAGTTTCCCCAATTTTCCCAATCCATTATTGCATGACTCCATTATTAAGGTTTCAGAGAAATACATTTCTAGCTCAGAAATGCTTTTTTTTTGTTTTTGTTACATTTGCATAGATGACAGTTCAACTCTCACATTGAAATCTTCATTTGCAGAGCACAACAGACAAAACAGAATCCTGCATGGACTGAAGGAGGCATTAAATAACCCAGAGGTTCCTGATCAAAAAGCACTTTGATATTTATTATTTTTAAACATAAAAATTTAACAGTTTTATTGTCTTGACATAAATAATATGTCTAAATGATTGTGTGAGTGAGTATCTTGCTGACTTGGCATCTCAGTTCATGAAAGGGATTTAGCTTTAACTAATACAGTGTCTACTGTCAACAACTGACATGTCAAGAGCTCCGAGTTTAGGGACTAAAACAGTTAACATGTTGAGATTTAGACAGTTTTCCTATAAAATTGCCTTTTCTCACTTTGCTGATCTAAAAACTGGCCCAGGTAATTTTCCATATTAGCAGGGAAAAAAAAGAAAAATCAATACATGATTATAAAATTGTATTTCTTATCTTCTAGTGCTTTCACTATCAGTAAAAAATCTAGTTATCACAATCCATCCACCTTCACAAGGTTAGTGTGAATTTGCAGTACAGTTGTTGTATCTGTGCTATTTTTTTTATTGTAGAAATGCTGCATGTACCTTTTAATTTGGTTGTCAGGGGAGACAGGAAGCAATAATTAAGGCTAAAAGATGGGGTATGGAAGCTTTATTAAAGGATATATTGAAGATGGGAATTTGATCTGAGAATTAGATTATGATTAGAGTTGTTAATGCAGCTGTGCCACTCTTGAGTGACAGAGCAGCAGATGAACTGAACAGGCAATTATAACTACAGGAGTCTCCCTAATCTTTACAATCCCAACCTCACAGTCACATCCATTTAAATTAATTTTCATGAAGGCTGCAAATTTACAGCTTCACCAGATTGGAAATTTGTTTGTTTATTATCCACAGGAAATATTTTTAGGGAAGTAAATAGCACTGAGAGCCATCTTGTCTTTCTGCTTGTCTTTTTAACTTGCAGAATTAATAATATGAGATTAATCTGAAGGCTGCTGCCTTTATGAAAACTGATTGATTCTCAGCAGCCCAGTGCTATTATGATTATCTGTGGGAAGGTCAGAGGGAAGGCATGTAAAAGTCATAGCTGATTCATGGGTTCCCCATATTAAGCAGAAGATAAAAAAGGAGGCTTGTGTTGATGAGCGTTATAAGTGAGGAATCAGTCTTCCTTGCATTACTGAAACTGAAATTCTAGGAAAAGGATTTTAAACAACTTTGGACATAGTTATTTAAAGATGTCTGTTGCAGAGAGATAGCAATAGTTCATTACTATGCATGCTGGAAACCTTTTTAAGGAGTTCTTTGCTGCACAAAGATTAATTTACCACTACGTTTTCCCTCCTTCACTACTAATATAAATAATGGTTGTGGTTTAAATTGGCATTATATTTTGATAGCCTAGTTTTGAACATACAAAAGAATATGCTACAGAGCTGCTCAGAAACTTGGAAATGGAAACCACAAAAGAGTGCATTTCTGTTCCAGAATGTTATTTTGGAATGTCTGTAATGAATGGAATAAAGTATGAACATTTAGAAACTAGGCATTATTTTCACAATGTGTTCAGCAGAGAGCTGTGGCAAAGAAAAAAGGAAACCTTCACTAGCAAAACCAGTGACAGAAAAAATATTTCTCTACTGATTGTCATTCATGAAACTTGGATGATAATTACAGAAAATTATTATCTGCTGTTGCCAGATCACCAATATATTTGAACACCTGCCTTTAAGCATGCAAAAAATTCCATCCAAGAACAGGCAATAAGTAGGCCCAATCTTCTCAAATAATGAAGTGGTCTTGCCTTAACTCCCTGACAAAATAAGACTCAAATCACACGTCACCATCACTGCTGATGGTTTCTTTCAGAGGAAAACGTGGGCTGATACTCCGACAGGAAGCTGTGGAACATCCCCACCATGTCTCTGATGTGATCATCAAGGTGACTAGGCCTTCTAAAACACCTGAATTTATCTATAACCAAGGTAATTTAATAAAATTCAAAGCTCAGGGACTGCCCAGTCAACCTGCTTCTCACAGAACATATTTACAAGCTCAAAGTATATTCACAATTAGTTGAGGTGGCAATCTCAGGTTTGGTCTAACATGGTTCTAGTTAGTTTACAATAAAGTGATGTACTAGAAAATACACCTTAGACTGCATATTTTGCTGTTAAATAGAGGAACATTTATTTTCCTCTGAACTTGAAAATGTCAGTGAGGTGAAATTTTATGTTCGGGTAGATTATTTACATTCTTCTGAGGAAAATTACTGAAACCAGCTATAAGAAAAACGTTGGTGGTACATCCTTATATCTTTGTTTATTGTCAATATTTTAAGTTACTCATCCTCTCCATTGATCTGAGATGGGAGAGTAGGTGTCAGTGAAACAGAATACTTCATAAAAGCAGCTGACATGAGAATGCTCCCTCCAAAGAAGCCATGGTGAAATATATATTAAAAAATATGAAAAATTGTACAGGAATTAGGTGAGCAAAATGTATTAACAGTTGGAAGCTGTGGAATTCCTTTTGTTATGACATATACTCAATTTTTTCCAGAAGATGAATATATTTGAGACTTGTACTTTTTCAATATTTGGATTTATTTAAGAAATGTTGAAAAATTGCTGTCACATTTGGCTTATTTATTCAGCAAGAGAGTTTGCTGTCATTGACCCTAGCTTTTCTGGATCAAGGCTTCAAGGATGATGTCTAACATATTTTCTCAGATGCTCTGCTGTGGTAGATGCCTCCAGAGTTTATCTTTTAACTCAGAATCCACGTGGGATAACAGTAATATTTCAAAATGTACAGGCAAAAATTTAGATTCTTTTTTTTTTTTTAAATTAAATCTTTGCCAGCTCCTAAATACAAAAACTGATTTCCTGATCAATTGATCTGAAATGTGATGGTGAAAATCAGAGACTTACTGTAACCTGAGTTGAGAAAGCGTGTTTGTCCATTTTTTTTTTTTTTTTGGAAAAGTCATTCAAAAACAATTTTTTGAGATTTATCTTAAGTAATTGATAATTCTTTGACATTATTATTGTTGATTTATAATTTGAAAGCATTCCTCACATGCTTAGTCAGGTCACATAGGCAAATGAAAATTGGTATGCACAACTGACTGGCAAAAAATCTGACAAATATCTGCTCCCTTTATTTTATTTTATTTTCTCATCACTCTTCCTGTCTTTGATTAACATTGTGCAATTATGACTCTTCAGTATTTCCTCATATCCGAATATTAGTTGATTAATCTTGATGATAATGAATTGAGAACTGGTTTTTAAAACTGAACATATGAAGTCATTTATTCAAGAAGTTATGACTTATCTTTTTAAAAATCCTTGACTTATCTGGCAATTCAACTATTTTTAGGAGGTGAGTATTTATCAGCTGTTGCTATTAAAAAGTGTGGAGTAGATGACTGAGACTTTTTTTTTCCTCTAGAAAATATTGAATATTTTAAGTTTGATGGTCATATGTTTTGTGCTGAAACTTGTCTTCCTTATTTAGTGCTAAGAAGCAATACTATTTAACTGGACATAGTTCCTGCTGCATCAGAGCCCTGTGCCAGACAGGGAAGAGATGCACCACCACTTCTCTGATGCAGAAGGATTTTCTGGGAGGATTTTTCATTACAGCTGCTGCATTTTTGGTGTGCCTGTGAATCTGTCACCATCAAAGAGCAAAGGATTTCTCTTGCTGCTCTTTCTTCCCGGACCTGTGTGAGCAGGAATCACATGGAACTGAGTTGTCCTTTGAGCATTTTCTCCTGAATTATGGCTCCTCTGTAAGAAGGGAAAAAGGAATTTTTAAGTGCCTAAGAAATTTGATCCACACAGTGTATGTATTTCTGTGTTAAACCCCATTTGTAGGTTGAGATCCTTCAGGCCTTTTTTGTTGTCTTTTTAAAAATTAGAGTTTCTCAGATAGGAAATTAGCAAGGCCTGATTCAAAGCTCATGATTATCAGTGGGAAATCCACACTATTATATTGGTAGCTCAATTCATGACATGTTAAAATGCATTTTGATCAGCAATTCCATTAGTTGTTATAATGCATTAACTTTTTAAAGTTTGTGTGTTTCTAATGCATAGAAATAATGCTGAAATAAATACATTATAATCTTATTTATGGTTAAAAAACCAATGGGCATCTGAGTAGTTCCATTCTGTGGCACTGTGATCTGGGCTTTTCACTTTCAATGATAAAAATCCACTGTCCATTGTGTAATAGTAAAGGTAAGGTATTCCTTAAATAAGTAAAAAGAAAATATATTGAGTGGTGAGAGAGGTCGAATTTTGCTGATATGCCTTTGTGTAGAAAATTTGCAATGCTGTTTTGTTAAATGAAAAAGTATCTATTAAAGTAGAGCTATGTAACACAGGGTAGTTAATAAGTGACCAAGTTAAGAGAGCTTCTTTGTGATTGCACCAAGAGGGGGAATTGTGGGGAATAGGAAAGGTAAGAAGGCATTCAGGAGCTGTGAAAGCAGGCCTCAGAAACAGAAAGAGAAGAGAACTGAGAGCTGGCTACAGCTGCAAAGTCTGAAAGCAAAGATACAAAAATGCAGCAAGCAAGGACATTAAACAATAGTTTGAGTTTTTAGGCTTGACCAAGATAAACCCTAAGACTGCAGAAAAATATGCTTAGCAAGATAGTAGAAAGTTTTAAGCTTAATAAAGGAATATTGTGGATTGTTAATTGAAAGCATAACAAGCAAGCATTGTTTGAAGTAGGTGTTTGTGTGCTTTTAGTGATTGGATAAAATAAACTTCTGTAAGCTTTAGCAATATATCATTGGCTGAAAAACTTAAAATGCCATGTAACAAAGAGATCTTTGACTGCTGCTGGAGATGGGAGCTATTGCCATGTTTTTATTGTCTTAAACCTTGCAATGAGGCTGATGCTGCAATAAAGCTCTGGAACATCTCCCTGTAGTCCCGTCCTGCTCATGCAAATGTTCCAACACAGTCCATCTGCTTTCTGATTCAGGATTTCTGAACATCAGCCATAAGCCATGGAATGGCAAGGTCAAAACACTCTTTGATGTACAAATCCATGATTATTAATTATATTAATAGTTTGACCCAATACTGACATCATCAACAAAAATTGTAGGTTGCTATCCACCAACTTCTGGGTTTGTAATCAATAAAGTACATGGAGACATTCCCATTTCCCAAAAACACGGAAGCTCCTGAATTGAGATCTGGAGGCAGAGCTACACCCATTATCAGACAGACAAATTCTCTAAATAAAGGAAGACAAAAACATCCTTGGCTTTACCTAAAAACTTTTCTGTTTGAGGATTCATGTTGTTTACTACTCAGTTTAGGCACTTCTACATGTTAACATGCCTTGTCACTCAATCCATGGAATGTACATGTTTCTTCAATGTAACCCAAGTGTTTTAAATAAATTTTTAAAGTTGCTAGGCATTTAGGTGCTTTTAAAAGTGCAGCCAGGTAAATAGCTCTTTTATCTGCCCCCAAAGCTTTCCGAAAGCAGGTAATAGGTTTATTGATTAATACAGATGAAATAGCCAGACCTAAATCCTACTTATCACATCAGGTGTCCTTTAATTCATTTTAGTTCCTTGATCCTTCAGAAAGCTGCTTCTCTTTGCATATAGCAAATCATCCAGCGATCCAGATCTTCAAAACTCACAGTTTAGTCTCTGCATCTAATGTGAGAGGGAGAGACTGCATCATAAACTAGTAGTTTTTTAAGTGTGAGAAAACCCCAGGACAAACTCTAAAATAAACTTTCATTAAGTTCACAATATGCTGCTCAACAACAAACAGCATGATTAATCTATTGATTATGATAGATCTTCAGGAAAAATAAAAATATCTTTTGATATTTTGACAAACTCAGCAACAATGAGAGAACCTGATCTGAAGGAGGGATCTGCAGAGAATATTGAAAGCAGGATATGAACAGAGATCAAGCAGCAGTAGTAACTTTGACATTCTCCTGACCCATTTAAGAGGAAGAAAAAGTAGTGCACTATACCTTAAAGAGTCTGTGAGCTGATGATGTTGTGACTGTATTCAGTATTTAAAAGTAACTAGAAACTGGATGGAGCATGAGATTTAAAGCTGCATGTGTATTTCTGTATTTACAGTAAAACAGCTCATGGGAACCCAGGTATGTCACTTCTGTTGTTATTGTTGTTGAACTAGTAAAATATTAATTTTTTACTTTTTTATGGTAATTACATTTTGCTACCTCACAGCAAAAGATGTGATGATCATATCATTATTGCCATTCCTGTATAAATGTAGAGGGATAGTTTAGAGTTGAAATAATACCCTCCCACATGGCATCACCCAGGCATTACATGAATTCCTAGAAAGTAAGTAGTTTTAATCTTTACTTTTTAAAAATGAAAAGACTTGGTTTGAGATATAAATTCTGACATATATGACTAAAAGTTACAGAATTATGATAATAGAATATAATAATAATAGAATATAATAATTGTTAATAATTAGGTGGACCATCTATTCAGTAGCAAGGAATGAATCATGAATCTCAGTATTTTCAGGGTTAAAGTGTTCATTTCACACATAATATGAAGTATCTGTAATAAATTCAAGTAATTATGCTATTAAGCAGTTCTTCATCTCTTCTTCATCTATTGAATTCATTAAACTTTGTGTTTATTTCATAACCACTTTAGATATCCTCAGCTACTGCAGATTTAATCCTCTTTGAACCTTTCTATATTTAGTTTTCCAAAGATTGACTAAGACCAATCACTCAGTGCTGTAGGAATGAGACTGTTCTTTCACTTCATTATGTTATTCTTATCCCCACATGCCACCTCTTTTTTTTGTACCCTGGGTTGTGAAATCAGAGCACCTGCATCAAAATCTCCTAGAGGTCTATAAATGTGAAATGCTGTTCCATATGCATAGGAGGCTTTGTCACATTATGGTGTATTGTCATGAATTTGGTTTTTCTCTTTTTCTTTTTTTTTTTAAGATCTTTGTCATCTTCTTGCCTATCATGTTCTGAGATTATTCTCAATAGTACAGATAATTGAAACTAAAAAAAAGAAAAAGCTATGCCATCTTTCCTAAAAGGCAACAAAGTGTACATTCTCCCTGTGTTTTGCTGTCAGTACAGTTTGCTAAGACTGTTCAGTACATAGAGAAAAGATGTTTAGTACTTGTGCCAGATGGAACCAACTTATTTAGATCCCTGACTTCCAGCATCCAGATTTCCACTTGACATCACCAGTAATGGTAGTAAATATATCCTTGTATCTAGTATTAAAAAAGAGAGATTTTTACACATTATTTGAAGGCAAACAAAAAACAGCAAGTGACCTCTGTTATTCTGCTGCCTTGACTTGTTATGGCATTGGTCATTCCCTGTGGTTGTTGCTCTACCTGAGGAGAAGAACTGGAACTACCTAGATTGGGATGAAAGTGACAGGAAAAGTGCAATATGTGTCTTTTTCCAAGTGAGGAGGAAGCAAGACTAAGCCTTCAGCACAACTTCATGCCTCACATAATTAATTTTATTTGGAAGGAGAGATAATAGTTACAAAGAAGCAAAAGTCACAGTACTGGAAATGAACAAGTGAAAAACTGAATCTGATATTGTTTCTTAATACAAATAATAATTATACTACCTTGTTCTAAAACAGAAATTACAACTTGAACAAAATCTTTTCCATGTCCTTAAAACTTTTTTCAGTGAAGTGCTAAAACAATGCACAGAGTTTAGGTACTGCTAAACAATGTTAGAAAGTTACTAGCCTTGGAAGCTCTGGTTTGCAGCAATTCTGTATTTTGGAATTGCATAGGAGTAAGGAAAATATCTTAAAATATATCTTTTACCAAGATGGGAAGGAATTTTTATTTGCCTTGCCATACTTTAGAAATGAGTGCTGGAACAAAATTAAAAAGCTTTCAAAAAGTCACAGATAATAAAATTGAAATAAATCCACTAATAATAATATTAATTAAAATGGTATTGATAATAATAAAATTCCTCAGGAACAATGTCCTTTAAAATTCAGAGAATTTTAACTCTTGTGGGAAATTGATTTAATATTTTCCTTATTCAAAAGAAAATAAAATCCAAAAGTTTACCATCTGGATAACCAGCCAGATTACAAAATTCTTAGTTCTTCACATCAAACTGTAAGTAAATTTACATAAAACATTTATTAAATATATTTTTATTTCAGGTTCTGGTGACCAAATATTTTATCAATAAATTATTAATTCTGCCAACATTTGTATCAGGAAAAATTTACTGATATAAGATAAAATTTTCCATTAAACGTAAAATTGAGAAACAGGCTCTGCAATAATTTCTTCAGAAAAAAATGTCTGGCCTTTATACATTGTCTTGGATTTATTTTTCGAAATATCTTCCTTCCCCATCCTCCAGCCTCCTCCCTCAGCACAGAAAAAAATTTGTGAAAAACTCTTTCCTGACAAATTTCAAATTCCACGTTTATCACATTCTGTTTTATTTGCATGGAAACTTTATTTATTTAATTTATGTGATGATAATTTCATGCAGGGTTTAATTTCCTCAAACACTACTAATTTTTTGATTCCCATTCTGGACATTTTTACTGCTAAATAAGTTGTTATTCTAGAAAAAAACAAAACAGCCAAAACTGACCAAGAAGGAAAGTTAAAACTTTCTGAACTCTGCACGTGGAAAGACACAAATCCAATGTCTCTGCTATCTGGCTAGAATTTGATGTATTTATTGTGGCTTCTTTCTAAACATTCTACCAAATTTGGGACTTGTGATAGCTCAGAGAAAACAGGCTCAGAATGTGCTGATTTGTCTGTGATCTCACATTGGGAATGGATTTTACCTGCTGCTGGAAGCAGCCATCAGCTTCTATATCATACACAAGTGAGACATTGTGTTGAAGCACATTGTGCCCAAAAATATTCTGCTTTGCACAGTGACGTGAAGTCACTGAACCTCATTGGACATGGTTGGGATGTTTATAAGAGAAAAATCCGTAACAAGCTTCCTTGTGTCTAACTTGGATAAAGGTAGCTTTTGACAAACCACTAAGGATTTCTGTATCTAGATGACAGATCAGAGTCTTCAAATCACCAAATTGCAGCCACACTTTAATCAACCAGATCCTCCATGAGACAATTATCCAGGCAACCCTGCATAAAAGCAGCAGCAGCAGAAATCGCTCAGTGCTGCAGTCACACAGAGGAGACCTTTGCAAAGTTGGAATTAGTGTTGATTAAAAATCCAGCTGCTCCTTTTCAGTTCTGTCTGGCTGCAGTAGGGTTGTGTGCAGGAGCCAAGGGATTGCTTTCTGCAGGACTTGCATGGGCCTCTGCTGGGTGGAGCAAAGTCCTCCCTTTCTGCTCATGCCACCTTTCAGAACATGAAAGGTGCATTTCTCCTCAGTGTTACTCCCACCTGCCACACCCAGACCTCTTTACAACCTTCCCTTTATCCATGATCAGCAGTAGAGCTGAGACCTGTGGCATAGCACAGGTCTGTAACCTTCCATCAAGGTCTGCATTTTAAAATAAAAATTAGGTAATTCCCTGACATCTTAATGGGAATTAGGAAACTCCCAGCCATGTAATGGCTTTAGTAGTGTCTTCATTTTTCACCATAGTGAAAAATATTTCACACATATCCCCACCAAACATTTAGAAATACCTAATTCCACAGTTGCCATAGCTTTTTCTAATGCTTACTTTATGGAAAAGAAACACTGTCCTGTTCTTGTGGCTACTGGGACACTTCCAACGGTGACAACAGAGGAACTATTTCATATTTACTTGAACATTCTTTAAGAAAATATTTCAACCACAACACCTGAGAAATTGTCTCGGAATTTGCACTGATGGATTAAGCCCTGATAGTTGATTACAACTCCACTGTATCACAGGAAAGTATCCCTTAGTTAAATGGCTTCCTTTTAAGCTTTCTTGGGAAGCAGGACACTACACCAAAATATTTGCTGCTGTTCTAAGTCTCTTGTCAGTAGCACTGTAAGGTAAAATCCTTTCCTCTCTTAGTCAACATTCCGATCTACTGAATTGTCTTGTGATATTGTCAGCAATGCAAGACACAAGAACTGAAATAATAAATGGAATTAAGCTTATTTTTAAAATCACTAATGATTTAGAGCATTTGCTAGTGTTCGCAAGAAAAATATTGATTTGACATAAAACAAGCTCTAGTCTTGCAAGTTTTGTAAGTAATGGTAGAAATAAGCAGTGCAGCAGGCTGATTTCTCTTGGCTGGTGACGTCTGCAGCTTTTTGGGAAGCAAGATACTGAGACTGCCTTTCCAGTTGACAAGAAATTGCTTCAGTGGCACACTCCTACAGAGGGTCCTCTTATCTCTGACCTCAGGTGGGGACTGTCCATGTCAATCTGTACCTGAGCTTGGAATATTTGTAGTGTCTGTGTTAATCAGCCCAGGAGTTCTGAACCACCTCTTTTGTTGGCTCTTGAAATAAGCAAAGAGGAGCAGAAGCAGCTGAGGAGCAGTCAAGTGTGGCAGGAATGTGCTTGGAAAGCAGGATTGGATCTGTGGTGTGACAGGACTGCCTAGCATAGACAAGTTTGGGACTGTAAAATAGTCAGGAATCATGGCAGAAAGGCTCCTGTGTTGTAAAGAGTTAAGTTAAATGTAGTTAGCATTGCCTTTAGTGAGGCCAGGAAGCTCATGGGTGGATGAAGAGCATGGGAGGTGTGGGAAGCACTGTGGAGAAAAGGCTGTGATGGAGGGAGCAAAGCAGCAGTGTCTGTGCCAGCCATGCTCTGAGGGAAGCACATGGACTGATTGGATTTCAGAGCTGCTCATTGTCCTCCTGGCACATCTGGACCCTCAATGCTGCAACTCACTTTGTCCAATTCAGGTGAGCCAGGGGGTTCACATGGTTCAACCACACCTCCAATCTAGATTAGATATATTTATTTAGTGCCTTCTACTGCCAGTTGAAGAAGGCAACACACCCACAAGACTGCCTCAGTCTGTAAGCTATATGATTATAGTAATAGAAATAACGGAGCTTCCATCCCTATGACAAGTGGAAGGGGTCATGATGAGATTTTGGAGAATAATTCTGCCTTTTATGGGAAGAAATTAGCTCTTTGCTATTAAATTTAATCATAAAAGTTGTCTTAACACAGAAGAGTTCTCATTTCACTGTTGTAATATTTTAAAGCCTAAAGGGATCCTATGACAGTCTATAGACAAAGATATTAAGGATGAAACTCCTTTCCTTAGGGGTGTGCTGGTAGGAAATTGAACTCATGTGGAAAACATCTGGGCTTTTGCTTTTCTATCTAACAAAGAGACAATTTGTAGACTGCTACAGTTGTCTCTTCTTGGATTCTTTCAGAAGGAGCACACACACTGCTTAATTCTCATTTCTTATAACTAGGAAAATTTCTTGTGATCTACAGTATTTTTTATTACTGTAATTTTTATTACTATTTAAAACATGAGAATTCTGATCGTTGGTTGTGAGATGCAGCAGCAGCTACTAGTCTGAGTCTCTGTGAAAGAAAAGATTAGTAAAAGATATAAATACATGGAGTGTTTCTCTATGATAAAAATATTATAGCAGTTGAAAGAAACAAGTTGCAAGAATACAATCTACAACTTAATCCTATAAATATCTTGGGATATCTAGTAGAACAATTTATATCTTCATTAAAAAAAAAAAAACCTAAACATCTTTAAGCAGCATTTATAAGAACATACAGTTTTAAAATAATTGGGGTGATTTTTTTCTATGCAATAAAGGAATAAAGTGGCATCAGGTTTGTTTACATATTTGCAAAGATTTAAAAATTTGTATTTTCAGACAGTCTAAATTATTTTTGCATATTTTTCAGGATTAGAAAGATTTCTAGAAATGGCTGTTCTTCCTCATCTTTCAGAATGTAAATAACAAATACCTTATATGCTTTTTACAGAGTGCTCATTTATTTTCTATAATAAGAAATAGTTGTGAATAAAGGCTGAAGAATGTGGATTTCTAATGTTGGTCCTTTTCTGATTTCACCTCATACTTCACTCTGCCTGGAGTTCTCTGGGGTTTTAATTTCCTCTTTTCTAATATTCCTCTCAAACATATTTTTGGAAAAATGGAGGCTTTACCTCACAATTTCTATGTACTATTTAACAAGTTCTGTCCCCCCTCCTCTCTCTGTCCCTATATAATCACCTGGAAAAAACCCCCTATTTTCAATTTTTGCACTGAAGTCCTTTTTATTCTCAGAACAGTGATGCCACTTAGCCCAGGGCTGGTTAGTGACAGATCACATCAGGCTGAAATCACACAGATAGTAAATCACATCAGCCAGCCATGAGGGTCTTCAGGAATGAAAGGTGTCTTCTTGTGTGAGAGGTGTCAGTGCCAAATCATTAAACATGTGCATTAGTACTGAAGAATAAAAAAGTTGATTTTGTCCTTCTTACCTTACAGCACTTCAGCTGCTTTTAATGGCAGAAATATGCCATGTTATTTATTAGCTCCAGTAACCCAGGGGTTCTTTTTCATTTTAGTCAGCAAGCTGTGAGTCACCCACTGGGCATCTGACATGCACTGCAGGACTTCAGGGACTTAGGACAAATTAGACTCAGTTATTAGAGTATCATCTTAGAATGTGTGTTTGTTTATGGGGTTCTTAGCAGCCATCAGTACAGATTTACCAGCTGAAAGTTATTTTCCATGTACATAAAACACAAATTTGCTAAAATAGACAAGTAAATGTAGTTAACTCCCAGAATTACTCTAACTACTTTAAGGCAAAGTCTGCTTAATTGTGGTAATGAGATACTTGATGAGAGTCAGGGCACTTCTTGAGGCATGAGTGTTTTAATATCATGTCAGCTGCAATGCCATGCTCTTGAAACATAAAGAGTATCTCAAGACATTTTCTGTTTTCATTTGATTTGCGTTGCACAGAATTTCTTCCTTGTGACAATGCTTAGGACTTGCAAAAGGCCTAGACTGCTAGAAAATTCATTGATCAATATACTAACATACTAACAAGCCCACTTTTTCTGGTGCCACAATTTCATATTTAAGGACTGCAAAAAGCAAAAATTTTGGTTTTGAAAGTTTAAAATATTTTTGAATTGTAATATTTCATTAAAATGACAACATCTTAAAGAACAAATAAAAATGAATCTCAGTGTTATTTTTGACTCTGTTAAAAACTTTCCTTTGTGTGGCCTTTGCAATGAATTCAGAGAGGCACCTTCTCAGGATCTATGAATTTCCTAAGCAGCTGATCACTCCATGGTGTCTGCAGAGTAGGTGCTGCCAGACATCACAATAACAGCTTCCTGGCAGCTGGAATTCCTATGGATATGCAATACAAAACTTTGTATTAAAATAATTCTCTAACACTTCCAAGTCGAAAATTGCCTAACTACAGTGCTTTTCATAGAGAAGTATGCAAAATAAGATAAACACTGCCAATTTTAATTTTAGGAAGCACAAAAAACTTGTTTAGGATTGTGATTTTCCAGATATAATTGCTATTATGTACATTAAGATTTTATCTAAGAACCACCATGAAGGGTGGCTTTGTTCTGCTAGTGACAGGCAACAGGGGACAATTGAAACTTCACATACCTTCAGAGGCAAGCCTCAAACAAAGCTTAACAGTAGAGATATGGGCAGAAATTGCACCAGTGCAAGAAATACTGGAGATTTCTGACAGATTTCCTTTGCCTCTTTCTTTTTGTGCCAGAAATATCAGAGGTTCTGGTCTTCCAAGTCATGTGACTGCATGGAGGCAGAAGGAGCCTTATTGTGGTCACAGCCACATTTGAGACTGATAACCATGAGTGGGAAACAGTGCTAGGAGCCATGCAGAAACAGCAGATAACAGCAGAAACAGACATAAATGTCAAGCTTTGCATTTTCATTTCAGCACATAAAGAACAGTAATCCTTCACTCAGTGTCCCAGTGACAAGATTTATTGCATGTGTTGCAGGCCACCCAAAATGCTTTGGGATTGCAGTATTGTGAGAAATAGCAAATGAGAGATCTCAAGTGCATGAGTAAAGTAGATGGGATATTGGATTTAGGTTAGACATTGGGAAATAATTTCTAGCTGCAAGGACAGAGGGGTGCTGGAATTCATTGTGTGCATAATTGTGCAAGGTCCCTCACTGGGGACATCTGCAAACAGGTTAGAGAAATGTCTGCCAGAAATTGTTTCTGGAGAGCTGAGGTTCCTGTTAGGGGGGAGGTGGATGGCTTATACAATACTGCCAGGTGTGTTCTGTGAATGATTTGGGGATGTGACATACACAAAGCTGACAAAGGGAAATAATTTTTTTTTCTTTGTGTTCCTTTTATGGACATGTTAAATGAGTGTTTTCCAAAGGCTGTATTCAAAATATTGTTGGTCATTGTGAACCATTGTGCAACCCTTCTTTATGGGCACAAATAGAAAATGTTTCTAGTGGTAGTACTTGGGTTTAAGCCTCATGGTGGCATATGCCACTCATTTTACAAAGAAAATACATTCCTCTCATTAAACATGCTGACCACAGCTTATTTTATGGAAAATTTAGAAGATTTTCACTTAGTGAAAACACCCCACAGGTAATGTATAAAAAATGACATAATTTTCTCAATTGTAAAATATTTCTTTCTCACCTTTGACCTTTCAAAGGTTTATGACCCATTATTTCATTTCCCTTTTCCATATTCCAAAGTGCTATTGAGCTGCCAAATGTTACCAGCCCACCAAATTACCTTAATTCTGAGCCATAAATTGGTCAGTTTTCTCCAAAAATTCATCACCCTTGTCAAATTTCTTGGAAAAAAATGATCTAATATTTGATTTTTCATGAAAAGTTGAAGTAGAATTTACACAGGACCATTTTGTACATCCCTTTTGAGACAATCTGCTTCTATTACCTGAAAGCACCACAAAAATTCCTAGGGCTGATTTGACTCTACTGTTGGGAAAAATAAATAAACCAAGCATAATTGAAAAGTTCTACTGATTTTATGTCCATTTAACTGAGATGGCAATCATATGGTTCAGCTGTGTCAAAAATTGAAAATAAGGTTAAAAGGTGATTATAAGTGATTGATAATATACNATGCTCTTGAAACATAAAGAGTATCTCAAGACATTTTCTGTTTTCATTTGATTTGCGTTGCACAGAATTTCTTCCTTGTGACAATGCTTAGGACTTGCAAAAGGCCTAGACTGCTAGAAAATTCATTGATCAATATACTAACATACTAACAAGCCCACTTTTTCTGGTGCCACAATTTCATATTTAAGGACTGCAAAAAGCAAAAATTTTGGTTTTGAAAGTTTAAAATATTTTTGAATTGTAATGTTTCATTAAAATGACAACATCTAAAAGAACAAATAAAAATTAATCTGAGTGTTAATTTTGACTCTGTTAAACTTTCCTCTCTGTGGCTTTGCAGATCAATGAATTCAGAGAGGCACCTTCTCAGGATCTATGAATTTCCTAAGCAGCTGATCACTCCATGGTGTCTGCAGAGTAGGTGCTGCTAGACATCACAATAACAGCTTCCTGGCAGCTGGAATTCCTATGGATATGCAATACAAAACTTTGTATTAAAATCATTCTCTAACACTTCCAAGTCAAAAATTGCCTAACTACAGGGCTTTTCATAGAGAAGTATGCAAAATAAGATAAACACTGCCAATTTTAATTTTAGGAAGCACAAAAAACTTGTTTAGGATTGTGATTTTCCAGATATAATTGCTATTATGTACATTAAGATTTTATCTAAGAACCACCATGAAGGGTGGCTTTGTTCTGCTAGTGACAGGCAACAGGGGACAATTGAAACTTCACATACCTTCAGAGGCAAGCCTCAAACAAAACCTAACAGCAGAGATATGGGCAGAAATTGCACAAAGGTAGAAGAAACCAACGTAAGAAATACTGGAGATTTCTGACAGATTTCCTTTGCCTCTTTCTTTTTGTGCCAGAAATATCAGAGGTTCTGGTCTTCCAAGTCATGTGACTGCATGGAGGCAGAAGGAGCCTTATTGTGGTCACAGCCACATTTGAGACTGATAACCATGAGTGGGAAACAGTGCTAGGAGCCATGCAGAAACAGCAGATAACAGCAGAAACAGACATAAATGTCAAGCTTTGCATTTTCATTTCAGCACATAAAGAACAGTAATCCTTCACTCAGTGTCCCAGTGACAAGATTTATTGCATGTGTTGCAGGCCACCCAAAATGCTTTGGGATTGCAGTATTGTGAGAAATAGCAAATGAGAGATCTCAAGTGCATGAGTAAAGTAGATGGGATATTGGATTTAGGTTAGACATTGGGAAATAATTTCTAGCTGCAAGGACAGAGGGGTGCTGGAATTCATTGTGTGCATAATTGTGCAAGGTCCCTCACTGGGGACATCTGCAAACAGGTTAGAGAAATGTCTGCCAGAAATTGTTTCTGGAGAGCTGAGGTTCCTGTTAGGGGGGAGGTGGATGGCTTATACAATACTGCCAGGTGTGTTCTGTGAATGATTTGGGGATGTGACATACACAAAGCTGACAAAGGGAAATAATTTTTTTTTCTTTGTGTTCCTTTTATGGACATGTTAAATGAGTGTTTTCCAAAGGCTGTATTCAAAATATTGTTGGTCATTGTGAACCATTGTGCAACCCTTCTTTATGGGCACAAATAGAAAATGTTTCTAGTGGTAGTACTTGGGTTTAAGCCTCATGGTGGCATATGCCACTCATTTTACAAAGAAAATACATTCCTCTCATTAAACATGCTGACCACAGCTTATTTTATGGAAAATTTAGAAGATTTTCACTTAGTGAAAACACCCCACAGGTAATGTATAAAAAATGACATAATTTTCTCAATTGTAAAATATTTCTTTCTCACCTTTGACCTTTCAAAGGTTTATGACGCATTATTTCACTTTCCTTTTCCATATCCCAAAGTTGGAAAGGACCTCTAGGGATCATCACGTCCAACTTGCTGCCCCCTGCATGACTTCCTGAAAAAAGTGTTGTCTTTATGACCCATTATTTCATTTCCCTTTTCCATATTCCAAAGTGCTATTGAGCTGCCAAATGTTACCAGCCCACCAAATTACCTTAATTCTGAGCCATAAATTGGTCAGTTTTCTCCAAAAATTCATCACCCTTGTCAAATTTCTTGGAAAAAAATGATCTAATATTTGATTTTTCATGAAAAGTTGAAGTAGAATTTACACAGGACCATTTTGTACATCCCTTTTGAGACAATCTGCTTCTATTACCTGAAAGCACCACAAAAATTCCTAGGGCTGATTTGACTCTACTGTTGGGAAAAATAAATAAACCAAGCATAATTGAAAAGTTCTACTGATTTTATGTCCATTTAACTGAGATGGCAATCATATGGTTCAGCTGTGTCAAAAATTGAAAATAAGGTTAAAAGGTGATTATAAGTGATTGATAATATACAACTGGTATGCAAAAACCTTTGAAAAATATTCTTTTAGTATCATAGAATGATTTAGATTATTATCATAGATTCAAAGAATCACTTGAGTTGGAAAGGACCTATAGGGATCATCATGTCCAACTTGCTGCTCCCTGCAGGACTTCCTGAAAAAAGTGTTGTCCAGATATTCCTTAAACTCTGTCAGTCTTGGTGTAGTGACCACTTCCTTGGGGAACCTGAGCCATGTTCTCAGTGGAGAACTTTTTCCCAATAACACTCTCCTTTGGTGTCTCTACCTTAGAGATCCCCTGACATTCAGATGTTCCATTGTGGGAAAGGGGTTACCACAGATAAATTCTCTTCTGTGGCTAATTTAAATGCACAAAAAAGTAGGAACTTTGCAGGTTAAGTTCTTCTGACCTGAACATTCTCTCCATAACTGTGTATTTAAAGCTTTCAGATTAACTCTTGCCACCTGTCATGAAAAATGTGAGGCAGACTTGCAGTTAAAAATAATTTTGTACTGCCCACAGCCACAACAAAGGAAGTTGATACCCATGACAAGGGCTATCTTCTCTTGAATGCTTATGAAAAGCAGAGCTGCTCCAGCTGATATCTGAAAGCTCACTAATGTGCAGCTAATTACATGCTTTTCAGAAATGTCACTCAGCCTTTTAGTCTTTGCAAAACCTCTATCAGTGGCAATATAAAAGACAAAATGATACAAAAGGTGACCAAAGTCCTTTAGAGACATCTTCTTAAAGGAAGTAAAAGGACACAACTTGATAGTCACTGATGACATGTTTGCAGCACAGTTAGCCAAGATTTTCTTCTTTAACCTTTGCATTTATTTTTTATATTAACCCTGTATTTTTATACTAACCCTATCACTTAACATGGAGTTATCCTTGTAATTATAATGTACATAATCAGAGGATACAAAGCTAGTTTATTATCCTGCTTTGAATTATCTGTGCTGGCATCAGAAACAGCCACTTACCTGTTTTAGGACACTGTTGTTTAGTGCTTAGTAAATGGCAAAGGAGGCTCATGGAACATGCTGTGATTGATTGCAGGAAATGGTCTTCTACAAAAGCATAATTAATCTGAAAACATTTTGTGATTTGTTATAGATGGGGAGATGGTTGTTTGAGCCCTATAGGGCAAATCACAAACTTGTGTTTTGTGGAGAGAATCAGAATGCTGATACATTTCTTTTGCACAATTAAAATTAATATCCTTATCTGTTTAATAGAAATAGTATTCCATGAAAACTACAGGCTCATTGCTCAAATGCAACTTTGAGAATGAGCAATAGTTGTAGATAAAGATTAAAAATATCTGACCTTAAACTTTCTTAAAAGATGTGTATTATATACTTCTGTGTGAATATAGAATAAATCTAGCATGCAAATGATACAAAGTCTGAAAAAATTGAAACTTGTTCCACTGGTCACATTCACTTTACTGACACATAAAATTCCTATTTTTGCCCTTAATAATTGCTACAATAATTTGCCACAAGGCACAGCAGCTGCTTCACCAGGATTTTGAGGTGATGTCACACAGGTGGGATCTGTCACTCTTTTGCATCATACCCTCCCACTTATATTATGGAAAATAATGCACTATGTATGTTGCCCTACCATTGGTATTCAGTGAAGGAAAAATGCCATCTCTTATTGCTAAATATGTTCAACAAGGAAGATGTAAGGCAGAGACAACCCAATCAACTTTTGTTAGACCAGGCATTCCAAATTCCTCTTGGTGTGTTCATTACAGCAGTCTCCACAACTGCTGTTTGCTTTTCTTATTGCAAAGAGAGGAGGATTTGCTCCCTGGTGATTGAATAGATCTGTCTCCAAGGTACCCAGTGCTCCTTCTGGACAACTTTTAAACTTGGTGCTATAAGCAGAGTTCCTGTCTCAATTCCAGTCACTCAGCAGAAGTTCATAGGTAAGGTCAAGAAACCTGTGAGAAACACACAAAAATAATGGGGACAAAACAAACTGGCAGGGAATGGAAAAATAGAAACCACTATTTTCTAAAGCTGACTATTATCACTATTATCAGCTGAGTACTGGTAATAAATCTGTGGAAATCTTAGTGAGAAAACCTTCATGAGAGGAAATTAAAACCAAAGATGACATCTAGCCTATAGTCCAAAGAAATGGGAAGATAGTGAGCTCCACATGCCCATTAGAAATGTTTGGATAATTGCTATTTAAAAGCCATGTAAAAAGTGCCTCAGAATACCATTTCCATTATCTTTCTTCATGAGCCAGCTGTACCTTTCACCTTACAATAAATATATTCACAGAAATAAATGAGTAAGAAGACATTTTTCTCTTTAGAAAAGTGCAGATGGCATCCTAGTTTCTACCATGGTAATCTATCTCTGAATTTTTTCACTAATAATGTCATGGAGGAGTACAGGACAGAAGAGAAACAGACTGATTTTATCTTCATGTGTGCCACTTCAACACAAACTTCAAGGCTAACAGTAAAATAAATGAGGAGAAGCTAATGATATTCAGTTTTCCTCAGCTCTAACAAGTCCTGAAGTCTTATTGCAGCTGATATTATAAAATGCTTCTTTAGGCAAAGTAGTACCTAGTTCTCCCAGACTGGTGTGAAACTGGCCTATCTGCAGAGACTTCTAGAGAACTGACAACTTACACTGATTTAACTGAACTCAGAATTAGAAACAAAGAAGGGCAGAGTTGTCCTTTTCCATTTCCCATGTTGTGCTGACATGTTTATTTTGCCCTCCTTCCCCCTCCACCCCTTACAGTGATAATCTTATTTAAGTCAAAGAACAAATTCATGAAAATTAAGAATCCCTGATTCTCACTTATATAATAAGTTTTTTCCTCATAACGAAATTGAGACATTGAAATTATGATCAAATCCCCAAAAGAAAATATCTGAATTCGTGTTACTGAAAGGATTGTGTCTCTTCTAGCCTAGATTGTGATGGTTTTTGGGCATTGATACAATTCAAAGTTTGGCAGTACATGATGCAAAGTCTTGTTCAAACTCCACTTTGTAGCCAGTTCTTACATACCAAGTGTGTGCTGAGAGAAGAGAGTTTCATGGCTTATCATTTATTCAATAAATCTTAAAGCTTTTGGGAAGTGATTTTCTTTTAGTTGTTAGTAAGTTAGGAGGATGTGTCCAAATCTTGTGATCACTGACTCGGTTTTATCACTGAAATAAGGTCTGAATTTAGACTGTAAAAGAAAGCACATTTTTATACTTAGGGACTTCAGTGATGGAACTACTGGTCTCTTTTCTGTCATAAAAGCCTCTGTGGCAATTCACAGAGAAAACTTCATTAGCCTGAATTGTCAGAGAGTGCTTGTACCCTAGTTACAGATATCACTTCTTATTTTGGCTGGTGCTGAGAGACTGAGCCTTTTCTTTTTCTCCTGGGAAATCATCTTCACTAAGTAGAACTTTAAAGTCAAAGCCACCAAAGTTTTAAAGATGAGAGTGACAAAATGGCAGTTCTCTCAGCTCTAGAACAAAAAGCCAAGGTTAGAGATAAACAAGAACAAAGAGCACAGTCCACAAACCAGAATCAGAGTGATCAGCCAGCTGCCTGAAATAATCTACCACTGGACTCCTAAAGTAGTGCCAAGGTCCAGCTTCACTCCAGGCTCCTCCAGCAACACAAACCAGCATAGAAAGGGCTAGAAAAGCTGGGGTTTGTTAATACTCAAAATTAAAAGTTTGCCATGAGCTCATTACATTTACCTGTAATTTTCCTTCAGTTGTAACTAGAGTCAGGATGAATCTTTTAGCTTAATAGCAAAAGGCAGCTGGACTTACATTCTGTAAGCAACAATTGCAGAGCTTTTAGCAGAACAGTTCAACAAAACAACAGCATCTGGTTGGATAGAGTCTTGCCCAGAAATGGGCAAAAGAAAATGGAAAATAAAAAGAATTTTTATGTATGCCATTAAACCTTTTTTTCATTCTCAGTTATGAAGTCATTTGGAGGTACTTCCAGGTCACCTAGTGAATGATTTTTATGTTTTTTCATCCACTTTATGGAGACTTGTACATCAGCACTTTTGCTCAAATGACAGGTACCAGAACTTGGAAATGTGAGGTGTGGTACGTGTGAAAATCCTTTGGGGTATTCATTAGTGGTGCTATACAATAGCAAACCTATACAATGGATTTTCCTCTCAATGAGAGGAGTCACCATAGTGCATTTCAGATGATTTCCAACAAAGCTAGAGGTGATGACACAGGGAGAGATAATTTAGAGGAAAAAAAATTGGTATTTGCAGCAAATTCCAAAGAAATTATTACTTTAATGACAGAATTGAGTACAGTTCAGATTTAGGGTTTTTTTTGTTTTTTTTTTTTTTTTATGTCAAAGATGGCTCTGTTTTGAGCAGGAGATTGGAATGGACACTTTGCTGTTCCTTTCCACCAGGATTATTCAATGGTAAATATGTGTTGACAATTATTTTCCTGAATATGTTGCATTGAGGATGTTGAAAGACCAGCTGACTACCTCCCACACAGAGCCAGTGTTTATCCATCCTGACTGATCCCATTCCCACTGCCAATCACCACATTTACCCAGCAAATTACTTTTGTTGCCAGTTCTACAGAACTTCTCTCTTCCTCATGTGGAACAGAGTCCTCACCCTTTTTAGACCAACTCCTTCAATCCAGACACACCCTTTCCAATAATATTTCATTTTATCACTAGCATTTTTTCTGCCCAGGGGAAAGTGAAATTGTGAAAACAGAAACAGGAATAATTTCTGAACCTTATGAGCAGAGAGACAGCATCACTGATAACCACTAGATTGTGGGAGCAGGGCTAGTGTCCTGCTTAGCATTGTCTGAAATGTTTATACTCAGGTGGAAAAGGGAAAAAAACCCCTCTGCAAACTCATCAGTCCCTGAGTTCTCCTGCATCACGCTGAGTATTCACAGTTTCCATGCTGCCTTACAAATTTTTGTCAGCTTTTTTTCCAATGCTGCAGAGCCTGTTTCACTTGTCTGTGTAAAAGGCCATCTGATCTTGACAGCCACTACACCAAAAGGGTTTGTAAGTGATTTGTGCAGCCCACAAAGTCGTTATGGATGCAGCAGGACTGAACCATGCAGTGAGCCCAAGCCCCACTTGCAGCCCAAAGGCTTATCCTAACAGCCACAGAGCCACAGTGCAGAAAACCCAAGTGATTCTGCTGAAATGAAATAAGGCCCTAGAGCTTGCTAACCCAACTTCAGAGTAAGGTTTAATTCCTATTTCCAGCTCTGTCACACCAGTAAGAGCCATTCAGTCTGCCCTCCTCTACCAGAGCAGCAAATGAAAGAGCTGTAAATCAATGTCCCTTTGGATACATTTCTGTTGAAGGGAATTTCCCTCTATTATTATAACACTGTGAGAAAAGACTCTGCAGTGTGAACTTTTTAATAAAAGTGCTTTTTACAAATTACTTAAGATGCCTGTTAAAGCAGATGTTGAAGCTCAAACATTCTTTCAGCACTGTTTCATTTCTCTTGCACTCATGTGCTCCCCTGCACCATTAGGTTACAAACAGTGAGGAAAGGGAAGCACAGGGACTGCATGGGCCATGGATTGCTCCTGGAAATATTCCTGAGCAGAAAGCTCAGCCACCAGCTCAGCCCTGATGCTGAGGAATAAGCTCCAGTGGAACTCCAAAATCTTATTTGAATGGAATTAAATTCAATTACTTTATAATTAACTTCCACTTAAGTTAGGAATTCATTAGCTTTAGGAAAAAACAAGGACAGTTATGCAACCCATCTAACACAGTTGTTCCACACAAGACCCTATTTAGCCCAAAGCACAGGTTAGTTTTATAGAAATTTCATAGCATGATTTGTAATATTTTGTGGTATATGCACATTAATAAGATACTGGAGTGTACAATTTCCAGGTCTTTCTAAAGAGGTATTATTTTTATTACAATTTGTATGGTAGAGTGAATGAAATTATATCAGCTTCCATAAGCTTATCTAAAAGCACTATTAAAGGAGATTAGTATATTGCAAATGGATTAAGAGAGGAAAGATGAACTGTGAATTTGCCTCCTGTACCAGGCTGAAGGACATCACTGAATAACACTGTAACCCATTGCTGTAGGAGTTTTGACTGTGGCCTTTGATAGTACTCAACAACCCAAAAAGCAGACCTAATTTTTTCAATTGCTTAGAGATGCACTGTTTAGAGTCATGTTTTCTCTCTCTCTTGTTTGCTTTTTTGGTTCTTTATTAAAAGGAGGGAGAATCTTTGCTAAAAAAATATTTGCTTAAAAAAAATGCCAAGAGAGTCACCCTTTTTTAAAAACAAGTAAAACCTTGGTTTTCATGTTTTACATAGAAAGATTATTTCCATACTTGATTTAGTTGTTCTCACAGTGAGAAAAAAAATTATATAGCAATTTTTATATGTTCCAGTAATTTCTATGAAAGCTTTAAATATGGAAATGAATTTTTTTTAGTGAAAGCAAACACCTGTAACTTCATACATTTCTGTCTGTTAAAGTCTCTCTAAAGACATTTTTACTCCAAAAAAAGTACTGAGTTCTTATTGTGGTTTAAACCTTATAGGATTTTAATCTACCTTACCTATGACTGTGTCCATTCATAAATGCTCTGCTTTGCACATATATATGGATTTTATTCTCTTTGGGGTCAATGGAGATTATGTGTCTTTTTGTAAAGGATTAGTTTAAAAATCTGCGAAAAAGGTTCCTTTTGAGAATTTTTTAAGCATTTGAATGTTTATTTTTCTGGGTTTTTTTGGTCATATTAACTACCTGTGAAGATTTCAGAAACATTGCAGGTAGTTCAGCTTCTGGTAGTTCAGCTGTAGTTTTGGGTGTTTTATTGTGGGTCTGAATTTCTAATAGGTAAGTGCTGACTGGGAAATGAGGTTTTGTGGCCTCTCCATGGTAACTCCAATAAGGCTTTCCCTTTGTACATTCCTGTGAATTTCTATCTGAAGGCCATGTGTGGGGGAATTTGGCAGAATAGAAATGGCCTGCCTGAAATGAAGGGGGACATTCAGGGAGTGTACAGAAAGCATGCCACTGACTGAAAGGGTCATCTCAAACATCTGTCTGTAGCTGAGGTTCATTGCTGGAAACCAACTGACCCATCCTTTGTGGCAGACCAGAGTATCTCTCTGGTTCTCCTGATGGGACAAGAGCCTGGACGGGGGAGGGGGTAAATCCTCCCTGGCCTGTGCCAGAAACAGTGGTGGCTTTTGATCTCAGCCCATGGGAAAAGCACTGCCAGGGTTGTCTGAGGATTTGGAGGTCACAAGGGTTTGATTTGTGTGATTTTTGTTATGTCNACACATGACAGAAAATACCAGCACCAGCCTCCTCCTTCAGATCCTGCCTTTTCCATGGGATCAAATTCCACTGACAGATCTCCTGGATGGAACTAGAAATCTGCCCAGCAGCTACATCCTCCTACCATCCTCTCTGCTGTCAGTGTGGTGGAACAGGGACCATGTTTCCCAAGTTGGACTTTTTGTCTCCAAAAAGCACACAGCAAAAAAGATAGACACAGGAAGTAATCAAAGAAGAAAATTCCTAAAAGTGGGTGTTTTAATGCTTTGTGTGGAATGGGTAAAAAATGGAATAAATCAAGGAGCAGAAATGCATCCCTACTGCAATGTTATAACTTTGCAGGAATTTTCATATGTCAGCCTTTCTGCAATTTGACAGTCAAAATGCTCATGGTTACCTATAAAACTGCAACAAAAATGATTTTCTAGGCAGTCTTAATAAATGTTATTTTAATTAAAAGAGATTTCCACTCTTTTCTGTGTACTAATCAAATTGAAAGAGAACTCTGACAATTCCAATTAACATTTATCACAAAATATGTATATGCAAATATAACAGAAGGTAAATACAGATTTGAAAAAACAAAATCACACCACAGCAAGACAATTAGACAGAACATTGTTACCAAATTTTCTTATTTAAATAAGTCATCAGCAATATATAACAGATGCTGAAAGTATTTGTGAAACATTTAAAATGAAAACAAATCATCCAGAGATAATACAAACAAAAAATTTGAAACACATTCACAATTAAAATATAACACTGGATTTTTCAGAACTGGGGATTTCCTTTTGTTCTGGATCTGATATTAATTTTCAAAGCAATTGATACTTACATTGATTGAACTAATAGAAACATACCTAATATTTTGGAAGAGAATAATTAACCTTCCATGCAAATGCTCTGGAACTTTAAGATTCTAAAAGCACATGGAGGCACTTCGGACCCTAAAACAATAAAAAGAAACACTTTAATCCTCCTGTAAAGAATCCTGTTGAGGAGGATGGACAGCAAACTGCCTGGCTTATTCTGGACACCAATTTTAGGCCTTATCTGGCAAGGTCAGCAGTGACAGTACAGCTTGATCACCCCTGGTGGATCTAACTGGGATAATTTCAGAATTAACTAGATGCCATTAATGGTCTGCAGAGCTCATTATGCTCCCACTCTGCAAACTCGGACATTTCACCTTGAACTGCCCAGAGATGAAATTTGGGATAACTTCATTGCCCTGAACTGGATTGGGAAGCACTCTTCTATTCTGATCTGGTGGTACCCAAAAGAATGTATAGTAGTACAACAGGACAATAGTATAATAGGACAATAAAGACATTCCATCCTAAGTTTTCAGCAGAAATTCCTTCACAATACAGACATTTTTTGCTGACAAGCTGTAGGGCTTAAGAGGAGTTCCTCATGCTCTCCACTGGGTGTTGCCTGGAGTAGCCATTTGTGTTTTCTTTCTGGGCTCTGCCAATAAACTGCTGTGCTCACCTCACCCATCATGCTGTGGCCAGTCTGAGGGATATGATTTAGATGAGCCTAGAATTTATCCCAATTAATAAAGCATGGACATGTAAAATAAGGAATTGACAGCCAAATTTTTATTTATATCA
Source organism: Alaudala cheleensis (assembly GCA_013398995.1). Lineage (NCBI taxonomy): Eukaryota > Metazoa > Chordata > Aves > Passeriformes > Alaudidae > Alaudala > Alaudala cheleensis. The sequence continues at coordinate 116,847 of VWYE01004467.1, forward strand.
CCTAACCTTGGTTTTTCCTTTAAAAGGGCTCTGTAGAGTCACTGGAATAAATTATGTTTATTGCAGTCTGTGCTGCATGATATTAAATTTTTTTTTCACTGGTAAATAACTTAGACACTGCTACTGAACAAAGAGACATACTCTGTGTTTCTACCATACTGAGATAGGTAGAAGAAATTTTGAGAAACTGACACTAATTGCTGCTACTGCATGTGGTCCTTAATATATTGAATTATTTTTCTATTAACCCCACAGGGATCCTATTTTATGAGTCATCAATGGCCAGGAAATCTCATTTCTAAAGGGCTAGAGCCAGTGTTGCTGAAGACATCCAAGAGTGTGTCAGATCCTTTCCTAATGGAGAGCAAATGCTCCCACATAAAAGAACAGACAGAAAAGAATTGAGGACAGCCTGGTGTGAGGGGAGAAGATAATTCCCTGCTTCTCCTCTAGGTAGTACAAAATAGGGTTTGTGTTCTACAGTTTGTTTATTTTTGATGGTTCCTTGGTGGCTTGACACTAAGTGGAACTACCTAAGCTTGGTAAACAAGTGAAAATTTAAAGTGTGAGCTTTTATTGCAGTTACTTAAAGAATCTCCTTGGTGCTCCTGGGAATATTCTTCAATTAGAACTGCTCTCTGGACTGTGGTCAAACTGTGGGTCAGAAAGCCAGAACCTTCAGGCCTGGGCTTCTTGGGAAGGAGATCATTGTTGATCATAACTCACATTTTCTGCTTTCTTCTTCTTGAGATTCAATTATGGTTTTGTACAAAATGTTTTGCTAAATGTGGTTTTGCTAGCTGAGAGGATCTGAAGCTTTGGGCTCCAAAATCTCCTATCTGAGACCAATTACTTTTTAAATTCCTCCTTCCTTAAGCTGCTCCCTCATGGTAATAAAGATGTTTCCTCCTTTCAGAGAAAAAGTGGAAGCTGCTTAGATTCACCTTGAAACTGCAGTCACTTGTGCACCAAGGAAGGGGTAAGATTCCAACAGATATATTCAGTGAGTGATTTGAATGCAATGACCCAGCAATCATCCTCCTTGCTCCCTCCTCTCTCTGAAAAATAGGAGGAACCACATGGCACAGGACTGTGCTCTGTCCAGGACACAGAAGAAAATTTGATTGCAGTTAGTAACAGATCATTTGGGGTTGGACTTCTTGATCCACCGCTTGTGTGACCAGGCTGGTTGTCCAACAGCTCTTCCACTATTTTTTTAGCACCCTCCCCTCTCTCCTTGCTTATAAACAAGTGTACATTCCAGAAAGGTTCAAAGAGCCGTGCCTACTGCAGAAAGTGGAAGTTTCCACACACCCCCAAAAAAGAGAATGTTATGGACATTTTGGCAAAAATACATCTACTGTTATTACTTAGAATTAGTTTTCAAAACACAAGTCTGTTTATGACAATGAATCTATTTTTGTTCTTTGCAAGGACCATAGGTGACAGGTATAGAATGTTCATCAGAAAAGTAATTAACATGCTCATCCACAAAAACTCCTCACATGATTTTTGCATGGCTTTAAGGGAAGGAAAGCAAAACTATATATAAATTATCAGCTTCATTAACGGAAGTGTAATTCTTCATTAATGAGGAAAAAAACCTCTTTATTCTTTTCATTTGGGCAGCCAAAATGTGTCTATACTCTCCTTAACCCTCTCATACCACATGCCTGAGGGATTTCCCAACACAAAAGACACAAATTCCACACCAATGGAAAATGTGTCAGCTCACTGTGTTTAAACTGATTTAAACTGCAGAAAAGAGGATTTAGGTTAAACATGAGAACAAACTCTCAAATGCATACATGGGAGAGGCTTGCCAGGAAGCTATGACCTTTCTAACATGGGTTCTTGCTAAAATTAACTAGGAATGTCTGTCAGAAATCACACAGGAACAGCAGATCCCTCTTCATCAGGGAGAGTTAGTTAATTTTCCCAGCTCCCTTCCAGATCAATATTCTAAGATTTTTTTTTTAAATAGTGATATTTTGCTAGGTTACTTACAATATAGATCTTTGCTATGAGGAAAAAAATATTCCAAAACTTTAAAGATATTGAGATCGTTCTAATTCTGAAAAACCCAAACAATAAACCCTACACAGCTCTGGAAACTGAAGAAATAACTTAGTCTGGGTTGTGGCTGGATTGTAAAATGCAAAGAGAACTCAGAAAAAGGGAGGTAAGTAGTTACTCATTTTGTGGGTTAATACCTTAACCAACTATTCAATACAGACTTGGTGATCCTTGTGGGTCCCTTCCAACTCAGGATATTCTATCACAGAACCATCTGGAAGAAAGAACATGAGACTGCCTTTGTGAAGACATTTATCTCTTTTCTCCTTTCTTCTGTTTCTACTTTCTACTGGACTATGAAACAATCTCAAGTGATTCTACAAGTCTACTCACTTCCTGATCAATATAGGCTTAATGAGGGCTTGATTCCTGTTAGAAACAGTTGAAAAATCTAAGAAACAGGGCAGAGGGAAAATTATAAACACCATAAAATACATGTGGCAAAGGCCATACTTTGTAAAAACTAGACTCTGAGGTTACATATTAGAAATAAATTTATTTAATTTTTAATCTCCCTAATTTAGTGGTTTTTGTATTTGATAATACTAGATCCTACCTGACAGGGGTAGACAAATGGCCTTTTCAAGTCCCTTCCAGCAGTGCTTTTTTATATACTCTGAATTTACTGACTGACTAGTTACTATTCCCTGTGGAGCAAAGACCCTTCTACATTGAATTACACTTTAATCCTGGATGCTAAACCAGTTTAAAGTAAATGAAAAGGTGCTTGCTAAAAAGGTTTGGCCACTACTGCAGGTTTTTCTCTCACTAGCAATAAAAGAAATATATTGCTATACAATCTATGTTGTAAGATAAAGAAATTGGCTACTAAAACTTGGTAGCATAGTTAAGCAATAGGCCCTGCTGTTGATGTCTCTGCTAGGAAATAATAGATAGCCAGGAGAGTTATACATGCTGACATAAAGTTGCAATGTCCTATTACTGTTTGGTAAAACCTTCAGAGGAATGGATTTTTTTTTTTTTTTTGTAAGAGTAAGGAATTTTATTTCCTAATTAATTTAAGATTTTCATGTTAAAAAATACTTCTGTGATATTTCTGTTGCTTAAAGCTCTAAGTTTAAACTCTGGATGCCCTCAGAACATGAAATCAGAGTAGGGCAATACTATCTATTACTCAGTAATGTTTTTCATCAGGGAAACTGATTGGATCTCACCCATTTTATAAAATTTCAGTGATTTAGCAACAGCAACCATATTTTTAATGCAAAAATTGACAAAGTGCTTTTGGCTCAAAGGAGAAAATAAAGATTCACAGATAATTTTTTATTAATTTATTATTACTAGATGATGTCTAAGGTCCCTTCCAACCCAAGACATTCTATGATTCTACAATTCCATGATTTATTTCTGCTATGGAGTATCAACTTCTCTTGCAAGTCCCAATTCACTGTTTTGGTTTTTTTTTTCTATTTTTCCTCTGCTTTGTGTCCTTTCTACACCCTTATCTCAAGGTATCATGGGAAGAGAAGCTGTGGCAGAGGAAGAGAGCAGTGCTGATGACACGTTGAAGGTAAAGGACATGAAGCTTTTATGTTTAGGAAAAGCCCTTTTTAGGGGGAACCTCAGAAAAATCCAGATATTATAACATTAAATTTCCCAATATTTCCACTGGCTTATGTTAATTTTTCTAAATAATTTTAAAATTACTTTAAAAACAATTGGAATTATGGATCTTTTGTGCAAAGAAAAAGCCCTGAACAAAAAAAAAATCCATAAAATAAAATCTGACTTTGTAGGTTTGTGATTTTTTTTTTACATTAGTTCTCAATTTCCTCATTAGACAGACAAAAATAATTAAGGATTTGTATTCCAAATCCTCTCATGTTACTCATTTTAATAACAGGAGATACAGTAGCATATCTTGCAATTATTAACTGCCTTATCTTTATCATTTCGTTTTCATGCTGAGAAATATTTTGCTGCTTGATTGCTAAAGGCAAACTAGAACAATATTTTTAACAGCATGTATCAACTTAACTGTAATATTCAGCAGCCAAAGGGTCATCCAGAGGAGATACCTTTGCAAAAATATAAATTAGCAAGAATTGGTTTATTATGATCGTGTCCTTTCTAGAAAAAGAAGCATTTAGTTTTATATTTTTTAGGTACACGGGCAGAGGAAGATATTACTGACATCAGCTGAAAAAGAAGTAATTCCTGTCAAAATACTTCTACATATTATCAAGCTTTCAGTCTATTCTTGGACTCTAATAGGATTTCCAGATCCAGGCTGGAGCTCAGAAAAAGAATGAGGAAGGTGTGAGAGAAAATAGCAAAACGTATGTGAAGAGAAAAGACACACAAAACTGTGGTACCCCAAATGCTGAAAAATTCTTTTATCATACTGAGACATTCTTTGGTCACAAGCTGTTACCTAGAAGTTTGGTATAGACCTGAAAAACTGAGCATAGTAAATACATTTGTGTCAAAAATTCTCTCAAAATAGCAACCATTATTCAGAGCAATTCGAGGTCTTCTGTGGAAAGAAAGTCCATAACGATGTCTTTGTCCATGCAAGTAACTTTCTGATCATGAGAGGATGCATCCTCTCCATGCTGTAGAGGATTCCTTTAGAATATGAGTATCTCAGAGCTTTTCTGTGGGAAGACACACAAGTTGATGCATGTAATGGCCTCACTCCAAATGAGTTAACACACTGTGGGAGGCAGAGAATTTCTCATTCCTGAGAACACCACACAGACCCCAAGGCCAACTCATAATGCACAAATAAAACCTTGCACATGCTGGAGTGAATGGGACACTTCCAACAATTTCAGAGGATCAGGATCCTCCTTAACTGTTGGAACTTAGCAGAAGACAGAGTGGAGCTTATTGCTCAGAGCTGATTCACCTTGTGACTGGGAAGATTCAAAAAGCTCTTCTGTACTTGGCCTTGTACCCTTGAGTGGTTTGTAAATTAGGCACATTGCACAGTGCAGTGCATGGCCCTGCAACCTGGAGACATTGTTTTGCAAATTGCACATTCCAGAACCCGTTCATGCCTTTATTTTTAATTGTATTAATTACTTTGATCACTTTTTCAGTGCTACAGAAATGTCTATGTGAAATGTAGAGAACTAAGGCCTGTCAGTTAAATAATTCCTAGCTTTTCCACAAATAAATTGAAAAAGTAATTTAAAAATTACACTTCAGCTAAATGGCAACATACCTGACATGCTCAAGGTAGAATCATCTCAGTGATGGCAACTTCAGATCGTAATTATATTGAAAATCTGAATGACTGGTGTCTGTGTTCTAAACTTTTCAAGGAGACCAGGACTGCATATTGATCAGAAAAAAACTATGGGAGAATGAGATAAAGTGGAAAGGGATTAAAAGTTTTAATTAATCTAACACATCGTAGACTGTATGCCCCAGGCTGGGGGAATCCTTAATGTTTTTGGCTTTTTCAGTCTTCCAGAAATTGTCATTTTAGCTTTTACAGATGGCTTTGCTGTTGGTATAATTTATAAATTTAAATCAATCCAAACAAATATAAATCAGCCTCTACTTTACATCCAGCAACAAAATAATCTTTTCCAAATTGCTTTTATAAAAAAACCCCAGGAGTTGAAAACACCCAGTGCCATTTTATAATTAGAAATTGGTGGGTTTATTTTTGCAGATTTTCTGTTTGCAAATATACTAATTTTTTAGATCCTGCACATTTCTTAATAATGATGTTTCAAATCTAGAGCTTTTTAAAACCTTTCCAAACTAGAGAAAATATATTTAAAATATATTATCTGAAGGTGCTGAAATTATTCAGTTCTGCTGTATCAGAAAACTGCTTTGCTGGCGTTCCCTTCCTCTAGCTCTGGCTCCTGCACAATGAGAAGATAAGATGTAATTTCTATAGAATTGCAGGTCTGTGTTTAATCTTATAAGATTAAATTACCTTTAATCTTCTAAGAAATTCTGCACATACAGAGAAACCCTCTTCTGCCCCAGAACCAATGACAAAATATTTAGTACAAAACATGTTCTACCCAGTGCTGGTTGGTAAGTTTAGATTTTAGTCTTCAGGTCCAGAGAGTAAATAATGTATTTTGCTCAGCCAATGCACCAACATTTCAGTTTAATGTGCCATGCAGTGTGTGTTTTCTTGATGCAAAATAGTCCAAAAATGATCCTGAAATGTTGATATTTTCTGTAGAAAGAAAGGAGATACAAATAGCACACTCATCAAAATGTTCATAGCATTAGTGAAAAAGCTTGGCTTTGCAGTCTAAACTATATGCTGCAGCCTACCACATGTTCATGAACTTTCTCCATTTTATGTTCAGTAAAATATACAACATGCTGTGATATAAATTTGGAACATACTTGTCTTCAGCCACATTTGATTGTCTTAGTTCAGCATGAACACAGGGATTCATTATGAAGGAACACCTTAGGGATCTTAATACCCTTTTTGTTTGTTGTTGTTTTACTTTCCTCAGAGATAAAATCATCTAGCAAGTGTTTATTAACTGGAATTTTAACACAATATTTGAAGTGTTGTGCTGTCCACATACAGTAATAGTTACTTTTTTTATAGTTCAAACCTGAAAATCTTCTCCCATCTTTTAACAGTCATGACCCACACTTTCATAACAATAAATCATTTCTGTGCTGTTTTTGTTTGGACTGGGATAGTTTATTTTTCTTGTAGCAGCTTGTAGGGTGCTGTGCTTTGGATTTGTGACCAAAGCAGTGTTGACACACTGATGTTTTAGCTGTTGCTGAATAGTTCTGACACAGCATCAAGGCCTTTTCTGCTTCTCACTCCACCATGTCAGTGAGGATGTTGGGGGTTGAGAGGGGACACAGCCAGGACAGATGACCCCACTTGACCAGAGGGATGCCCCACACCATGTGGNTATTTGGAGGGATGTTATTTTTCTATAAAAGATGTTTGTGATTGGAAGCAGAACTTTTGGTATGATTAATTTAATATGAAATATAAACATTGAAATGAAGCTTTTAAAAAAGTTTATAGAATTGTTTGCAAAAAAAAAATTTTCTGTTTATAAATATATAGGCATTACTTTCAGGTTAAAAAAAATCTCATTTTGTTAACTAATGTGAATTCGAAAAAAAGCTACTTTGAGTTTTATGAGTTAAAATTAGGAAATTTGTCCAGTGCACAATTACTTTGAGTGTGTAATAAAGAACACTGATTCTTGGTGTTTTGAAAAGAAAAACACAGAAAAGCCTTTCTCTGAATGCCCATGGGAAATGTCTGTCCCACACTGTCGATTTCATTATCGTGTAAGAAACACTTTTGCCCTAAGTGCTTCTTCCAGCCCTGGTTCTTAATTGTTGTTATTTGGCAGCATGAAATATTGATGACATTGGTCAAAAAGATTGACAGCTGCATGAATTGTTATTAACCAGCCTGTTGGTTGTAGCTTAAAGTTCAATAAATACCAAGTTGCAGTATAAGCCTCAGGGAGCCTCTTTCTTTTGAGAACTGGAAATTAACTATTTGATGTCTTCATAAGCTGTCTTTTTCCCATCACCCCCTCACCCCCACAATAGTTTTGATGACACTAAAAAGAAATGGCTGGTTTGGTAATGCTCTCATAACTGGGGATCATGGCCCCTTCTTGATCCTGAGAAGGAGGTAATGACCAGACATTTCAGGAGATGTAAGCACCCATCCATTCTCATTGTCATTCATCACCACAGTAAAGAGAAAAAATCATTCAGCAATGTTAGGATCTGAAAGAGCACAGGGGACAGAACAATTTCTGAAGTGAGTCAGGAATAACTTGTGTAATGCTGGTACATGAGAATACATTTCATCCTCCACACACAAGTACTGTCATACTGTTATGATCTGCAGTTGTACATGCATTGTCGCATAATAACTTGCTGGAGAGCTTTCATAATCGTGTATTAGGTTGGAGAGAAAATCTTTACCAACATACAGATTCTTAACATTTTTAGTGGTGCTGTGTACCTTCCCTTTTTAAAATGTGCATATCTGCTATCTGTCTTAAATCCCAGTTGATTGTTTTTCTTCCCAGAGCAAATACTCCACTTTTCTTGCTGCAAGCAAACATATTTTTAACACCTGTTTCTCTTTTGGTTTGGAGAGTTCTGGTATCTATACCCATTATTTGTCTTGTTCAGTTCCCTGTATGTCTTAGCTATTCAGTATTCTGTGTTATTACTACTTTGATGTGACATACTGTCATTTGGACTTTGATCAAAATAAGGTAATTGTAACAACAGGAAGAATCCATTAAAGCTCCTCAATGTCTGATTTAGTCAGGGTGAATAGATGGAAAAAAATGCCTTGCTGACTCAGTAAATGCTAAATTTTGCCACTTAGGGAAAAAAAAAGAATAGTGTATTTATATGTATATCTATGAATATTCCAAAGCTTCATCTTTTCAGATGTACTTGAATCAATCATCACTTTGAATAGACATGAATGATTCAGATAAACACCACAGTGTCCCATGACTGAATTGCTACCACTGATCAAGCAGGCTGGTCTGACCATTACAGTGCAGAGCTATTTAACCTGTATGTGTCGCATGTGGATAATACCACAAATTATGTGCTGTCCACACCTTGGACTGAAATTCTGAGACAGCACCAAAAAGAAGTAATTTTGATATTTTGAGCAACTGATTTATTTTTTTTTAATTTTTTTCTATAGAGAATGTTTTGTCACTCCTGGGTTATGAAGTCTCCTGGGAGATTCTAATATTAAATGTGTTGCTGTAATGGTTAGGATGAATATTTAACGTGTATTAGTAATGACAGAAAATTAACTTTTTTCACTGGGATTTAATTGGACAATCTCTCCACATGCCATAATCACTTTTACAGTCTGTCTATTCAGTTTTACTGAGGCAAGGTTTTAATTTTATTTCCTCTGATATCAATCACTTATTATCCCATGAACATCTTGAATTCTCTCTTATGTTGCAAGAGTATTTTCCCCAGCTTTACTGTACTCTACATATTAGCATAGAGTAAAAGAATTCATAATGTCTTTCAAGTTCAAACCTAAATAACTTTACTCAAAACTTTCAAAATGTTTTATTATTTGAGTTTCCTTTTGGTAAGACAAGAAAATGTAATTATGTGCTAAAAGGAATTGATAAGCAACTTGTTTAACCAATGGTTACAATCTCCTGTCTTTGTTCACAGCATCTGTAGGATTAGAACCTACTGCATTTCAATGCTGACATTTAATCAATGCATGTAAATCACCTTGGAGGCCTATTATTCTTGTATTCATTAATTCTGTCATGCAGAATACAAGCATGCAGGAGAATTATATACAAAGTTTTTGCAGCTGAGGTCAAAAACTGGCACGTGTAACTGTCTGCTCTTAGGTTCCAAACTGCTCCTGTAGTACACATGGCATGCTGTATACCACAGTATGTCTGAATAAAATCATAGGATCTCTGAATTAAAATTGTATCAGAGTTTTATTTGAGGGACTTTTCGTGTTAGGAAATTGTCAGCTGGTTGGAAGTCTTTCCTATTGCCTGTGTAATATATTCCTTCTGTTTGCCAGCTTCTGGGAGCAGGTACAGATGAAAACAAATACTGCAAAAAGTGAAAACAAATACAGAAGTGGCTGCTCCTGTATGGAAAGACTAAACTTTTTAAACCAAATGCCTAGATTATACAATCAAAAAACATGATAAAGCAACAAATGACATGAAAGTAACCCAAATAATTTCCAGTCAGGCAGTGGTATCTCAACAATTTCAAGTCAATATGCCATAAGAATTTGGAGTTGTTGGTCTCTGAATGTTTATAACCCACTGGAAGTGAGAAATGAATTTGTATTCAGGCCAATGTTTGGAGGGAGAGTGACTGAAAGCACCAGAGGAAACAGTGAGCAGCAAACAACAATGGCACAGCAGCTTGGCTTGCTTTGGTACCTACACCTCTGCATGGGTAAGTCAGCTCTGTGTTCCACCATCTTGCAGCAAACAGGGTTTTAGTCATGAAGCATCAGTTTGTCCAAATAAATCTGTTGTGTAGAAACTATCTGAGAGAACCAGCTTTGGCCTGTCAGGTAGGTGAGCTGGCACCACACCAGGAGCAGAGCCCAGAACCTGAAGGTGGCCTGGAACCAGGAGAGCAGATAGAGAAATATGCAACTCACCTGCTTCTCAAGTAACTTCCTCCACTGGAAGCTATGACAACTTATGGTCGATTTTCTGTCCTTGATTACTGTCCAAATTTTGCCATTCATTTTTNGCAACTCATGGAAGAAATCTGGGAAAATCAAGCATAGTCAATTTTCTGTCCTTGATCACCGTCCAAATTTTGCCATTCATTTTTTTCTTTAATTTCCATGAGTGAGCCATTCAACCCAAAAGTTTAAACTGAAGAATTTTAAATTCTTAATGCAAATAATTTTGAAATATTTCATTTCATCTTTCTCTTTAAATGCAAAGACATTTAATTATAGCTGAAACATAGTTTGGAAGCCATTCTATGGTTCTCTGAATTCTAACAGAAACTCAGTAATTCTATAATTTGCTTTTCTTTGTTATTATGAGAACCTAATGGTTTCCTTTGACAAATTCCACCTTAAGAATGTTTTTGTCAGAAGGAACATTTACCAACTTTCGTTGGTCAAATATATTTGCCACATGAAATTTGTAAGGGTTTATTACATAAATTTTAAATATGTATAGATGTATATAGAAATAATGATCATATACTGTAATTTTTCTTAGTGGATTCAGGATACAGTTGGAATATATGAAGTCTTCTTCTGGTCTGGTCTATAAATCATGAGAAATCAGCTGCAGAGAGATAGTTACTCCTGATTTTTAACCAGGAGTGAGTAAAAGGCACCAGGCTACATGCATCATACAGCAACAATGCATGGAGTTTTAGTTTAAATTTTGAATGTGGATGCACAGGTCACTGCTTTGCATTTCACCCGATGCAGGATGGTAACTCTTTCACCAGAAGGGTAAATTTAATGCCATTTTGTTGCTGATTCTGCAATGTCAAATGTCGGATTGCCACCCACCAAGGAACACCTCATATCTTGTGCTTTTCCCAGTCTTTGTCATGAGTAAATTGTAACACTGCTCTTGTGCTTAACCCTTTGCTCTGCTTATGGCAATTCACTGAGAAATAAAGGCTTCAAGTCAGATGTAGGGGAGCCCTTCAGTCACAGGACCAATTTATATTACCCTGTGCAGCCCTCTGTCCCCACACACAACAATTAAATGTATGAAGGAGAGAGGGAAATACCCTGAATTCTGGTGTGCTCTTTTTCTCTGCTGCAGACCCAAGTGGCAGAAGTCCCCAGCACTGAGCAATGAGCTCAGAGCTTGTCCCAGTGGCACCAGGGCTGGGACCTGTTCTGCACCAGGCACTGAAGAAAGAACAGGTTTGGAGTATAAAAAACTGTGGCTTCCTCACGGGGATCTAGCTGAGGTTATCTAAGCTCAGGCCTTGATTCACTGTTGGGAAAAGATTGTGAAGCAATGAGAAGAAAGGCTAAAGCAGACAAAATAAATAAGGGAGCAAAATGGAAAGGAATTATACAGTTTGGCAATGAGGTCTTTGTTATTACAGAGCTTCTGTGACCTTTAGGAGAGTCTGACTTGACTGGTTGCCTGAACAAGTTTCCACCCTGCAGTCCTGAGCCCAGTTACATGCCTGGTAGCTCGTTTTAAAACAAACCTGCCACGCCACCAGCTCAGGAGCTGCAGTGTGTGCTGGCAGAACAGACTGTGCCTCGCAGGCACCCTTGACAGTGACCTCCTTTTCAAGCAGGTCAAAACAGTTACCTGCCCAAGAGGCACTGTCTTATTGATTCATCTGCCTCCAAACAGATGCACCACATATCTGTGTGAGATGCACCTGCTTCTCAGGGACTGGAAACTGTGCACATATTTATTATACCTGCGAAGTATTCAGCCATGGATGATGGCTGTGGCTTGCAGCAGGTATGAACATGTGAATCTCCCTAAGGGGCAACATACACACAGTATGCCCCTTTTGGGGGTCTAAAGCAATTACTCGAGATATTTTTAACTGTGTCCTCCAGGCACCTGCCAACTCATGTCTGATTTACCTGCTGTGCTCCTAAACACGTAATATTTCTTTATGTGTAAATTTTTTATACATATTAAAATAGTACTTGTGAACATACGCAGGCATTAATTTTGACATCTCAACCTCATGAACATATGCAGACATTAATTTTGATATCTGAACCTCCATATAATTCCTTTTATTTCCTGATCCTTTGCCCTTTGAACTTCAAAGACCGTATGATGATACTAGTGAAAGATTTACCAGCTTCAAAGCTGAAACAAAGATGCACCTGAATCTTCAGAAGGATCTGGATTTTGATCAATAGATAAAATTCTGAAAAAACCCCCCAACAAACACTGAATTACAGCGTACAAATTCTATTACCTGTAGTAAAATTTATTCAGAGCCACAGACTGAGCTTTGCTTAGGGGATGCAGAAAACACATCGCAGAAATCTGAGAGTCTGTGACTGCTGTGACATGAGGAATAAAGTCAGAGGATCAACTACTGAAAGTGGACATGGCAGAAAGCCCAAAGGAAATACAATGCTTTCTCTAACAAAAGAGATTGAGATTCTGATTTTCGAGCTGCTTTATTTTAGGAGATTATGTATTTCATGGGGACCAAAACTGGTTGTACCTGCTATTTACTAAAGAGAAAATGAAGAGCCTCAGCGACTTGAGAATTCCTTTACTGAAGTTAAGAAGTTTTTGATGATCTGCAGCTGAGGGATTCAGTGCATTATCATTTTATTCCATGAAAGAAAATAAGTGTCAGGGAAAGTAAAACTAAGCTTTTGTTCTGTTTTTCTGATAGTCCACTCAAGTGTGGTCACTGTTCTGCACAGGACTGCCCTTGGAAAATTGAGCCACAACCAGATGTGCCACCCTCTTTTCTATGGCCCTGAGCACAGAAAGGACAACCTGATACTAAACCATTTATAAACTGCCAAAAATAGCTGGTACTTTGATCCTTTTTACCCTTGGCTTTTAGCTTCTCCTGTGACAAAGGATAAATAGAAGAGGAAGATTAGGTCATACAAATTTATATATGGGCTATATGTAAAAGGGGCATGAGACATCTCTGAACATAAGGTCCTTTTGCCAAATGGAGATTTGTCATTTCTTTTCTTCTTTGCACAAACAAGCAAGTGCAAGGTGATTTAAAATGAGGAATTGTTGAAAAGTACAAATCCTCTCTAGTAGAGGCCATAACATTTCATGGATTGAATGAAGTAGAAGCTTCTCATTTATAGTCAGTTTTAATCACATTCAATACTCTAAATCAGATTGAAACTGAACATTAGTGGTTTGGGATAAAACCACGCTTCGCTCCACCCTGCATTAGCATGTTTGAAATGTCAGTGTTTTGCTTTCACAGCTGTGTGCTCTGTAAGAAGGGAGATGTTTCTGATGAAAAGAAGGTCACTCATTAATACCAGTGATTGGCAGAGACAGGATCAGTCTTTTTTGCTGTTGGAAGGAACAGAGACAAAGACAAAATGAAGTGTCTCTGTTTCAGAAAGTAAAAAAACAACAAATGTTTCAGTATATTCACCCATGTTTGTTTCCTTGGGACAAGTCTACATAGCCTGGAACAAAGGAAATAAAACATTTTGATTAGAAAAATGTGAAATAAATTTTCTTCCTCTAGAAACAGAAAATACAGTTGTGTCTACTCGATAGATTATATCAAAAACCCATCTGTATCTCTGTATCTCTTTTTCAGCCAATTTATCTGCAGTAGACTTTAGAACTTCTTTCTGCAAGTTTGATAGGAATTTTTGAATGAAATATTAGGGGCAAAAATTTATGGAAATTGAAAAAATATTGTCTTAATCTTTAAAATGTCTTTATAACAGTAAATGTAAACTATTGTGATGATAAATTAAGGTTATAGTCATTATTACTTTAGGTGCTCATTTATGTGTCAGATCAAAAGGAACAGAGCTTGACCTGTCATAAAGGCAGGAAAAAGTTAAAATGGGGAATTTTAAAGGCAGAGCTTTTACAGCTATGAAGTCAACCTGGATTTGCTTCCACCTTATTGTCTTTGAATGTTTCCTTTCAAAGCTTTTAAAACTAATAAAGATGTTTTCAAGGTTCTGAGTGTAGCGTTCTTCTCTCTTCTGTGTTTACTAATTTTGTATTTATCTCTGTCAACATACTCTGATTGGTTAGAGGATATTTTAAATTTGCAATTTAGATCTGTTTTCACAACCATTACAATTTGTGTGCAATAAGTACAAGACTGAATGTAAGCTGTATCATTTTCCCCATTAAGATTTTTAAACACTGCAGATCCAATTTAAAGGAAAAAAAAAATCAGTATTCCAACAAGTGTAATATTAAATATTATGCACAACTCTCCAAAGTATGTTATGAAATTTCAAGCTGGTTTCAAACAGTACTTTACTAATAACAGCTATTTCACAATTCTCTTCTTAATATCAATGACTCTGTGAGTTAATGACACAAATCGTTGTTTTTATTAAATTGAAAATTAAATTATTTGATAAATTGATGGTTTAAAAGGATAATGTGAAAGGAAATACAATTGATTAAAATAACATTGATTTTTCCACTTTTAGAATTCAGTATTTGATGTCATAATTGCCACCCACCAAAATCAGAACTAATCATTTCCTGTAACACAGCAGCTCATTTATGATGTGCAACTTGCCTCTGCATTTAGAAAATTGACAGGGACAAAACTCTTCTTTCTTTCACTTTGCTCAATGGAAAGGAAGAATTTAGTCCTATTTGCTTTCATCAGGACTCCTGGTGCCACAAGCACACCTGAGAACAAGAATGTCATACATGCAGTCACTGAGCAGTGAGATCCAGATATGAAGAGGACTTTAAAACCACACCTTTTCTGTAAACCAAACCTCCATCTTCTACAAGACATTTGGGTGCATCTCTAAAGTGTCACACACTGCTGCTAAAAGATATGAATATTTCTGAGGATTGAAATGCTTGCTACAAA
This sequence comes from Alaudala cheleensis, assembly GCA_013398995.1. Lineage (NCBI taxonomy): Eukaryota > Metazoa > Chordata > Aves > Passeriformes > Alaudidae > Alaudala > Alaudala cheleensis. Next base: position 131,958 of record VWYE01004467.1, read on the forward strand.
GTTTTAGCTGGAAGTAATGAAAATAGTTAATAATTCTCTTTTCCACTTTCATAAAACTTGTCTTTCCATCCTTTTGAGTAATCTTCAAGAATTTTAGAGTGAGTATCTCTTAAAGAAATAAGAATGACTAAATAATGGGCATAATTATTTTATTAAGATAATTTTACTAAAGTACTAAAAAAGAAAAACAATCTAGAATCTTCAATTCAAAAGCTTTTTACATTTTTACCAGTACCATCTTTACATATTCTGCTTTGCTGTCTAGAACAATACATAAATTGGTGGGAATTATGCACTGGTTTGTATCCAAATGTGAGAACACTTGTTTTTCTGATCAATCTCTAAATAATGAAAACATAACAGGATCAATGGCTTGTCCTTCCTAAAGAGCTCTCTTGGGAGCCTTTAGGCATATTTATTCTTTTTTATTTGGAAGCCTATTTCAAAACTCAGGAAAAACATTGGAAACAATTTTTTACCATTAAATAAGTCAAAGCAATGACAAGTATAAGTGTCAATGGAAGCTTCACAGATTCTCACTGGGATTTTGATTCCACTGTGTTTCAATATCTTTCAGCACTTTTTTTCTGTGAAAATGGGCTTACAGTGTTAGAGGTAGTGTTTATTGATAGGCTTTAGGAACCAAAATGGTATATCTATCTTTAAACAAGTATATTTATGGGCTTGTCACACAGGGCTAGTGATTCTGATGAGTGATGGGCAAGCATTACTTTCAAAACTCTGCATTTACAAATATATGGGGTCTGTAGGATATCTAAGGCAATATTCATAGCCTGCCCACTGTGCCCAGACAGATTAAAAAAATTAACAATGGAAGGCTGTTAAAGCCTTCANCAGCCAATTTATCTGCAGTAGACTTTAGAACTTCTTTCTGCAAGTTTGATAGGAATTTTTGAATGAAATATTAGGGGCAAAAATTTATGGAAATTGAAAAAATATTGTCTTAATCTTTAAAATGTCTTTATAACAGTAAATGTAAACTATTGTGATGATAAATTAAGGTTATAGTCATTATTACTTTAGGTGCTCATTTATGTGTCAGATCAAAAGGAACAGAGCTTGACCTGTCATAAAGGCAGGAAAAAGTTAAAATGGGGAATTTTAAAGGCAGAGCTTTTACAGCTATGAAGTCAACCTGGATTTTCTTCCACCTTATTGTCTTTGAATATTTCCTTTCAAAGCTTTTAAATCTAGTAAAGATGTTTTCAGTGTTCTGAGTGTAGCATTCTTCTGTCTTCAATGTTTACTAATTTTGCATTTATCTCTATCAACATACTCTGATTGGTTAGAGGATATTTTAAATTTGCAATTTAGATCCATTTTCACAACCATTACAATTTGTGTGCAATAAGTACAAGACTGAATGTAAGCTGTATCATTTTCCCCATTAAGATTTTTAAACACTGCAGATCCAATTTAAAGGAAAAAAAAAATCAGTATTCCAACAAGTGTAATATTAAATATTATGCACAACTCTCCAAAGTATGTTATGAAATTTCAAGCTGGTTTCAAACAGTACTTTACTAATAACAGCTATTTCACAATTCTCTTCTTAATATCAATGACTCTGTGAGTTAATGACACAAATCGTTGTTTTTATTAAATTGAAAATTAAATTATTTGATAAATTGATGGTTTAAAAGGATAATGTGAAAGGAAATACAATTGATTAAAATAACATTGATTTTTTTCCCCTTTTAGAATTCAGTATTTGATGTCATAATTGCCACCCACCAAAATCAGAACTAATCATTTCCTGTAACACAGCAGCTCATTTATGATGTGCAACTTGCCTCTGCATTTAGAAAATTGACAGGGACAAAACTCTTCTTTCTTTCACTTTGCTCAATGGAAAGGAAGAATTTAGTCCTATTTGCTTTCACCAGGACTCCTGGTGCCACAAGCACACCTGAGAACAAGAATGTCATACATGCAGTCACTGAGCAGTGAGATCCAGATATGAAGAGGACTTTAAAACCACACCTTTTCTGTAAACCAAACCTCCATCTTCTGCAAGACATTTGGGTGCATCTCTAAAGTGTCACACACTGCTGCTAAAAGATATGAATATTTCTGAGGATTGAAATGCTTGCTACAAAGTTTTAGCTGGAAGTAATGAAAATAGTTAATAATTCTCTTTTCCACTTTCATAAAACTTGTCTTTCCATCCTTTTGAGTAATCTTCAAGAATTTTAGAGTGAGTATCTCTTAAAGAAATAAGAATGACTAAATAATGGGCATAATTATTTTATTAAGATAATTTTACTAAAGTACTAAAAAAGAAAAACAATCTAGAATCTTCAATTCAAAAGCTTTTTACATTTTTACCAGTACCATCTTTACATATTCTGCTTTGCTGTCTAGAACAATACATAAATTGGTGGGAATTATGCACTGGTTTGTATCCAAATGTGAGAACACTTGTTTTTCTGATCAATCTCTAAATAATGAAAACATAACAGGATCAATGGCTTGTCCTTCTTAAAAAGCTCTCTTGGGAGCCTTTAGGCATATTTATTCTTTTTTATTTGGAAGCCTATTTCAAAACTCAGGAAAAACATTGGAAACAATTTTTTACCATTAAATAAGTCAAAGCAATGACAAGTATAAGTGTCAATGGAAGCTTCACAGATTCTCACTGGGATTTTGATTCCACTGTGTTTCAATATCTTTCAGCACTTTTTTTCTGTGAAAATGGGCTTACAGTGTTAGAGGTAGTGTTTATTGATAGGCTTTAGGAACCAAAATGGTATATCTATCTTTAAACAAGTATATTTATGGGCTTGTCACACAGGGCTAGTGATTCTGATGAGTGATGGGCAAGCACTACTTTCAAAACTCTGCATTCACAAATATACAGGGTCTGTAGGATGTCTAAAACAATATTCATAGCCTCCCCACTGTGCCCAAACAGATTAAAAAAATTAACAATGGAAGGCTGTTAAAGCCTTCACAGGCACCAGCACCCACATGAAAATTAACAAGTTTGTGGCAGGGTCTCAAAGAATGGAACAGATTTTGATTTTTATTTTTGTTTTGCAGTCAAACATAATTTAAAAAAATTCAGTAATGACCATAATGTGTAGTATAGATGAATTTCAGTAAAATTGCAGATGATCCCATCCTTAGTATACAAGATTACTTAAATGCATACTCAGAATATATTTTTAGACGTTGGTACACTGACATTAAAGAGAAAGAAGAACTTTAGACTATTCTTTGCTGTTTGTCTGGGACCAACAAGTGTTCAGTAAGAAATTGTATTTGACACCTATCACAGACTTGATTGCTGCCCTAGTGCCTTACAATGAATAGGGTTCGTCTCTGGCACTGTGATATCAGGCACAAACACAGAAGGTGCCATCCTGGCCTTGACAAAGGAGTTATGGCTTGTTTTAAAACCCTTTAAGCACAACAAAAACTCAGCAACCCCATTGCAGCATGCTCTCCTGAGGTCTTGTTTCCATTTGTTGGTATTTCCACTGGAAGCAGTGACTGCTGTCTTGCAACAGGGAGAGATGTCAGGCAGTCTTAAAAATATGATAGCAGATGCCTTCTGTCTTCTCCTTTTCTCCAGGTTTAGCACCAAGACAGGATTCCCTCACTGAAGCATCATGGATAAGTACTGTTGGAGTAATTTTGGTTCCTTAATTTGTTCAATGCCAGGGACTCAGGATTCAGCTTGATATGGCCCCAGGAAAACCATGGGTGAACACAGATTTTTCTCCTGCATACGTAAATGCCGTGATTTTGGTGAGTAAGGATGCACATTTACTGCCCTGTCAGGCTCTTATTGTGGAGTAGGACATTCAACAACAGACACTTTGGCTCTATCAATTGAGGATCTGCCAGTGCACATTGCTCCATGCCAGTGCACGAATCATGCACATGCAGAGGAAACAGGACTGGTTGTAAGGACTCAGTTTTTCTCCTTTTATGCTCATTATTGTTGCACACCACATGTAAGAAGGGATTAATATTATGATAAATAGAAAAAGATTTTAACTTGGTTTCATTGCATCCAATGCGTCACTCACACCAGTGTGAAAGATGATCTACTTTTAGGTTTTTTTGTAGGCCTTTTACTCCTGCTGTAGCAGCTTTGTGATCTGTTCAAAGTCATCCAGGACATATCTACTTTGGACAAATACCTTGAAACTAGTACTTTTAGTCCAAGAACCAGAAATATGATATGTATATTGATGTTACACTGGGTCGAAATAACTGGTCCTATCAAGAGCAGAGGTGATGAGCTCAGGAGTGGTGTCACACTGGTGTAATGAGAGTGCCTTCCAGGCTTAGAAATTTATCTCTATGAAAATTACCTGAGAGCAGATAGAAATACTTATTCATGTAGTAGAAAGTCCAGTGTAGGAATGCATTTTAGACCAGGCAAATATTTTCTTTATAGAGAAAATATGTTTAATTTTACCATGAGACTTAAAAGGAAAACAGTCCTGGAAAGGTCTCTGCACTCCAAGCTATGATTGGCTATGGGCCAGAGCAGAGACATGGATAGTCTCTGCTCCTGCCTGTCATGATGTATCTGTTCCTTATTGGGCAGTCTGCCAAAGGACTGCCTCCATCATTAACCATTTAAAGCCCTACACAAAGGCTTTCGGTGCTTTTTCGGGGATGTTTTACATGGTGCTACATCTCCACACCTGGTACGGCTTATTTTTACTTTTATTGTATTGTTTATTATTTTCACCTTTTATTAAATATTTTTTCTGTTACATGGCACCGTCGAGGAAGTGGTCTCACATTTATTACACCATCTCTGGAGGGCAGGCCCCACAGAGGTTTGATGTGACTTCCACGTGGCTTATTCCACGCTGGCCACGTGCAGAACATTACATCAGTCCAGGATCCAAGGCATGTTTTTGAGATGGAACCACGGTGATTTTGTGACAAAATTGGCTTTGAAGGGCATCATCTTATGTATTTCTACTCAAGCCAGAAAGCTGGGACCCAGACCTCTGGTGAATTTCAGGATGCAATAAATAGCACATAGAAATAGCCGAATCCTTCACTAGATACAGATTGGATGGGAAATCAGACGACCTGAGCTCCATTATTTACTATGATTATTATAGTGAATAAATCAGTACTTTGTTTTATTTCAAAGCATCAGAGTATTAATGTTTATCTAACACAATAAAATATTTTTACATTGTGGATGAGAAGCGTTGTATAAATGTTAAGTACAAATAAATATTTACTCCTGGCCTGCAGTGATTTAGTTTGTTAATCTCTGAAACACTGTTTCCTATTATGCAGAGGAAAGATAAAAATATATTATGGATCAGGCAGAAAGTTTTATTAGAGAGAGAAACATGGGCACCTCTGCTTATTTAAATCATGCTCATGGTGGGTTATTCTCTTTTCAAACATGCAGGTGCCTCAGCTAATTGCAAATTTAAACCACCTGGCACAGGTTTTCTTTCTGTTTGAGTCCTGAAAGCTGCAGAAAAGATGATTTGAACTTTGAACTGTGCTTTGTAGGAGCAGTAACTCTCTCTGCAAGAAACACATTACACTTTATGATGTCTTTTGTATCTTCTTACAAAGAGTCTTGATATGAAATCTCACATGGTGGAAGCCTTAAGTTAATGGTCTGTGAAAGAAAAAAAAATAATACAGGAGGCACCATGGGATGTGTGCTTTCCTTTTCTTATAAAATGTGCTAGGTTCAACAGAATTCTAAGAAAGTTCATTCTAGTTTAGGTCAAGTTTATTTTTTTTTATTTACTGTAGATGTTGAAACTGATGGTCCTGCTTGGATTTCCCTCTGATGGGCAATGACAGCAATTGTCTTCACCTGTCCTTTCTGTACTTAGACCAGAGGTTGCCATCCCCTCACAGAAGCATCACAAATGGCAGTTTGTCCATTCCTTAGCCATCAGAAGTTGCAATCTGCCACATTAAATTAAAATGCCACTGATTTCAGCTTGCATTAACACAACAGGATATGGTGTGCTGAACCCAGAGGATGATGAAGCTCCTGTAAGTCCAAGCTAGCAGAGATACTATTTTATAGAGCTTGGGACTCAATTCTTAAAAAAAAATATTAAATTTGGCCATTTCTACATTGGTTTTACTGAGCAGCTTAATTGGGAAAAGCATGAAATCTGTCTTCCATGCAGCATGTTTTCTTTACATTCATTTAATATTCTCCCCTCTGCACAGAAGTAAACTTATCTGCACTTTGCACCCAGCAGGGTTTTTGAACGGCAGAGAGTGGAGGGCAGACATCAGGCACAAGAATTCTGTACTGTCAGAAATGCCAGAGTTCATAAAAACTGCACTATTTCCCTGCCAGCTCCCTGAAATATCCCTACTTGCTTTCTTATCATCATCTGTCCCCCTCAGATGTTCTCCAGTAAGATTCTGAGCTGTTTAAACTAACTGCATGCACACAAGATATTTTATAGAGGAATGGGAAATTCTGCCTACAAAGAGGTTCTTGCTTGTGCTGGAGCCATAGAAAACTCCTTTTCTCCTTCCCTTGTGAATATTTGGCTATTTCAAGTGAAGAAATTGCATTATTTTCATTCCACTTACTGCCAAGAAAACTGTGTTTTGAAAGTAGCTTACCTGGATGTACAGCAATGACTTGGTTATATTCCTGAACTTCTGGAATATACAAATACAAAAATCAACAGAAACATTTAATAAAGTTTATTTACCTTACCTCTGATGACATGAAAAGCCTGCACTTCAACACACTGTGTTAAGTGTCAGTGCAGAGATATAGGAGACAGAAGAATATATTGCAAAGCATTTTACTTGTTTATTATCATATTAGAGATGTGAGGTTTAACCTTCATATGACCTTAATGTTGACTCATTATAGAAAATGGATCAGTAAAACATGGAATGGGCAGCAAAGATATTCAGGCATCTGAAATTAGGAAAGAACAAAGTTCTGTTGAACTCCTTAGCATGACTTTCCCCTTACATCCAGCTCACATACTCAGAGTATTATGAACTGTATCTGGTTAGCTTGCAATTGCAAAAAATGCATTTATTCATTTAAATAGCATATTCATTGTAGCATATTTATAAGACTTGCTATACACCAAAGTGTAATCATAGCTCTATGTGCATAATAAACCAATAAAAATATACAGTTTATCATTCTGCTGTGATAACCATTTCTCAAGTAAAATATTCATTGGCTCTCTTAAACACCTGTCTTGCAACACATCCATTGTCTGTATATTGGTCCCCTGAAGGTCACTTGATTAAAAAACTTAGACCTTATGCAATACAAAGGCATTTTACAACATGTTTAATACAATATATAATGAAAGGAAAATCACATTTTGATTGTGGATGTACTTTTCAAAAAACTTACCTGAGATATGCCCAATGAGTAAAAATGAAAAAAAAAGTTGTCACTTCAGACAGAAACATTGTCCTAAAGGTCTTCTAAATATTGTTCTAAAGGTCTGAAACCAAATCAAACTTATTTGTTGATTCCCTATTCATCACAGCTCTGCCACTAGGGCTGCTAAACTGAGGAAGTTGTATTAGCATTTTTAAACTATGCAACTGAACAGAACTACTGAGAAACTTTCTGCACTTAGAACATAAGCATGAGATATTTTTCTGCTGGAGATCACTTAGAAATAAAAATTTTGTCACTATATGTGTTACAGTAGTGAAGAGTAAGACAGTAGCAAATATAAAATGTCATTGCAGAATTACAAAATATGGAACCTGCCTGCTGTCCACCTTTGGAAAGACTGATACTCTGCTCCTCTCTTCTCTCTTCTTATCCAAAGTCATTTTAATGACCAAAAAAGTAAATGACACTCTCATGTCTTTGGGATCTATAGCTGCCTCATTTCAAATTCTCCAGCAAAGGAATTCTGCACCATTCTCTTCCAGCTGCTTTTATTCTGCTTTGTTATGTTAATGTTCCATGAAAAGATGTCATGGAGGATCAAAGAATTTTGTGCATACAATTTATACTAAAAATAATTTTGATTTAAACTTGAAGATTAAAGTAACTTTCCATTTTCAATAATGTATAAAATGAAGAGTGAGATCAGCTGTGTGACTGCATCTGGAAGTGTGGGTGAATCCAATTAAAGACAAAACTAAAGAGGACCAGTGAGATGGATCTGTTTCAAACGTGGCAGAAGCTTACATTTAAAAATAGACAAAATAACTTTTTTCCTTGTTTTTAATATCTGAATAAAGGTTCATTTATGAGAGTATAAATTAAGAGTTCAGGGTGGACAGGGTTTGTGGTACAGTAGGGCCTGTTTATAAAATAAATCTGTTATCCAGGAGCAAAGCATGATTTTGAAAGCTAATAGGATAATTTTTAATAAGTCTTTTTTTCTTGACCCATACAAGCCAGAATTTTCCTTGCCATGTTTTGAAATATTGTATGGAAAAATCTAGCCACACTGAAATGAAGAAATCACTAAAGATTATTGTGATTCTAGATTATTGCCACTGAATAGCATGGAGAGAGTTTGAAAGCTGAGATCATGAGACCATTGAAAGCTGAGTCTCTTATGCCATTGTTGCATGGAATTAACATATTAATCATGGTCTTTCTATTTTTTTCTTTTTCTTTTTTTTTTCTTTTTGAAAGCTTGTTGTGAATTCAAACTCTTCATGGAAGGAGAAGAGATAATGAGGAAGGTGATTTGGTGAAACTCAATTTCAATCCCAGCAATGGTCAGAATTTTTACCTTCTAAATGTCGAGGTAGAAAGGAAGGAGATAAAGGAGGTCAACAATGACTGTTAACATATATTGAAATTAATTGTGGATATAAAATATCTTATCTTTTGAGCAAATCATTGGTGAGGGTCAGCTTCAGCATTTCTGCTAAGAGGGAAAGTGCAGCATCCAAGGAACTATGGCATGTGAATGTTGTCAACTTCAGAGCTTCTGCAAAGATTAGATGAGTTTCACTGGAAGCTCCTTTTGTCAACATTGCACTGCAACACTCACATTTCACTGTCTGAAAGCTGTTAAAAGCAGAACTCTGTCATTGCAACAGTAATGTGAAGGCTCAATCCTTCCATAAATATCACATTAAACCCTCAACATTAAGTCATAAGTCAAATTTGATACCACAAAGAAGCAATAAAAAGTGTCAGCTCTGAAATCTTGCCTGTAAAAACAGATATTCCATATGCTTTAAGGGGATGGGGTCAGTAACAACATTTTAATAAACCTCTGATGGTTACATTATTTTTACATCATAAGCATGGGAGTATTAAAATCACCTGAAGCCAGGGGACCACCTAACTTCAGATATACAAAGATTTTTGCCATAATGTTTCACTGAGTAAGCTATTAAAAAAAGTAATATATGTACAATTGAATCAGAGTGATACTCTGGGGAATAACAGTCTATTATCTGCATCTCTGCAAATATCAGAAGACTGAAGTCAAACTGTAATTCAAATCCATGATAACCCTTAATGAGGAAAAAATAAATCAAAAAATAATTGTACTTTTTTCTTTAAAAGTATCATACATGTCCATATAAACTTCTACCTTTCCTGCAAATATATAATTGAAAATGCACAGATCTTATGAGGAACAATAATTTAAAAAATCTTACTACAGTGTTCTGAACTATTCCTTACTTATGATGATAGCATAAAATGAAATGTAGTACTTTCTTTAATGGTCTTTTCCTGGTATTCATAAAACATGTATCCACTCTACAGTGTAAAGATTCTAGAAAATTCAGAATTACATTGGAGGGACTCTATATTTGAAGTGATTATCTAAGATCTTCAATATTTACTAGAGGAAGGAAAGGGATCATAGAAAAGGATTAGAAAGAGTCCATTTTTCTCCTAAACTTCATATTCCTATGAAGATTTTGTTGTGCCTAAAAAAAGGCTGTAAGTGAAACTGATTTTTGTAGGATGTGTGTGTGTGTTTAAAGGATCAAGTGAAAGACACACCTTATCTTGTGTAGTTTTTAGGGAGGATTGAAGGGGAGGAGCAACAAAATGAAAATTATTACAGATATAAAGATTTGATCAAAATTTAAAAATACTTACTGTTTATTAAGATAGTACAAAGCATCTTTTTCTTGTGAGGTTCTCAGTTTAAGTGGATCTAACAAGTTTTGTGTAGCATGTCTCATGTAACGAGGTCCCTTTAGATACAGCAAGTTATGTCTACCTTACACTTGGCCAAACTAGATCTCCAGATCATTTGTCTCCCCTACCTGTTCTATTCTGATAAATTGTCTATTAAATATTACATGAAATCAACATTTGATGAGAGCCTGTGTTTTGTGAAGGTTTGGTAGACTTTCAGTTTGATCCAGACACTGACAGAAAAAAAAGAGGATAAACTGAATCTGGCATCCATTATTGCAGATTATGAAATTCAAGTATTTTGTGTCTATTCTTTAAACTTAGTTTTTCACACAGCTCAATTACTCTGATTCTTCTACTCATTTAAATGTTGTTGCTACTAGATGCTACATCATCTAGAAAACTATGAATTCTAAATGCTTAGGGAATTTGATAATAATTATTTTCACAGTTGTGAGTTGAATGAATTAAGGCACATTGGCTTCTATTTTAACACTAGTTTTTACATGTCTCCATCTTGCTCATCTGTGTCTATATAACTGCTGACATAAATTTTGGTTAGTAAATATTTTTTTCTTTCCAATCTGTCAACTTGATGCAGAAAAATAATTTGGTACCTACATGGCCATTTTAAATACAAAGAGAATTGACTGCAAGTACTTTGGATTTATAATATATATTGTAGCCCAACAGTTGGATTTTAATCCCATTGCAGCAGATTGCTATTCAAGCAAGTGTTTTTCTTGAAATAAAAGTAAGCCCCAGGACATGGTACCCTCACATATGTTCTGCTGTTCAGGAGGTTGCAGAGGTATTGAGCTGCCCCTCACCTCTCCACAGAGGTGTTACATGGTGGTATCAGCAGAAGGGAGTGACTTTTCCTTCAAGTGCTCATTTCAAATCAATCCACTGGTGACTTTTGATCACTAAGGGAACTGGGGAGGAAGGAGGAGATGTTTTCTTGTGATGAGTGTAGAGGGAGAAGGACACAGGAAGATGAGAATTAAGTCCCTCATAGAGGAGCAGAACAAGCAGATGAAAATAGGTAGAACCTAAAATTATTGTTGCTATCATAATGCTATTCTATGATTTTTAATTTCTCCAGAACAGGAATGAGTTAGAAAGCACATGTGGATGAATAAGCTTTTCTGTTTATGTGGGAGACCAGAGTATCCCTCTGGGTCTCCTGGATGGGCAGCAACCAGGACGGGGGGCTCGTCCGCCTCNTTTCTTTTCCCCTTCCTCTTTGCAAAGGGTGACTTTTTTTAGGATTGGGTGAAGGTGCAATTTCACTGTATGACATGGATTTTAGTTATTGGAGTTTAGATAAAAACAATGTTAATGTAGTTTAGAGTATAAAGTCCACGTGCTTTCGTGGGCGGGGGAGAATCCATTTTTCCAGCTCCTTGTGAACTTCACGCTGGACTGACTGAACTTAGAGATAAGATTTCTAAAATAAACATCTTCAAACCGCAACCCGAGCGTTCTTCGATTCCTTCTTCCAACCACAGGCAGTGAGAAAACAGCCGTTCACCACCACCAGGGTTATCTCAGAAGGGATACCCCGGCATGTTTAGAGTTCTATGGTTCATTCCTATGTGTAGCAAAATATTGACATAATCTAGTTAGTCTTTTGAACACGAATTTTCATTTTGAGATAGGAAAACTGCCACATGACATCTATAACTTCATATTTTTGCTAGTAATACTTGCTAACTCATGGGAACTGAACACAAATAGCAGCTGAAACTAAGAAATAAAAATTGATAAATTAGCCATAATTAAGAAGGGGAGTCAACTCTTCTGGTACTGCCTTCATTAAACCAAAGGGGCTGATTACACCTGACAATAAACAATCCTTTAAAGAATTAATTGACCATATGTTGGGTTGCATGGAAGTGAAATAGGTCTCTGCAAAAAACACCACCTGCTGATAGATATTTTATCATTTAAAAAATAGATAAATAGAAAGAAAATGTTAATCTTCATTTAAGCAACACTGCATACATGTTCAGAGTAACCCTCAAAACTTAGCGTGACACATTTGAAAATAAAAAATTGGACATTTATAAATTAGACTATCAAGCACAGTTCCACTGACTGGGATAACAATTACAGGGAGAAGTAATGCTCATGCTTTGTAGCATTAGTTGTGCAACAGACAGAATCAAAAAGCAATTTCCTTCCATGGTTAAACTCTGTGTGCATGCCAAGGCCTCATGCCCTCCTCTGAAGCATGCAGCCACTGCCTCAGGCAGGATGCTGGACTGGATGGACCATTGCTTCTGTCCTGTTATGGAAATTCTATTGTTCTTAGTTGCAGTGCCAATGACATCTCAAAACACACCACCTAAATTGCAGTTGATATATATACTGTGTCACACTCCAGCCCAGTGAAGCAGCACAGACAGTGTGATTCATGTGGAGAGTGTGCTGGAGTTGCTTTAGACACCAGGAAAACAATATCAGAGCTAGGTCTGCAACCTAGTGCACACAGCAGGACCTGGAAATCTGTGATGTGTTTTGGCCATATGGAAGTGAAAAAGTATTCAAGTGCTATCAATAAAAACAACAGAATGTGTCTGTTTCTGAGCAGCACACATCACCAAGCTGCAGTTCCTGGGAGCAAGTGTAAGCACAGAAGCTGATACTCCCAGTAGAAAAGACAGTCACAGACGTCTTCGTTACTATTCACTGATTTAAAAAGTGTTCCAAGTTCTCTGGAGCAAAATTTCCTTGCTTTTCCATTACATGTTCTGTTCTGTTCTCAAGTGGCTTTGTAAAGATACTGAAAAGAAAAAGAAGCAAAAAGATGAAAAAAATCTTAGAAAATTCTTATTCTTGGTAACAGAAAAACTCCAAACAAAGAAACCAACTAACAAACCTCCCCATTATCACCATGACTTGAGAAACATATATTTTACAAATTTTGGAATCTGTAGAATTTACTAGAGCTATTAACATTAAGAGATGGCAAATATTTTAAAAGATGAATTATAAAATAGGATAGGCCTGATTTACATGTTTGTAACATTTTTTACAGTGATGCATAAAGCATTGATAAGAATTGCCTTTCAACCTGTGTGCACAGAACTATAGGCATGGTTGAAATACTGGACTCTCTGAAGCTTATAATTCACCAGTTGAGCTGCCACATGGCATCAAAATTACAGAGAATTACATCCTTACTAAGACTCCCACCTCGAAGGATGAAGTGTGTTGTCCTTTGTTGATGGCCTTATGGCTGAGGTTAAAGAGGGATGAGTACTTTTATAAGAGATGTGGTTGGTTTCAGTTTATTTCCAACAGTGTGTTTCATAAAGGCCAGAATTCATTCAAGTCATCACCATAATCAACAGCTCCATGGCAAGTGGTGAGGCACTGGGACATGTTGCCCAGAGAATTTGTGGATACCCCATCCCTGGAAGTGTTTAAGGCCAGGCCAGATGGGGCTTTCAGAAGCTCAGTCTAATGGAAGTGGTTGGAAGTAGATGATCCTTAAAGTCCTTTCCAGCACAAACCATTCTGTGAACCTTTTGACAAACTTGTAGATGATCAGGGACAATTTTTTAAAAGCTGTTCAGAAAATAAGAGAGGTAAATTTTGTCATAAGAAAGAAATCCATTAAAATTTTCCTGGAGAGGAAATCACTTGAAAGTAGATATCAAGAAAGCCAATTTCTAGTAGAATATCAAGTTTGTAGGAATAATTTCTTGATTTCCATTCAAAGTATCATATCTGTTTAAGAGGGTATAATTAAACTAGAAATTTAGACTATGTCCCTATAGAACTTCAGACAGCATGAGTTCCTGCTATGAAAAATACTTTATATTTTATTCTGACATCAAAAGTAGCAATGCCATGTCATAGTGCATGCTGGCCCTGGCCTGGAAGACAGCAGTCATCTGTGATCAATATTGTGCTGTGCAAAATTACACATTTCCATGGTGGTGAACCATCCACAGGAGGAAAAACACTGCTCTCAGGCAATATGGGAAACACAACTTGACTCAGACATTTCTAAGTTTCGGGGGTTTAAAAATATTTAATTTTTAGTGGACTTCTATTCTGTGATTGGTAGGTGAATGTTCTGTTGACCCTTTCTTGAAGTCCAGCTCTTCATTTTCCAGGAATTTGAGCACACTTCCCATTGCAAGTATAGGAAATGTTCCTCAGCTACAGGAAAACAACACTTTTCTGTCAAAAGTGATCTATTATTCAATTGAAAGTTCCTGAGATTTATAGGAGGTGCAGTACAAAAAATGATTTGTGTTTAGAAAAAGGTTGTGTTTATTTTTTTTAAGTGCTTTTTTTAATAGGGTGCCACCTACCAATCCAAAACTCCCACGTTACCTAAAGCAGTATCCTCATAGTTAGAGCCATGGAAATAGATTTCTAATGAATCCTTTATTTCTAATAAGCCTGGAGTCTAAGAATTTATGATTTCAGACTTACTACAATGTTTCCTTTTGAGTAAAGTTTCAATCAATGACTCAGCAGTTCCCAGAGAAACAAAATATAACTTTCTTCCTCTGCTCACTTGCATAGCAATATTCATCTGTTTAATTTTCTAATAGGATTTGTTATTAAAACTGAACCCTAGTGTTGCCTGGAATCAAAAGACAAGACTTTCTAAACAATACTAAGAGTGGTGAGATAAAAACCAATTCTTTAATGAAAGCATTTAAGGTGCACAAATATGGCTATATGTGCATGTGTGAGACAGGATTTTTGCAATTTTTAATAAGGTTAAATAATAAATTTATTTAGCAGGTACATCCAATGGGAGATCAGTTGCCCCAGTAACCCATCCTTGGGTCAATCTCTTGAAGCTGGTCCAGGAGCTTCCTCGCCCTATTTTTAGTTATGTCTCTTCAGTACTGGTGGAAAACACGATTTCCTTGTCAGAAATTTTCTTCTTAAGAGTAAGACTAAACAGAATTTCAAGAATGTGTTTAGAAAGAGTTAGCTTGTTATTCCAAAATGTGAGAAAGGGCAGGAAAAGTACAAGAAACTAAATATACTTATATATTAAAAATCTACAATGCTAAAAATACATGAAGAACCTAAAAATGTTCAAACATCACTAGGGAAAAAAAAATCTGCTACATACTTTGGCTCTGTGCTTTTGTGCCCCTAAACAATGCAGCATCAGAATATGACATCATGAACATTTTGTCTGTGCAAAAATGCTCCAAAGCAAGCAAAACCTTCTCCCTCTAACAGTCAGGGAACAGAAGGAAAAAATGCAAATGCATTTGCCTGCAGACACATTTGCCTGCAGATATGTAGCAATTGAGCTGTGCAATGAAACACAGTTTTACTCTCAACAGCACATTTTCCCTATTTATCTGAATCATCAGAGACAGCTCAGACTTTGAAGAGTGAGTGAACTTTAATCATGACTTTCAAGTACATTCCTTCCTTCTCTTCACTGCAGAGAGGTTTTACTCATGGTTAATAATTCTCCAAAAGGTAGGATAACTTTAGAATGACATGTTAATTTCTAATTTCAAGTGAAAATTCAGGATGAGAGCTGTTCACTTGGCATCTTTGAAAGTCAAACATAGGTTGCTACAACCCTGTGGATCCTCATCTTCAGGCAAGACCTACATGGGCTCTCTGCCTGTTCCCATTTTCTGAGGTTCAGTAGAACAGCTTCAGAGCAACCAAAAACATATTCTTGTAAGCAAGAGACCAAAACAAACAAATATTTCTGAGAAGAAAATTATAAAAGTAACTTCTCTTTAATATCTAAGAACAAAATTACAACCCTTGTCAAGGAGCAAAATATTTACATCGTTCCCCATTTCGTATTGGTGATGGGTGTTTGATGGCTTCAGGCACTGGAGATGGGAAGAAGCTGTGTCAAGGTATCTTATCCTGGGGGGCTATTAGTCTCCAATTTAAGATATGATGCAAGGAAAAAAAAGAGAGGAAAATGGTAGGCAGTGGCATTGGAACCATTTATCACCCAGTGTTATGAGGAATAAAAGGATCCTCTTTGAAGATAGTCCATTATCTATTTCTAGCTGGCTTCCTCCTGTCATATTATCTTGCAGAAATAATAAATTTAGGAAGATCACATTGTGAGAATAAGTACTGCTATATATCTAAGTATATACATTGTTCTTTTATTTACAGTCACTTTTGCCCATTCTCTAGAAGAAAATGCAGGTTTTACATTTGTTATTTGTGGTTTCCTCACAGGAATTATTTTTTCCTCTCAGGTAGCGAAAGAAACCTGGAATAACATAAAAAAAAATTCATGCAATATATTATTTTCTTACAAGAAAAACTCCAGCTGAAGCAATAGCAATTTCTGCTCTGTAATAGTAGGAAAATATTTCCATTAAGAAATGTATATTTGAATATGATACATGTTCCCCACATAATGTGTGTGTCCCTGTGTATATATCTACATACATGGGTATGAATTTATGTGCATATATACTCATTACTAGCACTGTTCAAAAAATAATTTTGCAGATCCTATGATTCAGACAGAGTAGCAATAACAAGGTTGCCAGTGTGATGAGGCTTTTCTGTCTCTGAGCATTTCTTCATCTGCATTTGTATATCACCCCTCACAGTTCCACTTTTCAGATGCCATTAATTGATCATTTAGTAAAGAAAAACGAGTTGCAAAGACTTACTTTTAGATAAACAACAACTAAAATTGAGAGTAATTTACACACACACAGCTCATTTTTTTTCAGGAAACAAAGATCAAGTGAGGATTTGCCAAATATAATGTCCTACAGAAGGATTAGTTTATCTTTCCTTTAAGGCAGAGTATGAAATCAATGTGTTAATCTACTTGAAAAGGAGGATTTGCTTTAGCTAGGCATCTTTTAAGATATGAAATTAAATTTATATTTGTGTTTATAATTATTATTCCTAAGGGTATCTTGGGCAGGAAACTTTTTTCCTAGGACAGAAAATTTAAAAGAGCAAAGAGGGTAAAGGACATAAGTCCCAATGAATTTTCCATTGCAATTTATTTGGATTATGGGCAAATCTACAGAACTCTTCTGTCCTCCTTTTCAAATTCTCTCTCATATCTAATTTTTTTTGCCAGCTTGTAGACAATTTTTTCTGTGTTCTTTCAGTTAATGTATGTGCACCATGCACAGACTTCCTGCCTTTCTCTCACACACAAACATCCTGCCTGCACCACCACCAGTGAACTCCATAACCCAGAGTACAGCTGAGCAGTGGCCCTGGCAGTGCTTTGTCTTTCTGCAGGACTCAGGTGTTACAACCTCTGTGTCAACGAAGTTCTTAGTGTAAGGTCTGTCTTCTCTCTAAAACAGAGGCTTTGTGCTTTGTTGGAGTAATTTTTAGAGCTCAAAATGAGGTTGTTGTAGGGTGTTCAATATTTCCCCAAGGCAGAATAAAACCCCTGCTCTTACAAACATGCATGGATACCATCTCATCCTGCCCACCTCTGTCCAGATAAATGTAGCCATCTCCTCACCTCCTTTCCCAACACAATCTTAAAAATGCATTGATTTATTTAAAGATTTAAATTAATTTCCCTCATTTTCATGTGCATTTCAAGATAATTCAAAGATTGGAGTTGGTTTTTTTTAAGGTATGCCTCCTAAATTTAATTTCTAAAATTGTAAGTGGAGTACTAAGAAAACATAACCAGATTGCAGATCCAGTTGAAGTAGCCTCTGTGGCTGTGCAGAGAGTTCTGTGAACAAACTGGGGAGCAACAGGAAAAAAAAATCACAGACTTGAGGAGATAAGGAGGGAGCTGAGGCTGATCTCAGGTGGTATCTCAGCAGATGTTGCTCTGTGGCTGTTCACAGTGGTCCCAGGGAGGAGCTGGATCATTGTGCCGCACTAAGATATCACAGTGATACCTTTCTAAGTTGCTTTGAATGAGTAATTTGCTGTTGTCACTAAGGATCACTTGTAAATTTATCACTGAAGAAAGATTAAAATTTTCCTTTTTTTGCTAAGCATAATTCTTTTATTTGCTTTATTTGGAATAGTATTAAATTATATCAGAAATTTCCACCCACTAAAATGTCATGGTACTTACAGCACAAAACTACACTTTTTGAAAGGAGTAATCTTTTGTTATCTGACTTTTGCTTTAACCAATAAAAATTATTGATGCATCATAAATAATTTCCTTGCTCTGGGTGAGTGCCTTTAGGACCAGACATGAAATTCAGATTTCCTCATCTTTACTAAGCCATGGCTGTATTTCAGCAGTATCGCTTTCTGATAATGTTAATAAAATTCTATAAAATTGGAAAAAACTGTCAAGACTTTTCTTTGTCGTGCATCTTGTATTCTCAGCCCATCTTAATCAGTAGTAAATGAAGTATAAAGATTTCCCCAATAAGATTGGACTTAGTTACTGCAAGCTTTACATCCAGAGACATTTTGCCATTAGGAAAACAGTGTTTCTGCCTAAAACTGTCAATATTTTCTGTTTCNATTGTTTTTTGAAATTTAATTTCTAAAATTGTAGGTGTCATGCTAGGAAAACATAACCAGATTGCAGTTCCAGTTGAAGTAGCCTCTGTGGCTGTGCAGAGAGTTCTATGAACAAACTGGGGAGCAACAGGAAAAAAAAAAATCACAGACCTGAGGAGATGAGGAGGAGGCTGAGGTTGAGCTCAGGTGGTTTCTCAGCAGATACTGCTCTGTGGCTGTTCACAGTGGTCCCAGGGAGGAGCTGGATCATTGTGCCGCACTAAGATATCACAGTGATACCTTTCTAAGTTGCTTTGAATGAGTAATTTGCTGTTGTCACTAAGGATCACTTGTAAATTTATCACTGAGGAAAGATTAAAATCTTCCTTTTTTTACTAAACATAATTCCTTTATTTGCTTTACTTGGAATAATATTAAATTATATCAAAAATTTCCACCCACTAAAATATCATGGTACTTATAGCACAAAGCTACACTTTTTGAAAGGAGTAATCTTTTGTTATCTGACTTTTGCTTTAATCAATAAAAAATATTGATGTATCATAAGTCATTTCCTTGCTCTGGGTGAGTGCCTTTAGGACCAGACATGAAATTCAGATTTCCTCATCTTTACTAAGCCATGGCTGTATTTCAGCAGTATCGCTTTCTGATAATGTTAATAAAATTCTATAAAATTGGAAAAAACTGTCAAGACTTTTCTTTGTCGTGCATCTTGTATTCTCAGCCCATCTTAATCAGTAATAAATGAAGTATAAAGATTTCCCCAATAAGATTGGACTTAGTTACTGCAAGTTTTACATCCAGAGACATTTTGCCATTAGGAAAACAGTGTTTCTGCCTAAAACTGTCAATATTTTCTGTTTCAACACCATTTTCTCCATTTTAATGATTAAAGCAATGAGTAGGTTATCTGTTTTTCAGTCTAGTCTAGTCTGATTTAAGACAGATCCTTTATTTTAATATGAATATTTGCCTGCTAAGAGTTTTTCTGTTGATGTTATTGTGAAATCATGGCATTTGCTTGGTTTAGAACGTGAAAGCACTTAAATGACACATCTCATTTTTCCTTCTGTCATTACCTCATTTGAAATTAGAATAGCAGATTAATTGCCCCTTTAATGACAAGTGCTTGCCTGGAAAAAGCTAAGATCAGGGTTAGCAGTGTGCCAGGCAATTTAGGTAGTCAGCAAACCATGAATTTCACACTGACAATGCTAGAGGCATTAATCACATATATTTTTCCTTTTCTTTCCTGTAGCCAAATAAATGATTATTTGAGTCACTTTAGGATTTTAGTTCCCCAAGAACATGTGGGGTATTTTTGATTTTGCTTTCTGAGATCAAGAACATTTTTTTCCTTTGGCTTTCCTTTTTTTCCCCTTGGGGACCATCTCAGTTCCTCTTTGTTTTTTGCTTTGGTTTTTTTACATACATGTAATTCAATTCAGCATGATATAGGGTGTTCTAAACACCACAGGGAAGAAGGTACTTTAGAAGAAAGATCAGGAAAGGGGATAATAAAACCAAGCACCAATGCCTGAGCTGCTCTGTGCAAATACAAGGGGCAGTAACACATGGTACATGTTTGCTGCTGTATCAATTTTACCTTTGCTGGTTCAAAATTATCCTCATTACAATCAACAGAACACAGTACCAGACAGATAAGTCGAGAGACAAAATTGAGATATGCCAGTGTTTGGTTTCAGTCAGACAGCTGATTGAAAAATGAATAGGAAGTTCTTTGGATATTCCAGCCAAGAATTTTCAAGGAATTAGGCTGTGAAGAAAACAAGTTTTACCCTCAGCAAAAACTCTTCCAAAAACAATATCTTCACAAAATCTTTTTTTTCCTCATATACCTGCACTTTGTTCTTGAGCAGCAGCACAGTCTGGCCTGCTGTGCCTGGTTGTGAGAGATGACTCTGATGGTGTTCTCTGAGTGTCAGTGTGAATGGCAAGGCTGACCTTGTTTTCCTTAGAAACATGAGGTATTTAATGTAGGTGGCCCTGCTAGCTCCCAAACACAGGAGCTGCAGTCCATTTCTTATTTGGTTATTCTGGTTTTTGTTTGAAAGACAGAACGGGCATCTCTTTCCTGAGGGATTCTCTTTTCTCTCTCAGAATAAGAGCAGAAAAGAGTCAAGAAGACTAAATCACCCCTCATCTCTTAGGACAGGTGAAGCTTGATCTTCCCAGCCAAAATACATGTCATGAGTAAACTTGGAGGCAATTCAACCACGTGTTCCTTGAGCAGAGCTGCATAGGCCACAAGATGTGCATCCAGAGCATGTGCAAATTTGAAAAGCAGCAGAAGTACATTTCATAGAGGGGAAGATACTCTAAGGTGATCAACTGGTTAAATAAAGTTCTCTGTCTCTATAGATAATGAAGTCTGGATCACAATTCCTGATGCAAAACTTCAAGTTTTGTTTGAACTGTTTTCCAAAGCCTCTGAAAATTGTGGTTGCTGCATCTGTAGATTGTATATATATAAACAAAAAGCCTGGAGAATGGAGTTGAACATATGCAGACACTTTATCACAGTGTTCATCTTCAGTGCTGCCTACCATCCTCTCATCTCTACCAGGACAACAGCTCTCATATTTGCAAGAATATGGCTGGCATATTCTGGCTGGCAACATCCTCCTGGCATTTCTGTATGCTTCTGCATTTTTATTCTTTTAATATTACCTTGCCTGTAAAAGAGTGCTTGCAGATCTAACTCTGGGTTTGTTGTATAAGACTTAAGTATACTTTCCTAAGAAAGAAAGTAAATGATATTGGGTGTTTGAACACAAGAATTATCTTTAATATTGAGTCTTATTAATTTCTTTCATGTCCTTATTGCATCTAGGCATCATTTGCCTCAATTTCCCTGGAAAGGGAAGAATACAAAAGGTTTTAGTACCTTCTGAATGGCTATAACCTCACAGGTGCCCCTAGAGATATGAGGTTTTTACAGTGTTTCAGACTTTCAAAGTAAAAATTCAGATAAGAAACATGGGAAGTAATAAGCCAGTTTCACCACTGGGTTCTCTACTGGCTTTGAGGGAAAGATATCAGGGGCAACTTTGGCCCATTCTATTAAAATAGTAGCCAAGGTGTTCCTGGTGAGTAATTCAGGAACCTTTTTTAAAAGTTCAAAGAACTAATAATTTCAGGATCTTTAATATAAATTCTAATTGTGATACTATTTAATCCCTTTTAATGCATTCCAGTTTCACTAATTTGAAAGCCCTGATGCTATCAGGAGCCTACCTACTCTTGGTCCCTGAAGTAGTTTCCCCAGCTGAGGATGCAGTGTCACTATCTAATACCTCCTCATTCACCAGCCCCATTGTTCTGCTTCAGCTTAAGCTTTGCCAGTTAATATCAGCATGATATAATTGTGCCATAGGTGACAAATACATTATTCCTTCTTGTTAGACTGAACTTCCTGTCTTAATTACCAAACTCATTTTTCCTCCACATCCCACTTGCTCGTTACTCATTTTCAATTATGATACAGATTTCCCTTAGACTTTAATTACTTCTTGTGCTTAAAAGGATAAATTAATTTTCTTATTAACCCTTTGACATCTCATTAAGATCACTGAATAGGACAATTCTGTTTTCTTGTGGCAGGCCATCCACATTATGTCAGTTTGCAAAAATACTAGAAGGCTTAGAAGGAGTTTCATAAAAACATTCATAGTTCTTCCTGGTGTGGTATCAACATCTGTGTCATATGAAATTTTTGTCTTCATAGAGTCACCAGTTAAACTGGAACTATGTTTATCCCTGTCTGATGTGGAGGAAACATTGGCTTCTAACATTAATGCTGTTCTGTTTGTTCTTTGAGTTTAATTTGGATTTGATTTTCAGAAATATTCATAGGATGAGGGAGAGCACAAAGGACCTCCTTTGAGCTTGGACCAGTCTGATAGGATGGGTATCAGACAGAATGACAATTCAAGGTTTTTTCCTTCTGCATAAAGGAGCTTGTAGCAGTGCCTAGTTTATGGACAGTGAAAATAATATCTCTTCAAAGGCCTTAAAAGGAATCCCATGTTCCAATTCCTCCCTAATTTTTGGTACACAAATCTCTATGTGGTGTTAGACCATTTATCCCCAAAAATTAGGTATCACAATTTGTAAACTGCTAAATCTTTCTCACTGAAACACATACTAAAATTGCTCAATGCTATGGCTGAGTTGTTCCTTCTGCAACATTCCCAGTGCTGTTGTCTCCTTGCTCCTGCCCTTTTGGATTCCCCACTGCTTACAGCTTTGTCCACTGGCTGTGAGTTCCCTGTGGATTATGTGCCCCAGCTTCCCTGGATCAAGGCCTCTGGATCAATGCAGCTCATCAGGATTCCTGTTGATTCACCAAAGGTGCAAATGTGAGTCACTGACACAGAACTGTCAGGGCAGCTGAGAAGACTTTTATTCCTGATGCAAAAGAGGATCCTGAAATGAAAACCTTGCAACAATTAAAATGCAGTTACTTTATTTAGACATCATAGAACTAGAGATAGTAAATATTTCATGTATCTAGCTGGCTCCAGTGCCTTGGGCTATCTGCCTGTTTTTCTGCCTATCAGATCTCCATGCACTGGAGACTCTCACATCTATTTTTTAAGAATGCTCTGTCCCACATACAAGTTACATATTGGGTCTGTTGAATGCTATTAAGCATCATACAGATGAACACTGATTAAAATGAGCAGATTTGGGGCTAGAATGGGATGAAATATGCATGGACAAATTGTTTTATGGATTAAAAATTTATTTTTTAAGTGTCTTACAGAAACATCTGGCCTCAATTGGGAAAAAAATATTATTTTGATATTTCTTTGTGGAACAAACAGCTGTCATTTCAGAAGAGAAGTTCATTTCCCTTTATCAAAGAGAGCAATGGAAATCCTAGGCAGGACTTGAAATAATTATGACATTTGAAATAGGCCAATGCAGAAACATGTCTTCAGAACTCAGCTCTCTGAAAAAATATTGACGTGATTTAGTGACATTAAATATACCAAAATGCTCAGCATATCTGTTTTAGATTTTGGATGGTTGGCACAAAAAAGGTCTGGTATAAAGGTACTGGAGACACAGTCAATTATTCCCTATCAAACTCAGAAGCACAGAAAGTGAAAAGCATTTCCAAATAACACAGTGTGTGTATACATATATATATATCTGGAAAAAATCTAACTGAAAACTTTCTTTTACAAAACACAGGACCCAGTCACTGATTTTGCTTTTGAAACAAACACTTAGGGAAAGATTGATAAAGAAATGCCTGTGGACAAAAAATGGGATAAAATGATGAGAGTTTTACTAAAGATAAGTTGTGCCATACGATTCTGTTATCTTAAATACATTAGTGACTAAAAAAAAGTTATCTAAAATAAACAAACTTCAAAAAAAAGCCAGCCCTCCCCCCAAGCAAAGCAAAAACAAAACCAAAAGCCTCAAACAAAATACCAAAACATTTACTGGATATGTGTCACAGGAAAATTTGTTAGTTGAGCAGTTTTGTTCAGCAGAACACTGTTATCATGAGCAAAATCTGGGAGAGGTGTTGGCAAAGGACTGTATTAAATAGTAAAAGTTTCTCTAGGAAAGGAAAGTTTGAGCTCATTTTTTTCAGTAATGAACTTGGCAAAAGGTTAAAAAAGGATCAAGGAGTACCACAGGTGTTTTTAGATGATGTGGGCAGTGCCAGAGGAACAGTGAATCAGGATATTCTACAGAAGGAGATGAGCTGTGGGACTGGAGCCAAAGGGATGAAATTACTTATGGTAGAACAAAGTGCACTTGAGGACCAGTGAAAACAAAACAAGATAACTATGCCAAAATTCCTGCTGCTGACACATTGCCATCCAGATAACAATATCTATGTTGTTATTATGTCCATATCTATTGCTTTGGATTATGCAAAATTGTAAGCTCTTCATTTCCCAGACTGGCCTTTTCCTTGCAGGCTTGAACCATGGTGTGCAGTTTGCAAAGACTATTAATACTATTTAATAATTAAAAATGATATTATAATCCTTTTCATAAAAAATAATGAGACTGATTATTGTGGCTTGAATTTTGCATCCATTTTACAATTGCTTTATGAAATTGGAAAAATAATGTTTTTAAACGAATGCAGTTTTTCCCTCCACTTCTTCAAAACCAGAGTCTAGCCTAGAGGTCCAAAAGTATAATCAAGTTTTTATATTTTACAATTCTAGCTTTATCATAGAGATCTTGAATCTCTATTTAAAAAAAAAAAAAGCCACATTTCTTTGGCATGTTAAATGCAGTGTAAAGGTACATACACTGATCTCACCAAATACAATTTCCAAAAACATATTTCCCAAACCCTGTGCTCCCAGGTTCTTAGAAATGGCATTTTGTGATGAGTGTGATGAGATGTAGGTAAACCATGATTAGCACAGGGATGAACATTCTTCTGTTCATCATTTTTCTTGCACCAATGTGACGTCTCTGCTGATTACTCACATTATGGTTAATTTGCAACTGATAATCAGTCCTAGTTTCTTAATAAACTTCTCATTAAGAGACTGGAGCTGTCACTTTACCTCCATGTTACTCTTCCTAAGTATAATCTGTGACCATTATGCAAAAGCAAGGACTGCAGGACGTCACACATGTCATTTGCAATCATGTACAAAAGCTTCAAAAGGAGCTTGTTAAGTAAATGCCCTTCATAAATCATTACTGTAAAAGAGAAAGGTGTAACTAATCACTATGTTGCCACCCTGTTGCTGCATTTGGCTTTTTGAAGAGGAGGAATGTTCAGCCAGTTGACATTTTAAAAGATCTTTACCCAAAGCTTTCAGGGAACTCCCTGAACGTTTTGTGCTTTGCTCACACCACAGCAAAACCAGCAGTTCAGTAGCAGAGAGGCTCGAGCTGAGTCACCTGGAAGACACTTTAAGATTCATTCTGAAACTGCTGCTTTCAGGAAGAAGTGGTATGATTGAGTTTTGATGCCCAGGAACTTGTACCAACTGGTCAAAAGTAAATTTTCAAATTAACATTCTGAGCCCAGAGTAAAAATGAAATAATTCAATGTCATCTGCAAAGAAATAAATTGCAGATATTAGTTTTAGTTCATAATACAAAAGAATAAATATATACTTATGGACAACACTTCAGGGGATGTGCAGTTACAGCAGCAGTTTGATTACACTAGTCTGTCAATATTGCTTGCATTGCCAGTGTAAAATAACCTTTGGCATAAAGTTTTCCTGAATAAAATTCTTTAGTTCAGTCTTCTGAACTGAGCAACTGTGTGACTCTGAAATCCCACCTCAGGTTCTACCAGTCCTGTGCTTTGACAACTCTTCATGAAGATGAAAAAATTGAACCATGAGAGTTGGAGTGAGATATGAAGTTAAGATACAGTACTTTGAAAAATTATTTTTGGGGATTTTTTTTTCCAACGGAGTGGGTTTCATCTTGACAGGGACAGCATAAGTAATAATAAATGCAGGGTAGAGCTTTGAAAGAGAATTAAAGATAAAATCAAGAAGACAAGCCAGCCAGAAATAATAAAAAAAACCACTTCTTCTTCTGCAAGGGATCCCTGCCTCTGTGCTTCTTATGCACACCTCCTATATATTCAGAAACTCTCAGTTATAGAATGTCACTATTTTCTCACAGGGAAGTGTTTGGGGCATGGTGACTTCCAAAATTTGCATTCATGATGTTTACTTGTCTTGCTTCTAATCATGATTTTTAATCTGGTTTAGCCAAAACAAACAAGTTCCCAGATAAACATTCAAGAATTTAGCAGTATGTTGCAGTGCCTGTATCTGAGCTATGTCCAGACAAATGATATCTTTAAAACCTACTTATCCTTTGGCTTATGTGAATCTTCCTTTCTTAAATTATCTAGAGAAGCTCATTTCCACTGTGCTCACATAAATGAAATGCTGCATCTCTGTATCTAAACTAAATTTGTTCTGCTTTTAATGTCTTGCCACTGTGTTTTGAGATAGATTTTTTGCCTCTGAAAAGTTTTTCCTTTTATTGTTTCCACATCTTCCTGAAAATGGTAAAACTTAACAAACAAAAAGAAAAAAACAAACCAACCAACCAACCAATCAAACAACGCCCCCCCCCCAAAAAAAACCCTAAAAACAAAAAAACAAAACAAAACAAAACAAAAACACAAAACCAAACAAAAACCCACAAGACAATAAAGTATTTCCAATTTGTAGATTGTAGTGAACCAATTCAAAGTTTTGCCTCTTGGGTTTTATGATGACTTTACAGAAATCCTCACAACTGATGTCAGCAAGAAATGCAGCTTTATACATGAGGACATGATGTGTGAGGAGTTGTTTTTCAGGAACTGCAAAACATTCAGCACTGAAGGGCATTTCAACATCTTTTGCTTTCTCTCAGGGATTTTCAGGTGATGGGACCCCAAAATTCATTTTTAATATGTTTTAGGAACAGAAAAGCTTTCTTTTAGAATTGTTCTCAGCAGTCATTCCTCCTGTTTTACCATTATCTTGTTGTGGACTGGCCATTCCATGGTCTTTATTTTATATTATTTAATTCCCTTTTTCCTGCACTTTTAGCAAATAACCTTTAGGACTTTTTCACCACATCCACTCACAAATTAAAGCTAATAAGAAATGATTATAAAATACTGCAATACTGTATTTCTCTTTGCACTGTAAATTAAAATGTTTAACTCAGGAACAAGACTCTTGTCTACTTCCATATGTTCTTTGATTGTGGCTATAAAATAAGCTAATTATTTCCAGAAACCAATTGCTTTTCATTAAGAAACAATTGCAAAGATTTGATTGTCTATGAGTGTGTTGCAAAGATATTTTGACTGGATTAAATTTTTAGTTACACACCATCATCAAGTTGCTGTCACATTTCAGTGTTATTGATTTGAAACAGAAGTGGAATTTTGATATCATTTTTTCTGCACTGCATATTGTGTAATTATTCAGATGCTTCATTTTCATTTGTGCTTTCCTACTTGTTTTAAATGTTATTACTTGCTTCAATGCTTTTTCATTTTAGTGAATACACTGATAAATATTTCTATCAATTGCAGATGTGATTTTTGCATAAGTAACTGAAATCCCACTACCACGGTTTAATACAATATTAGACATCAGAGGAACTTGTAGAAGCAATTAGAAAGTCTGTGCATGTATTTGTTTATTGAGTTACTTCAAAAATGTTCTAAAGGGATTGCTTGAGCAGAAAAAAGGACATTAAAGCTGTTAGCTTTATTGTCAGATTTTTAGATGTCCTCACTGTGGGTAAAGTGCTCTCACAGCCACTCCAGTTTGCCTGCAAAATGCAGTTCCTTTTTATTCTCCCAAGGAAGGAATGAACAGATCTGTGAGCAATGGGACTGGCAAGGCAACTCCCCCAGCTGCAGAGGAATGGGTGTGCTTCAGGTTACCCTGAAATATAGATCTTCAAACTAGAAACATATCTTGGATATCTTCATGCATTTTGTGCTTTTTTACTCATTGAGACTGGAATTTAATATGGGGAATACAACACAGCTCCATAAGCAGCCACTCTAAAATCAGTGGGAGTATTTCAATAAGAGACCAGCAAACTCAAACTTCCAGCTCAGGCTTCATCTTCCTTTTCAATTTCAGTCACAGAGAGGAGTTGTCTGAATAATTGTAGAAGAGTTGTCTGAATAATTGTAAGGTGAACCTTATTGTTAGTACTGTTGGTATTTTCCCCTCCAATTTTCAGACTGATAAAGAAACACAGTGGACAAATTAAAATTTCCACTGTATTTTCTATTTCTGCTTCTCTTATGGGGCACTTGAATGGTTGGCGGGGAAAACAGTGGAGAAAATATATAACCTTGAAGCTGATAAAACAAATATTAATGAAGAATTAATTTGAATGAAATTCATTCTGTATATAAAATTGGAAAACATTTCAATTTTTAGGTATGATACTAACTTAGGAACAGAAAATGCTTTCAAATTCACTTGTGTCAGTAACATATGAGTCACTTGGTGTCCCATCACACACAGAATTTCTGTGTATTAGAAACCCACTTGGGTACTGCTGCAGCCAGTGGAGAGGCAAGTGCACCTATTGGTGACAGGAAAAGGAAGATCCTTCTTGATACTCAGCTCTCCACAGCTAAATATTGTTCATAGAGGACTGTGAGATAAATGATGGCCACAGAACTCTTGGGCTGGGATCACCCAGGTATTGTCTGAGCCTCAACAGTGGCACAGAAGAGTGTTTATGCCAAAGTTTAGTACAGGTGATCTTCAGAAGCACTGCAGGAGCAGAAGCCTAATGCTTGAGCTTCCCTTCTGGATCTCACCTTTTTAATATCATACTTTAGAATATGATAGAGCTCACATCTGTCAGGTTTTTATTAGTTATAGTACACATATTGGTCCAGAAAGAAAGAATTACAATTCTTCAATACTTATTATCCATGTAGAAGGATTATTTGTAACTCAGTGGTTGGCATTATAGCATAATCATTAATTTCCTTTGCTTTTCTCTTCCCAAAAGGAAGTCTTCACAGCTAGCAAGGAAGAACTGTTTTCAGAACATCACTTGGTAATACTTTTAATTTCCTTTGCATATTTTAATGCAATCAGCACAGCTTACATCTGTGTAGCAATCAAATTACAAAGTCAACATAATCCAATGAAAAGCTGAAGAGCCAAATAATCAAATTCAGATTAATATTAATTGCTGTACTTTCTGCACCTGGATTTAAAAAACAAAACCAAAAAAACGCCACATAAAACTTCCTCTATTTAATTACAATGTTTTAAGTAAAAAAATCCCAAACAACAAAACCAAATCAGAAAAATCACCAAGACCCCTCTCCCCATGGGATCCAAACCCAGAACTTCAGATGTCCAATCTTTTCCTTGTATGAGGAACAGGTCTTGTCAATATACTAATTTAGATACATATACCTTGGATGTCCCTGTGAAGTTATTTATAATTTTTCCTTTCCCTAGCAACTTTTATTAACTAATTATCAATCTTTAAGATGGAAATATTATCCTTGTTTGACACAGCCACAAATTTCTATCGAACATTTGTGATTCTACTGAAATATTATCCTTGTTTGACACAGTCATGAATTCCTATTGAACATTTGTGATTCTAGTTCTGGAACTAAATTAGTATTTTTATCAACAGCGTTCTTATTTTCACTTGTTCACACAACCAACAGTGAATACAGAAAGCCCAGCAAACAAAAAAATAAATTACCATTTCCAGTTCTCCTCTCCAGAGGTGCCTTTACCCTTCCATTGGAGAGCAGCTGCACGTACAGTTAATTCAACTTTGATCCTTGTGGGTCCTTTCCAACTCAGAAAATCCTGTGGTTTTTTGAAGTAGATGTGAGAGGTGGGATTTGCAGTACAGAGAGAAATGAGCTCTTGGGGATGGGGGCAGAGGTCTAGTGATGCAGATTTAATAGCTACAAATGGAGAAAAATCACTGCTCTGCTAGCAAATCATGCATTTTAGTTTTCTGCCCCCATTCAGACATCCTCTGTGGTTGTATCACATGCCTGATGAGGTGTGTGTGCTGTTACACACCATGGAAGCAACATTTTCCAGGGGGAGCTTCACAGGGAAAAGGTGCAAATGGGAAGCTGGAGAAATGTCACTTTTCTGAAAACTATAGTTAAAAGAAAAAAAATATTACTTTTTGTTTGGACTACAACTATTGGCTGGTTCTGCAGGTTTGCAGCCTAAGCACAAACTGGACTCTTTCTCCCCCTCTGACTTGCCTCTCCTTCTCCCAAAGCACAAAACCAAACATAATCATTGTTTCTTACATTCTACCAAAAGTTTAATGGCTAAGGCAGATATTAAATATTAAATATTGTGTCAAGATTTAACAGTGGACAGTGCTGATGAAGAGTTTAGTTTTCAGTGTTACATAAGTTCCTTACAGAAGCAGGAGACAGCAACTGTAATTAAAGCATAATTGGGTAGAAAATGCTTCTTACACAGAGAGAATGTGAGATGTAGGAACAGGACTTTGCTTCTTTAACAAGAGCTTCCACAAGTCATTCAGGGCTCCCTTTGAACTAAAGGAAATGGCTGCAGGTGTAATTACATCCTCTCATTAAATTACCTCTGGAATTCAGAGACGATGACAGCGAGTAATTGAGAAGTTGTCAATTACTAAATTAACACACTTGTGACCAGTAAGATCTCACAGATAGCTCTAAATTTGGAGAGTTAGGTTCCAGCAGTTATTCAGTCATAAAGAAGTATTAAAAATTGCTGAAATATGTACTTCTAGCACCAGTGAGATTCATAACAATAACCTGAAAGTGTTAAAGTGCAAAATTAATTTGTAGATTGAATTTCAAAATCAGGCAGAACTGTCAATGGTCAAGTGGTAAAAGAGATGTATTTGCTCCTTACCATCACAGGTTAAACTTCTCAATTACACAGAGAGCACACAAAGCAATAGAACTGCAAATATTGCAGCTGTCCTTTCTTTCCAAAGAATGACTTTAAAAGTGAGGAGAAAGCTTCCTGACCAAACCAGAAGAATTTGATTTTGTGTTTCCAATGTTAAAACTTGCCTCTTGACATTGCCACTTTAAGCCTGAGTACAAGCATATTCAGTATAAGAGAGAAAAAAGAGTTTGTGGCTGTCAAAACTTGAAACAAACACAACCCAAATTTGCAGGACAAATTCAGACTTATATCCAGTTGTCATGACTGTGAGTACCAGCCAGTGCAACACTTTCTAGGATACAGGTCTTTTCTCTTTGTGCTTGAAGACCTTCCAAATCACCTCTCTCCTTTCCATGATGGGGTTGCAAGTGAGAAGAGAATATGGGAGTTTCACATCCTTCCTGAGAAGGTTGTTTCAGTTCTATAACAATTTTCATCTGGACAGAAAAAGGATGTGTAAGGAATAGGAATGCCAGGTCCTGATCCATGCAAGGAAATTCATAAATGAATCTTATATATATTAGTAATGTTATGACACACATTATACAGTGACAAAAGGTCTTTGATAATAACATAAAAAATAGAAATTCTTGTCACTAGCTGTGTTTCAAATGTCAAGTTATTAATGGGCATGCAGCCTGAAGGTAGAAACAGGTTCCTTGACAGGTTAACAGCTTTGGAATCCAGTCACAGGTCAGTCCAGATTCTCAACATCTATGTGTTCAAGCACCAGAGATGTCCCTCAGATCTCAGCCTTCTGTAGACCACNTTCTAACATAAGCAGGATTTCTCTGGAGAAAGGATA
>VWYE01004468.1:0-27564 GCA_013398995.1 Alaudala cheleensis
TGTCCCTGGTCACTGCAGAGGTGTCAGTGCTGCCATTCCCACTGTGATGACAAATCCAGCAGAGCAGAACTGGGGAGGAACGAGAGAACAGCTCTGATAAAAACCCCAAAGCTCAGGTGCTGTAACACCACAGGGCCAGGCTGGCCCCGTGCCCAAAGAGGGGCAGCTCCTCTGGGCTGGGCTGTGCCACCAGAGCCACAGCACCTGGAGAGGGACAGGGACAACGAGAGGCTTCAACATCACTGGCACTGGCACAGGGATGAATTAATTGGCATTAAAAAAAAGCAACCCAATAGGAAACCACCCAAACCCAAAGGATACTCACCCTCCACCATCTCATGGGCTAAAAGATTTGGTTCAGCCTCCCAAGGGAAGGAAGATTCCGGGTTCCTGGTGCTGATCTGAGCTCCAGAGCCCTGTCCCTGCCCAGGAGCTCCCGGCTGCTCCCTGGGCCCTCAAACCCGACACCCAAGCCCAGCCCAACGCAAGGCAAGTGTTGCCACACCACGGGTGGTTGTGACACAGCTGCTCAAAACTGAAATAAGCCGCTCTCCCAGACTGTCCCTCTGCAAATCCCTCCTAATCCAATCTTGTTTATGGCATTAAGCTGGACCCTCCCATGCTGAACGCCCCCTGTTTGCTCAACAGTGGGGAAAATCCTCGTCTTTTCTCAGTCCTGGTTGAAGCTCTGATGGAGAAGCCACCAGAGCTTCCTTCTCCTCGTGTGTGGAGTGTTTGGGGACAGGGACCTGCTCTGTGTCCCTCTGGCACATCCCCTGTGTGGCCATGGAGAACCTCCCTCTGTGCCAGGAGCTCTCCTCTGCTGGGATTCACGTGGCTAAAAATTAAAGGTTTGCTAGTGGATATCACAACAATGGCAGAGGATCAACCTTTTCCTGCTTTTATTCCCAAATCCTGGCAGGGATGGGATCCCTGAGCAGGGATCCTCCCCTGAGCATCTTGCTGAAGTGTCACCTCCCTGCTGTGCCAGGTGTCCTTCCCAAGGTCACCTCTGCAATCCCAGGGGATTTGGCATTGGCCATCCTGGTCAGCAGCAAGAGACAGGGACAGGGACAAAAGAGCCACTGCACTCCCAGGGAATGGCTGCATCCCCAGGGAACCCCCTCCCTGCTTGGTTTGCACAAAGATTTTCCAATTCATGAACAAATAACTAAATAAAAGAGTGAGTAAATTAACTCCAGGCATGGAAGGCAACTTCAACTCACAGTCCTGCAGCTCTCTGTGATGGGGTTTGCTCCTTCCAGTGGGATCAGGTGGGGATGGAATGGGAGGAGATGAGATATCAGTGCCACTCACCCCTAAATGACTATTTTTTTTAACAGACACCAAATCTACCCAAACCAAGCTCATTTTGAGCTGTGGGGTGGAACAAGATGCTCCTTGTGGTCCCGCCTGACCCAAACCACTCCACAATTCTCTGATTTTACCCTCCCAAGCCTCAGATTTTACCTTCCCTGGCCAGAGGCCCCTGGGCTCTCTGGAAGTGCCTCGTGTGTTGTTATTTCCTCTCCAGCTGCGACTCCTGGATCTCTGTTGGTGCAAAGCTCCCCCACAGCCCAAGCAGGACTTTACAAACACCATCTCTGGAGGCAGCAATTGTCCCTCCAGTCATCTGCCAAACCGGGAGGGACAGCCCAGGGCATGGAGGGGTCACAGCAGTGCCCGGGGTGAGCCCTGAGGGGCAGCAGCAGAGATACCACAATTTGGGATTTCATCATCCCCACCCCCAAAAAAATAACAACCCAAAACGTTTCCAAACCACAGCAAATTTCCCAACTTTTGCCATTCCACGCCCCTCTGCTGCCGGCCAGCCCCCGATATTCCCTCCCAGCAGCTTTGCCAGGTGGGATCACCCCCCACGCACCCCCCCAGCTCCATCCTGCCCTCAGGGGAACCCCCAAAAATGCCCTTTTACCTTCTGCCCCCGGCCGGGGCTGCTCCAGCAGAGCGCGGGGCAGAGCGATGCCCAGCCCCGGGCGTGCCAGGGACACTCCCGGCGGCATTTCCCCGTCCGGCGATCGATCCCAGCTCCGGGTGACAAAGCGAAAGCCAAACAGGGCGAGGCGGGGATGCGCCCGCTGCTTTTCCCTGGCCCCGGGTGCCGCCCGCCCCTGGCAGCTCCCGGCGGGACTGGAAGAACCTGTTCGTGCTGCTGCCGGAGCCACCGGGGCACGGAGGTGTGGCAGGGGCCAGCAGGGCTGCTGTCACCTCCTCTCGGGCTGTCACCTCCTCTCGGGCTGTCACCGACACTCTCAGCTCGGCAAAGGCTTGGATGCATCCCACATCCCAAAGAGGGAACCCAAAGCCATTCCGCCTCCCCGTGAGGCTGAGCCTGGCCAGGGAATGAGCCCGTTTAATCTGTCCTTGAGCCAGGCTCGGCCTGGAAGCCTCTGACCCCCCAAATGCTGGAGGAGCGACCCCAGTGATCCCCCATCCCAAATCCAGCTGCTCCCAGTCCCCACCTCCCTCTGCAGACAGCACAGCCAGGGAGGGGAAAACAGGGAAAAAAGTGGGGAAAAGGCAGCTTTATTTCTGCCTGACATTTAATAACCTTTATTGGCCTCAGAGCAGCAGTTTCCCAATTCCCAGAGCCAGAATCTTCCTCCAGCCTGGGGATGCCTTGGAGCCTGGCAGCTGCCCCATCCCCATCCCCAAAAGGTTCTGAAGCAGAAGGGAAAAACTTTGGGATGCCGGGATTGGGGTGGCCCTGCTGCAATCCCTGCTGTGGCCCCGGGATCCTCCCCACAGCATTCCCAGGCTGCTGGGGGAGGTTTTTCAGCACAAAGATCCCAGGAATACAGCAGAGCATCCGAGGCAGAGGATGAGGCACTCACCGGGCACGGGGGAGAGGCACTGACAACTCGCAGGAGGCAAAAAAAGAGAAGGAATTAATGGTGCTGCAATTCCCACTGCCTCCATCGTTAGGGGAGGAAAAGGCATCCGAGCAGCCTCACTCCAATGCACAACGTAATTTGTTTTGGATTTAATGTCATCCTGCTTCCTGCAGAGGGGCTGGAGCTGGGAAAAGCCTCTGCTCGTACCCACCGTGCCCCGGGGAAGGGGGAAGCAAAGGATTCAAGGAGTTTTATGGAGGGAAAAGCTTGGGCAGAGCTGCTGCTGCAAGAGGCTGTGACCACTCAAGTGAGGCATCACCCCCAGGGGCTGCTGGCTAAAAAAACACCTCAAATCAGCTTCATGTTGAAAATAAAATCTTTCACGAAGAGCATAAGGTTTTCAGCAAGGTTTCCTCCTCTCAGCAAGGCTTTCTCCTGCCCACCAAAAGCAGCATCACTGTGCCCTGCAGCATCACCTCACCCAAACCCGGGATTTTGGAGCCAGGAGGGGGGAACCCCACTTTTCTCTGGGATTTAATCCTCCCTTGGAGCTTTGCAGGACGAGGTCAGGATTTTCCCCAGCCTTGATGTGTTTCCTCCCCGGGGCCTCTTGTTTGTGCAGGCGGCTGGGAATGTTTCCTCCTCCCGGAAAAGCCGCGGAGGGAGCAGCCCGGGTGGGCACTCACAGACAGCCCTGACTTCCCCAAAACACGCTGAATTCAGGGATCAGATCAGCTCAGATCGCCCCCCAAAAACCCTGCAGAGCTCCCCTGCTTCTGCCTTTTAATCCAAAATTAAAACGGCGCTGAGCCCTGCCAGCCTTGGGAATTCCAGTCAAATCTCCGGGTGCTGCTGGAAGAGAGAAATAATCCAATACAGACCTGACGTGTCCCACGGCCGCAAAATCGCTGGGCTTTTTGTTTTTTTTTTTTTTTCCTGCAGGGCTGGAACAAGGAAGAGATAAACCACGTTTGCTCCAGAGCACAGGCAAACAACTGCTTATCACCACGTTGGCAGCCTCAAGGCTATTGCAGGGTGTCAGGAAAAGTAGAATTCCTCCCCTCTCCCGGGAAAGGTTCTATTTTTGGCCCCTCCGTCACCGGGAGCTGCTGCCTGCACCCTCTAAGGGTTGGGAGAGCTGCCAGCCCTGCAGAGCCCCTTCCCCCCACCAGGAAATGGGTGGATTTTTGGGGGAAACAGGGGCAGTTTGGGTTCAAGCTGCAGAATCCGCCCTCACCGACACACAGAGAAACCTGCAGGGAGAAATTAGAGCCTCTTCCAGCACCTAAAGGGGCTCCAGGAGAGCTGGAGAGGGACTGGGGACAAGGGATGGAGGGACAGGACACAGGGAATGGCTTCCCACTGCCAGAGGGCAGGGATGGATGGGATTTTGGGGAGGAATTGTTCCCTGGGAGGGTGGGCAGGTCCTGGCTGTGGCTGCCCCATCCCTGGAAGTGTCCCCTGGACAGGGTTTGGAGCACCCTGGGACGGTGGAAGGTGTCCCTGTCCATGGCAGGGATGAGCTTTGAGGTCTCTCCCAGGATTCTGTGATAACCCAAAGCTCAGCTACAAAGGGGCAGAGCCAGACTTTGTGCTGGATTTTCCAGTGACATTTTAGGGGTCATTGGTCATTCTCAGGCTGGAAAAGGATGAGTCCTGTGTCCCTGGTGGGGACAGGAAAAGCCACAGCTGGCCTGACCCAGCTCTGTGTGGTGGTTGGGAGACCTCTGGGTCCTTCTGCCAACACATTTGTGGCACTCCCTGCACACAATTCCCTTGGCCAAAGAGAATCCATCATTTCTCCCTCTCTCCCTGGCTCCTCACCTCGGTGAGCTCCCCGCATCCCTGCACTGCCCAAACCCAACACACGGAAAAAGCCCATTTTTTTTTGGATGATTCCCTTCTGTCCAAGTGTGAGATCGCTAATTGAGGGTAAAATTCCATCCAGGCTCCTGAAAATAGCCCGACAAATGAGCTCAGCTCTTTGCTGGTTGACTCAGCTAATCCTTCAGCAGCCTCCAGACAGCTTCGATTGCATCTTCTCTCCTTGGGCTCCCTTTTAAAGCCGAGGCCGAGCCGCGGCAGCGCCGTGCAATTCCTAATCTGCCTTTATTCCTGGCTGCACCGCCGAGCAGAGGTCGGCTCCCTCTCCCGCCCGGATTGATGAATATGGATGTTGCTGGTTGAGCCATTAGGAGCGCTGATGGAGCGATCCCTCGAACATCCCGCACCATTTGCGGCCCGGCCCGCAGAACGCTCCCCCCGCCGCGCTCTCCATGCAGGGCGGATTAAATTAGGGCTTTGTCTGTAATGCTGTAATTCCACCTCGCCTCCCTGAGCCCTCTCCTGACGGGAAAACAAGCAGGGAAAGCGCTGGGGAGAGCAGGGAACTGCTGATATCCCGCCCCAAAAAGGCTTAAAGGAAAGGGTTAAATGTGCTGCGAGCCCAGCGGGGACCCCGCTCCGGCTGTTTGTGGTGCTGCCCCGGCGCCTGCATCCATCCATCCATCCATCCATCCATCCATCCATCCATCCATCCATCCCTCCCTCCCTCCCTCCCTCNGCTGATGGAGCGATCCCTCGAACATCCCGCACCATTTGCGGCCCGGCCCGCAGAACGCTCCCCCCGCCGCGCTCTCCATGCAGGGCGGATTAAATTAGGGCTTTGTCTGTAATGCTGTAATTCCACCTCGCCTCCCTGAGCCCTCTCCTGACGGGAAAACAAGCAGGGAAAGCGCTGGGGAGAGCAGGGAACTGCTGATATCCCGCCCCAAAAAGGCTTAAAGGAAAGGGTTAAATGTGCTGCGAGCCCAGAGGGGGCCCCGCTCGGGCTGTTTGTGGTGCTGCCTCCATCCATCCATCCATCCATTTTTCCATCTGGAAAAATCGGGGTCCGGGGGGGTTAATCCCTGGAATTCTCCCCCGGGAGCAGCACATTCCTGCGGGGCAGAGCCCCCGGCAGCGCGGAGGGGCCGAGCATCGCTCCCCAGGGAAACCCGAAGCATCCATCCATCCATCCATCCATCCCTCCATCCCTGGGAATGCTCCAGCTGGAAAAATCGGGGTCCGGGGGGGTTCATCCCTGGAATTCTCCCCCGGGAGCAGCACATTCCTGCGGGGCAGAGCCCCCGGCAGCGCGGAGGGGCCGAGCATCGCTCCCCAGGGAAGCCCGAACCCCTCGGATCCCCGTCCCGGGCTGGCATTCCCCGCTCCCGGGTCAGCACGTCCCAGCCCCGCTCCGCTGTGCCAGCGCCGAGGAAGAAACAGGCCGTGCCCGGAGGCCTGGCTGTGCAATTAGAGAAAACAAAGAGGGAGGAGGAGGAGGAGGAGGGGGCCGGGATGCAGCTCCCGCTTCCTGGCTCCCGGCCGGGGCTTTTCCCATCGCGGCAGCATCCGCTTGTTTTGGAGAGGAGGAGGTTTCCCCTCTACCTGCCCCCGTGTCAGCACCGCCCAGCGCAGCGACAATTTGGCACCTTCTCCCTAAAAAAAAATAGCACCGGGAATATTCGGAAATGGTCCCATGCAAAGCCAAGTTTCCCCTTCACAGCTTGGAAAGGTGCTTGAGTAATATCCAAAGGCTCTCTTTTCCAGAGCGGCAGAAAATTAAATTTCCGTGTTATTTATCCCAGAAGTCCTAAATGGAGCGGATCCATCCCGCTCATCACTCACCAGCCTCTGCTCGTTTGTTTTTAATTAGCAGGAACACGCCGGGGCAGAGCCGGGCAGGTAACGGAGCTCGGGATCACGGGATATCGGGAAAAGCACCACGGCAGGCTGGGATGGAGGAGCAGGGAGCGCGGGGAAAAGCGCTCTGAGGGCTCAGGGGTGATGGAATCCAGGATTCAGGGACAGGGGGCACTCCAGGCTCCCGGGGCTGCAGCTCTGGGTGGGCACTGAGTGTCAGGGCAGGAATAATTTGGGTCCCCGGAGGTGAGGAGAGGGATGACAAGGTGACACAGGGATGACAAGGTGACAGAGAGCCCCGGGGAGAAGCCACCCGTGGAGGAGAACGCTTCCAAGAGAGGTAAAATGTGAAGGGAGAGAGGGAGGGGAGGGAACCGGAGATGGGAACGGGTTCACTTGGGATCAGCTGGGAAGGGGTGGGAGGAGCAGGGAAGGAGGGGCCGAGTCCCAGCTGTGGGATGTCCCAGGGGTCCCAAATCCCGCAGGTACCTCCAGGGATCCCGATTTCAGCAGGAGGCCTGACCCCAGAGCCTCAGGGTGCAGCATTTGTGTGGCTCCCAGTCCCACGAGTGGGAGGGATGGATCCCATGGACATGTGGACCCTGATCCCATGAGTGTCCGTGTCCGTGTCCATGCAAATCCCAATCCCACCAGTGTCCATGTCCGTGTCTATGCAGATCCCAATCCCGTGTCCATGTATGTGTCCATGCAAATCCCAATCCCACCAGTGCCCATGTCCGTGNGGATCCTGGTCCCATAAATGTCAGGGTCCATTTGATCCTGATCTCACGAGTGTCTGTGTGAATCCTGATCCCATGCGTGTCCATCTTCGTGTCCATGCAAATCCCAATCCCACCAGTGCCCATGTCCGTGTCCATGCAAATCCCACGGGTGTCCACGTCCGTGTCCATGCAGATTCCAATCCCAATCCCAATCCCGAGTGTCCGTGTCCGGTCTCCAGGCGCCCTCTGGCGGACACGGCGCGGACCAGCCTCGGCCGGCAGCGGCTGCTCGGGGAGAATCCCACGGGATGGAATTCCACGGGATTGAACCCCACGGCGGCTCAGAAGGGACCAGGTGACATTAAACCAGGAGCGGAGTCCATCACCCACTGAGGTCAAGGACAGCTGGATCCTGGCAGTGGGCAAGGAAAGGAGTGACAGCCCCGAGGAACTCCAGGAGGAGCTCAGGAGGCTTTAATTAGCCATTAATTAACCTTCCGCACTGGGAAGAGGAAGGAGGAAATTCCTGCTGGGAACTGGGATGAGTGGAACACGCACCAGTTTGCTCCCCCTCCTCCAGGGAATGCACTGGGATGATGCAGAGAGGGGAGGGCAGAGCCCAGCATGGACAGCACAACATTCCTCCTGTTCAGGTGCTTCCCAAAGTCTTGGGAGCTGGGAAATGCCGGCTCTTGGATCCCAGAGCAAGGGGGCTGAAAGGCAGAGCCTGAAGCTGTCACAGCCCATCCTTACCCCAGGAAAAGGCTCCAGCTTCTGGCAGGGCTTGGGCTCACACTGGGAAGTGATTTCAGGCTCAGAATGGCTTTAAGAATGGAGACCCATCTTCCTTCCTGTCTGGAAGCAAAAGCCCTGTGGTTTTTAGGAATAACCCAGGTAGGAAGAGGCAGGAATGCTGTGCAGGAACGCTGGGGCCTTTTTGGTGGAGGAGAGACCAAGACCCAGCACAGAAAATGTCCCCAAACCAGTGTGGGATGTCCCTGTCCTGTCAGAGAGGGAATAACTCACCCTGCACCACCTCAGCTTCTGAGCCAACAGCTCTGGGAACGACCCTGTTCCACACTGAGCAGCCCTGAACAGGATTTGACCCCCAGCAGATGGGGAAATCATCACTTGATATCCATCAAATATCCATCAGTGAGCTGGGAGGAGGAACCCACCTGGCCAGGAACATCCCTGCAGGTCTCAGGGAGCTCCTCACTCCTTGGCCAGGGGTTGCAGCAAAGGAGCTCAGCCCTGCACGGATCTCTCACACCTCCAGCTTCCTTGGGAGGAGAGGGAAGCTCCCAAATCCCAATCCAGCATCTGGGGGGTGGCTGTGGCAGGGATTCAGCAATGCTGCCACCTGAGAAACCACATCTGTGCTCCTCCAAGGCCAAACATCTGGCAGCACTTGCTGAAGTTGTTTTACTCTTGCCTGGCTGAGGATTGAACTCTCAAACAAATACCCAAACTTTGTGGGCCTGCAGCACCACAAAACCACGGCATGGGATGAGGGGAAGGCAAGGTGATACAAAAAATTATACAAATCTATAAAAAAGGGGGAAATGGAAGATGCCAGACATTGAGAGGACAGCACTGGGGAGCTGTAACAACCTGGATTAACCCCCAGCACTGAAGCTGAGCCATTTCCAGATGAGGAGCTCATGCCTGAATTTGGGGAGTTCAGTGCTCCACAGGCAGGGTTTGTTCTCAGAATCAGCTGCCAAGGAACTCACCAGCAGAATTTGGGCTGCAGAACTTGGAGCACAATGTTCCCTCCAGGAAAGGCAGGACAGGGAACCCGGGGCTGGCACAGGACCTGCAGCAGGAGGAGGAGAAGCTCCTTTGGTGGCAGCTGAGCTCATGCCACAGGTTCTGCCATTCCCACAGAACCACTTGGAAAAGCAGGGCAGAGCTGGAGTGGGTGTGGAGTGTGGGGAACACAGAGAACTCTCAGCCTGATCCCACAGAGAAGGGGGAAACACCATCCTGCTGCTTCCCCCTCCTCATCCCTCAGGGCTGGTGTGGTGCCAGCTGATCCCTTCCAGGCCAAGTAGAAGGAAGAAAGAGGGAAAAAAAAAATCCAGGATCACTTCGGGGTTCCTTTCAGAGAAAGCTGAGGCTGGGAGGCTTTGCCAGGGTTCAGGGCTCAGCTCTGCCACCCCAAATCTGCTGTGGGAGGGAGCCCAGGGGAGAGGCAGGAGGAGAGGACAGAGAACAGGGATAAGGCAAGAACTGGGATTTCACAGCAGGAGCTGTGGGATGGGGGTCTCACACCTTCAGGAAGTCAGAACTGCTCACCAAGCACCCAAACAAGGCCATTTCCTATTTTTAGTTATTATTTCCTATCCCACCTTGGAAGACAGGCAGCTGCACATCAGGAGGGTGAAACTGGCCCAACGTTTCCCTTTGGGACAAGGGGGGGAAAAGAAAGAAGCAAACAGAACTAAGTTCACAAAACTTCTGCTTTTTATTATTTGAAATTGGAAAAGGCTCCTTGGGTAACAATGATCAGGTGTAAAATAATACACAGGGCTTGCTCAGCTTTCCAAAACCTGGGGTGAAGTAGGGCAGGTGTTGATTTTATACATCCCATTCCTCTCAAAGCCACCAAGAAAAGGACAAACCCCCAGCCCTTGGTTAAACCACTATTTCCCATGTTCCACATGGTTATTTGTGGTGGATGTCCAATGGTTTCCTCCCACTGCCCTCTGCACAAAGCAGGGGTTTATGTTCCACCTTCATTTTTAATACTTTTAAAGAGACTTATCCACACT
This sequence comes from Alaudala cheleensis, assembly GCA_013398995.1. Taxonomy (NCBI): domain Eukaryota; kingdom Metazoa; phylum Chordata; class Aves; order Passeriformes; family Alaudidae; genus Alaudala; species Alaudala cheleensis. Next base: position 10,039 of record VWYE01004468.1, read on the forward strand.
CAAAACCTACAGGAAATGCCCACATTAATCCATTAGTGTCAAGTTAAAGTGGTGAGTGCAAAATACACATGGGAACAGGGGAGGGGGAGTAATCAATGACAAAACAAAAAGTGCAGGTTGCTTTAATTAAGCTAATGAACAAGTGCTCTTTGCCTCCGAAGTTCCAAAGATTGCAATCCAAGGTTAAACCAGAACCACACATTTGAATTCAGCACACAAAGGTCAGTGGCACTCACAGTTTGGTACCTCCCTCTCCCACTCCACATCCCAAATCATTCCCTGTCCCACTGGCCAGGGCAGCACCACAGAGGATTCTCGGCCACGTCAGCAGCCAGCTACAAAGACAGAGTCAACACATCACCATTCCCTAAAACTACCAAAGCTGAGCCTAAACAACCCATTTCCACACAACACCCAGCACTCCCAGCGAGGTTTGAATTCATAAAAAGCAAGAAAAAGTCATCCTTGTTGGGAAGTGAACACCGAGCCAGCCCCGGTTTGGGCTTTTCCTGGGAGCTGACACCTCCAGGTGTTTGCACACAATTCCCTTTCTCCCCAGCACACATTCCCAACTGCTGTTCACTCCACAAAGGAGCTGACACCCCAATTTATGAACAATCCCATCCTTTTTTCCTGCTCAGTAAAATCCAGCCTGACAAATCCCGTGGAGGGCAGTGAAATCCCCCACCACGCCTGAGCACATTCACAGCTCCCAAACCAGGCCCGAGGCAAACAAACTGGAGCTTTGATGTTCCTGTTTTCCAGCTGGCCACATCCATGTGTTTTGACAACACAGGGAGCAGGATGGAGGAGCAGAAGCCATCCCCCAGCACAGGAACCAGACACTTCTTGTCCCCGAGCCAGAATTCGGCTCCAGGTCTTGCAGTGGCCATTGGGGCTCTGCAACCTCCCTGCAAAGGGCTTTGTTTAATCCAAAAGGCTCCTGCCAAGAGCATTCCTACCCCTGACAAGTTGTTTTCCATCCCTGCCAGCACTTCCCAAATCCATCTTCCACAGCTTTCCTCATCCTCAGCCAAACCAGAGGGGATTCTCTGCTGAAATGCCACAAAAGCCTGCCAGGCTTGGAGCAGCAGAAGGTGAGAAAAGGCATCAGAGGAGGAATAATTAATACAAAACTTGCTGTTTTCTTTGCTCCAGATAGAATGAAGCCAAGGGGTACCAGCAGTTCTGCCTTTCATCAGGAATTATCCTGACATTTTGAGGCCAGCCAGGTGAGTTATAAATAAAGATGATGCCATTACAGGGGCAAGACAGAGCTGGGAAAATCCCACAGGGCATCAGCCACCACCAAATCCCTTCTCTCCAGCAGGTCTGGCCTTCAGGAGGCCCTTGGCACTGCCACTGGAAAGGTCCAGAAGGGACAAGGAGCCTGGAGAAGATGCACAACCTGTGCCAACAGCCAACAGGTGACAAAGGACAGAGGCCACAGACAGCTCAGCACCTGGGAGAGTGACTCAAGGCTCAGGTACTTGCAGGGCAGTCAAAGCAATCTGGTTTTTAATCTCCCTTTTAGAAAAAAATTAATCATAATTTAAAAGGTAAAAGCAAAAATTATCGAGTCAGTAGTGTAAAATTTAGGATTTTGGTGGGGATATTGAAGTGGGGAGGGATCTGCAATCAGAGCTGTGGATCCAGCTGAAGAAGAGCTGGGGAGGGGTTGATTTTAGGGACAGGCAATGGGAACAGCTACCCAAGGGGACATGTCCCACCCCTGTGGGCTGTCAGGGATAACACCAGGCAGAACTGCAGCAGCCCAACAGCAAATTCCAACACAAACCACTGAGATACCAAAGTCCTGATCACAGAATCACTTAGGTTGGAAAAGATCTGTGAGGTGGAGTCCAACCCTTAACCCAGCACTGAACACTTTGAACTGTCCCACAAACCTGCACCAACCTGGAAACCTCTGCCTGCATCCAGTTCTGCTCAGAGCTCAGCAGCAGCTGCTGCACAAGGCTGAGATGCCCAATTTCAGCTCCAGTCACCTCTCTGCCCCCTCACGAGGGCACAGAGAGCAGCCACTCCCTCTCTCCTGATCCCAACTCTCCCCTCAGCAGGAAAACCTGCACAGGCTGCTCACAATTTATGTTTTCCCCATTTATTCAGCAGGTCTGGAACAGCTCCTCACCCCAACACTGAGGCAGCCCTGCCACTCCTCACAAAGCTGCAGGAAACAAAGGGAAAAGTGCCCTAAATCACCTTGAAATCCCCAGAGGTTTGGAGAGCTCTGTCCAGAGAGGAATTAATCCTGTGAGTGACATGAGCTGCTGCTCCTTGTCTCTGCTGGAAACAGCTGAGGGAACACATGAGAGGCAAAAATGGCATAAAGCCCTTGTGAGAGTGAGAATAAAAGCTGCTCACAGGCACTGGAACCAGGCAGGGACTGAAATTTCCCCCCCAGAAGGGGCCTGAAACCTCCCAGCACAGGCACACACACATTTACAGACCTCAAACTGCAGAGATGTAAAGGCAGGGGGTTGTTAGACACTGATCTGGGGAGAAGAGAAGGGACCTGGAGTTTGTCAGCACAGCCAGAGGGCAGCTGCAACAAAGGGCTTGTGTTAGTGCTGATGGTTTCCAGCTCAGTCACAGCCTGGAGATGAGCCCTGGCCAGGATTTTCCTGCACAGCACAGTCCAAAGGGAGCACACAAATCCCAGTGGAGCTCAGGATCTGCCACAGAATCATCTGGGATCAAACAAGGGCAACTGGAAAGGGAAAGAAGGGTGCTGGGAGTGGGGCAGCAGCACCCAGTTCCAGGAGCCAGGCCAAGCCACACAACACCAGGACAATCTCTTGTCACTCTGAAGGGCACCCTGAACAGGAATGGTACCCCTGGGGTCACACAGTGACATGTGGCACCTTCTGCTGCCCATCTTTCTGGGCTCATCTCACAGCTGGGCTTCTTTTTGCCTCTTCCTGTGCCTTTTCAGACCCACTTCACAAGATTTGAGAAAACCTCTCAGGTACAAATCAGAACACATCAGGGCTTTTGCAGTTTACACCCATCTCCAGTCCCACACCCAGCTCCTGCAAGGAGAAAAAAATCATCATCTCTGGTCTCAGGGAGACCCTCAGACCTGCAGCTCCAGGGACACCACATCCATCAAGCTCCAGAAGCCAGGACAATGCTGCACACACTCATCTGCAGAGGGGATCCTGCCCTTGCTGAGGGAATTCTCCAGAGGAAACCACACACTCCAACGAGCAAGCCAAGGATGCAGGGATCACACCAGCCTCTCCTGGCAATGCTGCACCCACAGAAAAGCTTCTGGAGGGGAGGATGTGCTCTCTCACTGCCTGTTCCTCTGTCCAGAAGTTGGTTTTGTCCCAATACATTCTCAATTTTGCACTAAGGAAGGTCAGCTCCCTCCTCTGCAGGATCCCTTCAGCTCTCCAAAGCACAGACTGGAAAACAAGGACTGCTGGGGAGCAGCGTGGAGTGGCACAGAGGAAAAAGGGCATGTCTGAGCTGGGATGTGTGTACATTTGGGGTCAGAAGGCTTTATTCAAAGTGCATGCTTCTATCCAGAGGTACCCAGAGCCAGGACTCCCCACGGCAGCCCCGGCCGGGGAGCGCAGCAGCTTTTGCCACCCCTGTCCATCAACCAACCACCTCCTCAAGTAGCCAGGGACTGAATGTTCTTGAGCATCTCATCAAAGGCCTCCCTGGAAGGTGCCTGGGCGTTCTGGAAGGAGACTTTGATGCGGCTGTAGAGGCTGAAGGATTTCAGCTCCAGCCAGATGAAGCCGAAGCGGTCGTCGTCGAACAGGACGAACACCCCCGGCGTCCTCTCGGGGCTGGTGAAGCCATGGCCAGCAATGAGCCCTGTCCCATAAAAACTGCCAGGGGATGAGGGAGAAAACAGGTGTGAGGACAGCCAGGATCAGCCAGTGTTTAGTTAAAAAAAAAAAAATCAGCACAGAACTCTGCTCTGTGCTGTGACACAACGAGTTTTACACTCGTGTTTTCTGTGAAGACAAGGAACTCCCTGTTGCTGTTTGCAGGTTCCTGCTTTGGGTTATCCTCATTGGCAATTGCACACCAAAGCTGGGTTTTTCAGTAGTTCAGCCCCCAAAACCCATCTGAGTTGTGGGAACCCTAAAAATCCCCTCAGGGGGATTTTTTTTCCCCTCAGGGAAACTTCCAGGCTTTGCCCTAGAAGGATTTACCATGGAGTGCCCTGCCTACACTGACAGAGATTTCCCTCATGGTGCCTGCAGAACCACTGCCAATTTACCCTGAATTGCTTCCCTCATTGGTCACTTAACCCTGCCCACCCCAATTTTCATCCCTTCTGCAGGTTGCTGCCCTTTGCCCTGCCCCTGTCTCTCAGACCATTGGCCACTGCCCCTTCTAGGGCATTAAATACTTGTGCAACTCAAAGATCAGCACAGGCTCAATCCTCCCAGGAAAGCAAAGGCATGCTGAGAATGTGACCAGAAAGGCAAAACCTAAGGGAAGGGAGAGAAAAATCTAAAAAGCAGAAAAAAATCTACCAGGACCTGAGGAGGAATAAAGGTCACTCAAAGCTCTGAGCAAGCAGCAGGTGGAGCAGGGTTTTATCCAAGCACAACTGAGCTGTGACAGCAGGAGCCTTCTGGGATTAACCAGCTCTGGGCAGGTTTTTCCATGAGCACAGATGTTTGGCTGAAGGTCACCTAAGCCTAAGCCTGAGCTTTTGGGCTCTTTTTGCACACTTCATTGAGTGAGCTGCTTCACCAAGCCCAGCTCCCATTTCAGCACAGCTCTCTGCACCTCCTGCACCCCGAGGCACCAGGGAAAGGTGGGACAGAGCACTGTGTTCCCACAGCCAGGGAACATGAATGACACACACAGGAATGGGAAGCAGCTTGAACAGTTCTAAATATACGAGCTGGGCAGCTCTGGGACATAAAACACACCAAAAAAAAAAGGGGAAGAGTGTGTGGGATTCAGGAGAGGTGCCAGCTTCTGAAGTAAATCCAGCGAGGAAGTGGGATGGCAGATGAGAGTGTGGTGAGAGAGGGGACAAACCAAAGTGGGGGAAATTGGGCAGCAGAGGCAGGAATCAGAGACTGTGGATTCCACATCCCTGGAAATGTTCAAAGGGATGTTGGACAGGGCTTGGAGCAACCTGATCTAGTGGAAGGTGGTGTCCCTGCCCATGGTAGGGATGGAACAAGATGCGATTTTAAGTCCCTTTCAACCCAAACCATTCTGGGATTCTGTGAAATCGGAGCCCAAGGGGCTGGGAGATCCACAGGCACACAAATACAGGACACACCTCAAAGATTCCCACTTCCCTTTCAAAAATGCCACGAAAGCAGCAGTTACCAGATCCTGCAGGTACGGGGATAATCCTCATTCCTCGAGATCACTCCCATGGGCAGCACAAAGGGCTGGGAAGCTGGGGCCTTGCCCTGGGGCGTCCCCTCTGCCCCAGCTGCAGTCTCTGCCCCCTCAGCACCTTCTCCTGGCAGGGGGCTGGCAGGCTGGGAGGCAGGCTGCTGGGAATGCTCCTCCTCCTCCTCCCCCTGCTGCTGCTGCTCCTCGCGCCGGACCTGCTCCTGCACCTGCAGCACGATGCGGGACAGCTCGCTGAAATCCCGCAGGTTCTCGATGTCAGGCAGCTGCAGGGGATGGGCCAGGTCAATCTCCACTGTCTGCTGGCCAGCTGGGATGTTGGGATCTCCCTGGGGACAGGAAGGAACAGCACAGCTGCAGACACCAGGTGCTACAGAGCCATCACCTGAATTTGTTAGTAGTTCGCTCTGTTCTACAACCACCAACCTGGCAATAAAAAAAAAACAAAACAAAATGCTTGGACCTTGTTTGCTGTTCTCTGACATCTCTGCTTTGCCCTTCCCAGAAGCAGAACTTGAAATCAAAAGCTGTACTTGCAAGGGTGAGAGGAAGTCAAAGCTGCAGCTGCATTTCAGCAGAATCCCTCCCTGCGGGGAGGAAGGAGCTCCCCTGCTTGACTCCAGTGAAGAGCTGCCAACATTTGGTACCTCACACACACAGGGGATCTCCAGTGACCTGCTACCAGATGCTCACAGACAGCAGCTGGAAGGGAGAGGAAAGCAAGGAGGAGCCAGGAGAAACTTTGCAGAGCATGTTCTGCTGAGATTCACCACAGGGAACAACAGGGTCTGGGCTGCCAGACAGAAACCTCTCCAGTGCACCCACCAGAACCCTTCCACAAGCACCTGAGAGAGAGGCAAATGCACTCACAGTGATCTTGGTGCCCTTGGCTTTCTTGCCATGAAAGCTCAGCATGACAATCTCCAGCCCATGGCTGCCATAGGTGCCTTTGAAGAGGCCAGGCTGGATGAGGTCCTCGGGGCTGCTGGGGGGGAGGTAGATGCGCCGGTACGTCAGGCAGTTGCTGTGCAAGAGAAAAACGTCAGGGAAGTCAAGGAAAAAAACCCCTCCCCAGCAGCAATGTGTTTGCATTCTGCTCCTCCAGCAGCCTGGGGATGTTGTCAAGGCAGGGTCTGTGTTTTCAGCGAGCTCAGGATTTGATTAGAGCTCTGCAGGCACCTCCATCCTCTCTGTGATTCTCTTCCCACCATCCTCCTGAGCACACCAGGAGATTCCTGCAGCAAGGAAACCTCCTCAGCCCTCAAGATCCCAGAGAACCTGAGAGTGAAGCATATTTAAACATCTGCTACAGGGAGGTGGCTGCTAATAGAAGCTTGGAGAGGTGGTTAAAATCCCCAGTTTCTCAGGGACTCTAATTCCTGCACTACAGAGCACACTGACTAATAGGGATAATCACCACACACTCCTTGGGATCACAAGCATTTGCTCTGTCTTCAAATTAAACAGAGTTAAATGACTCAAAAGCACCTTACTGTGCATAGCTACTGTGCAGAACTTGGAATCCTATTCCTACTGCTGTCATTCCACCTCATCCCCCTGTACAGCTGGGAAGCACTGCAGAGACACAACATCCCTCTGGCTGTGAAAGCCCATGGAAAACCCCATCCCAGGGAAAAATGCTTGAGAAGTTGCAGCAGCTCTTACTCATATTGGCTGGTGTAGATGAACTTCATCAGGATGAGCTCCTGCATGTGTTCATGGAAAATGTCCTCCAGGGTGCGACCCCACTCCTCCCTCAGCCACGTCCGGAATTCCTGCAGCACCAGGAGAAAAGGGGGCAGGAGGAAGAGGTCATTTCAGTGATGTGCCCCATGATGGCTTCACTGTGTCACTCTGTGACAGCACATTTCACTGGCACAGCCACAGGCAGGGCACATCCTCTGCCAAAGTCAGGGGAACGTGGCTGGATTTGGGAATGAGTGTTGGCTTGGAAATATCCTTAACAAATGGTGATGGTGGTGCCTGGCAGTGATCACACAATAAACAGGCTCCCCCTCAAATAAATCCCAGGTAGAAGCATAAACCTTCTCAGAATAAAGGCATGAGCATGGCCTGTTAGTGCAAAGCAGCTCATCTACTCCTTCTCTCACAGTAACTAATTTCTGTGCCCACAAGCTGACTCCTGTGCCCTGTCCTGACACGTGCAACATAAAAGAAAAAAAAGCTTTTGAAAAGCACTGAGGGTTTAGGGAGGTTAAACTGGGCTGATTTAATACTGATGCATCTAAATCCAAAGGGTGCTTTGAAAGCATCTCCTGAAGTACCCCAACTGCAGCTCTGACAAGTTAATACCCTGCCATGAGTTGGTGTGATAACAGCTCACAGTGAGATAGCAGCCTGCCAAGTGATATTCCAAACCTGCCTCCTTTATCTTCCCAAGCCAGATCCTCCAATTTCCATAATGCCACGCACACTTAACGTGGTGCTTTGAAAGCATTAAAGCATTTCTCATCTGCTCCAGCAGCAGAAAACACTTAACTAAACCTTTCACCCAGCTGTTTCCCATTAGCACACAGACATTTCCCAGAGTTCCTCAGAAGCAGCTGAAATAAAAGATTTGTCACGTGGAAGCAGCTGGAGGCAAACAGCAGTACCTGGCACAGGTATTCACCCTGACATTTATACCTGCATTTAAGCACAGGTATTTCCATCAGGAACCTGCCTTGCTGGGTAGAGCTGACACACACAGGAGAAACAACCAAATGAAGCTTTTAATCCCTCAAGCAAGGCAAGCAGTGGGAAGGTGCCTGGCTGAGCAGGAGGTATCCAAATGCAGCTGGTGCTCAGTGGGTGTGGAAGACCTTAATTATACAGACAGCAATGGCACTGTGAGATCAGTGCCTGGAGTGCTGTGGATGTCCAAAATGTGATGCTGACCCTCTTTGGACAGGCCTGCTACCAAAACAGCAGGAAAACCACCAAAGCTACACTAAGGCAAGTAGCAAACCCCATTCCCAGCTCAGTAATTACACATTAATTAATGGGATGAGCTGCTCCACCCACCACACTCTGCCTACCAAAGAGCTGATAAAACCCAGCCTTTTTTAATGTATTCAAAGAGCACCTTGACACAGAAACAGCCAAAAGCTCCCAGCCTGGGGGTTCAAACGTGCCCAATCACACAGACATCAGAGGGGCACCTCCCCTGTGGAGCTCAAGGAGGGGACACACAAAGGGGTTGAGTGCAGAGCCCTGCAGAGCACTCACCTCCTGCCTGCCCCCCGACATGCGGTGATGATCCGTCTGGTTGCACTTGGTGGAGAACTCGTCCTTCTTTACAATCTGTAGTAAACAGGGAGCAAATTGAGCAGGTTACACACCGTTTTAGAGATGCTTTGGATGATGTAGCTAAGGCTGCTCACAGCAAAACAAACATTACTGGATTTGCTTTAACAGAGAAATAATTCACTGCTACCGAGTGCGACAGCTACAGAAAAGAGAAATAAAAGTAATAAAATAAAAAACCTCAATGCACTCTAATGCAAGTAATAGTTTTGTGCTGCTTCCCCTATTTCAGCTTCCTCCTTCAAAGAAAAACAACCTCAGGAAGTTTTTCAAAGCATTCAGTGGATGCTGCATCACTTTCTCAAGGTCTCAGTGTGGAGGGAGCTGCAGAACAGGTCTGTGTCTGCCTGGGCACACTCACCAGCTGCCCAAGGCCAGTTCACACCTCCTTTCCTTTCCCCAGCCTATGCACACCCTGGTGCTCCCAGCCCAACAGAAAACAGCACAACAGCCTGGCTGTGCCACTGCCAGGGAACAAATTCAGAGCAGGGAACAGCCCACACAACTTGTCAGACACATCACGAGTGAAAAGCTGGTGCCCACACACACACAGCAGGGTGGTGAAAGCCAGATCTCCGAAATAAAACTCTCCCAAGCTTTCTGGGGAATCCATTTCCAGAGCCAGAGTGCACACACAAAGCTGAGAGAGGCAGGGGAAGCTCACCTGGATGTGGCCATTGTGGGGGCCCTTGTGGCCATACATGCACTCCACCGTGGCACATTTCCTCTCCATCAGGTGGATCCTGAAGAGGGGTTTGAATCTCATGGGATCATCCACGTGAGGGTCATGAGGGGGCAGGTACATCCAGCCAATGATGAACAAACCATCCACCTGCAGAGGGACAGGGCACAGAGCCCACGGGATCAGCTTTGCATCATTCCTTAGGAGTCTGCAGCAAACCCTGAGGCCTCTCTGCTGGCCCAGGGCAGGAGCTGCAGAGCAGTTTGCTGCACTCCCAAACAGCTTTCCAGCCATTAACCCAGAGCACAGGCACTCCCAGCACTCCCTGGGTGAAGAGGGTTTCTTTACAAGGCTTCCTGCACCACTGGAAAAAAGCTCAGGCCTTTGTTGCTGCAAATGACTTGCCTGGAGTGCAGGATCCTGAGGGAGGGACCACACAGCAAGTCACACTCTAATTGGTTTGAGAGCTCCTGCTGGCAGATACTCCAGCAGATGAATGCTGCCTCCCATGACTACCCCTGCTTTTTAGATGAGGAATTATTTGGCTTTATTACTCAGAGAACACAGGAAGCAACACTCTACTGAGAGGCACAGCCCCCTTCCTGCACACCTAACAGAATCCTGCAGCTCCAGAGGCAGGATATTCTCCAGACAGATCTGACACCAAGGCAGGGCAGTGCCACCAAGTCTTTGTAAGGTCACAGGGGAAGCATTGATGCAGTTGGATGCCCTCTCACACCAGCTCATGCAACAGAACCTTGCAGAACCCAAAGGGCTGGTGGTTTGTTCTGCTTCCACCTGGCAGCTGTTGAAGCTTGGTGCAGGGAATGAGGGCTCCAGGAAAACTCCTGGCTCAGCCCTCAGCAGGTCAGAGTCAAATGTTGTTCATTGACTGCTCTCCCAGCAGCACCAGAGCTGCCAGTGCCCCACAGACCTTGCACCAGTGGCACTCCACATCTGCTCACACCAGTCTCAGGGCTGCTGTAAAGGTTTGCCAACCACACCACTGCAAAACCCTTTGCAAAAAGTTCAGCTGCAGGCCAAGAAAATGAAGGAAATGAGCAGATTCCTGTGGCAGCCACTGGAATATCAGTGTCAAACTCAAAATCAAGCCTTTCCCTCAAACACTGATCATGTTTTCTACCTGCTCCTGGGGCTGTTTGGCCTGGAGCTGAATAGAACAGAACTGTCTGTAGAAAGGTGGTGGTGATGAGAAGAACCCCAGAACTATTCAGGCTGGGAAAGAGCTCCAAGACCAAGCTGTGAGCAACCCCCAGCCACAGCAACAAGCACCACATCCACTCCAGGGAGCTCCCTGAGCTGTGTTTAACATTTCCTGTGGAGAAACTCCTCCTGACATCCAACCTAAGCGGAACCAAGAACCAATTTGGGGTCCAAACCATAATGAGGGCTGACTGCTCAGGCTTTTCAGTGCTCTGGGAGGGTCCAAAAGCACCTGTGAGTCCCCCAAAAAGCCCTGGGATGGGGCTGTCACTCACCACCACGTTCAGCAGTCCCCCGTAGGGCCCGATGTCCGGCTGCCACAGCCCCAGGATGTGGCGGTAGCGGTGCAGCACTGGGGAACAGGGAGACACACTCAGGTCAGCACAGCCAGCCCAGGAAATGGCATTTTGGCAATGAAAACCCTGCTGCCAGGCTGCAAACAGCGCTGACAAACAGCACCCACAGTTGCATTTGCTCAGGTTAAAGGGATTGTGGCCAAGCTGAGGCCTCCCCCCCAATCTCACACATCTTTATGTTCTTTATTCCTGGCCCTGTGGAAGGGCAGAACCACCTACCTCAGCAGGAATTCCCAAAAAAAACCCCAACTCTTGCAACACAGTCCCATTAGTGCAAATTACAGAGCTAAAAACAAATCAAAGCATCTGCTGCCTCCAAATATCAAAAACGCACTCGGATGCTTCACACTGCAAAGCAACAGGAGACAGGGAAGGGCAGGGAGGAACAGAGAAATTGGAGTGTTTTGAAAGCATTTCACTGCCTTGTGTAGACAAACTTGGCTCCAGAGTTAAGCACCCTTAGGAACAGCCACTGGGAGCAGGGGCAAAGCACATGGATCACTCCAGCTGGGGAATCTGGTGGGGTGGCCACATCAGTGACAGCCTTGAAAGCTCTACAGAAGCAGCTACACCTCAGCAGTGCCCAAAAGCTGCTTCCAAAACCCACTCACTATTTACTCCAGCAGCTGAGGCTTCCCTGTTTCTCACCTCAGAGCCAGCTGTCCCTCCAATCCCACCTGAACAGAGGAATATTTGCAGCAAGCAGGAAAAAAGGGGTTTTTACAGAATGAACTTAAAACCTCCTGTTGTGAGGAAAGCTTAGAGGTGGGACCTGCCTCCAGTCCTTACACAGCCATTCCTCCTGTCCATCTGATTTCCTTTTGTCTGTCTGCTTCCTTCACATGAGCAGTAATCTTCCCAAAAAGGCATCACCCAGCCTGGCATTTTGGGCAGGAACTGCAGCATGCACTTTATTTCCATGGAGATGGCAGGAAGATATTTCCCTGATATTTCACATGTCCACAGCCAGCCCAGAAGGCCACAATAACTCATTTAAACCTCCAGGACTGGTCTGAATAACAGGGTTGGGTTTGCATCAATTTAAAAGAAGAATTGTGTTTCAGTGCAGCTGCTGCAGCAGCTTTGTTTCATTAATTACTTCAGTTCAGCAAGAGCTACAGGAGAGGTTTTTATTCCACCAAAGCAAGAACTTCCACAGAAGTTCAGGATAAGCAGGGAGGGATGTTCAGAGCTGCTGCCAACTGGCCTGGAGGAGCCTTTTCCCTGGGCAGCCAACAATTCCAGACTGATTGGTTTCACCCAGGGAACCAAGTACAGCACAAACAACACCAAGGCAAGCAGGCAAACCCCATTCCCAGCTCAGTAATTACACATTAATTAATGGGATGAGCTGCTCCACCCACCACACTCTGCCTTCTACCCTGTCTGCCACAGAGCTGATAAAACCCAGCCTTTTTTAATGTATTCTTATTTTTCAGGACAGAAAATTGATCTATCCAAGGGGGATGAGGATGTTCCTCCTAGCTCAGCTCCTGTCAGAGGCAATTTCAGGAAATAAGAGCTGAGTTCTGGGCACAGGAGGCCAAAAAAACAAAATCCCATTTACTTCCAGAACTTACTGGGGGAAAATGCTGCTGCTTGGCCCAAGGCCCAAACAAGTCTCAAAACACAGCTCAATTTTCCATCCTGGGCTGTCTCTGAGCTCCAGCAAAACAGCAGCTCATTTTAATTGCAGGGAAAACCTGATGAATTCCAGCTCTGGCTCTCCCTGGTAGGAGACAGGATGGATCTGGCAGTTGTTTCCCTTCCTGCTCCTCGAAAGGAAACAGCACTTGGGGCTTTCTCCAAGGTTTTCCAGAGTCCTGGAGAAGCCTCTTGCCTATCCAAATTTCTGAGTCCACATCCTGCCAAGCAGAGCAAAACCACATCCACTGGATGCTGCAGGACAACCTTCATCCAGCCTGGATATTCCCCACCTTCCAAAAGCAGCTTCAGATGGGGAAGGGGACTTGAATCCAGCTGGGAATGGGCTTGGAAAAGCAGGGAATGCCAAGCTCCCACTGACAGAAGGCTGCCAGGGGAATGTCCTGAGCAGGAAAGACCCAATCCACTGCAATTCTCCTGGATTCCTGGGATTCAGGAAGGTCTCCAGAAGCAAAATGAGCTGGAACAATGTCAGCAGTGCCCAGGTTGGTGATGCCTGACCTGCTGGTGGGGAGAGCTCAGAATAATCCAGGTGAGTTTAAACCCCTGGGGAAAGTGATGTGAGCTCACCTGGCTGACCCTGCATGAACAGGAATGAGGGGAGACTTCCATGGAAAACCCTGACAACACAGGAGGGGAAAAAGGGACCATTGCATTCTAAACCACATGGGCTCAGAAGCACAGAATCATTCAGGTGGGAAAAGATCAAGTCCAACCATCCAAGCTTTTCCCCGAGGGAAACAACACAGCCCAAGAGAAAAGGGGCACATCAGAAGTTTGGGGCTGCAGCTAAAGAAACAACTGAGGGAACAGCAAACATCCAATCTCCAAAGGAATCCAGCTTGGATTTGCTTCTCCTCCCCATGCAGCCCCAGAACAGCTGGTGTTGACAGACACCCCAGGAAACCCAAAACTTTATCCCAATTCCTGCTGCTGGTCTGTCCTGACTCACACTGAAGTTGTCACCTCCCCTGCACGGCCCCTGCTCTGTTGCTCCCCTCAGCACAGGGAATTCTGCAGCATCCATCACTCATTAATGTGTGTGAGAACTCCACCCCAAGCAGCAGTGAGTTAGTAACTCTGCAGACCCAAAGGAGCAGCAGAGACAGCTCAACACCCCCTCCAAACAAACACCAAACAGCCCTGCCTTCCTTAATTGGTGTAAACTCATCAGTCCTTCCCCCTCAATTCCTGCAACAGCTCCAAGGGTTTCACTATTCCTCCCTCAGCACAACACTAGGAGGAAAAAAAAAAGGTTATCCACAGTGAGGAAGGCAAATCCCAATCTTTAAAACATTAGCAGAAGGTTTCCTAGAGACAGAGATGGTGCTTAAAAGGATTCAGTGTGCAGGGAGGGAATTACTATGGGAACACCCAGCATTTTGCACTGCAAAGGGCTGTGCAGTTCACTGCTCCTTGCTCTAATCACCACAAAGCTCTCTGCCAGGCCAGAGCTGCTTTGGGGAGGATATCTGAATTCTTTCCTCAAAGAAAGGAGCAATTCCCAACGAGCTGAGTGAGTGCTCCTTGCTCTGTGCAAAGAGATCCTCAAAAAAGCCCCACAAAAAAAAGAGGCCAACACCCCTCAGTGCCTGTTTGGACTTGGATGATATATTATATCTTATATTTACAGACTATTTACAGACTCACAGCCCTGAGTTCTCACCAGCTGCCAGAAAAATGTGCTAAAATGGCCACTACTTAATTTTTTTCAAGGTTTTAAAGCACTAATTACCCAATAACGAGATTACACCTCTATTATTGATGTTTGTGACCCAATGATCACTACTAAAGGTCTGCACTGGGGACCTTTTTCACTCAATTACAGAAAACCACCTAAACCCATGAAGAAAGAAGATAAAGGTGAAAAGAAGAACTTAGACAATGCCTTAAATCCTCCAGTTTGGTTCACACACATTGCAACACACTAAAACCTGAAACCCTAAGTTTTTCACCCTGTGAGTGTGGGAGCTCAGGGCACTCCCTGGGTGACCCAGGTCCCTGACAGAGGGGCTGGAACCTCCCCCAGGGAGCTGGAGATGGTTCTGACTTTGATCTCAGCCCATGGAGGGATTTGCCAATGTTGAATGATGAGGCTCTGGCCACGAGGGTTTTAATTGAGGTGGCAGTTGGTAAATCCCAGTGTGAAAAATCCATTTATGGGTTTTAACACAGGGNAGGGGTTGAAAGGGACAAGATGGAAGATTTGGGGTGTGGCACTGTCCTTTTGCTGCTTCTTCTTCCCTTCCATTTTCTGCATTGGTGGGGACTCCTTTTGATTGGTTTTGGGGTATTGAGCACATTCTGATGTCATGGGTTATTATTGGTTATTAACTGTAAATATGGGATATGTAAAATTCTGTATCAAGGCAGAAACTGCCCAGGTGGGTTGGGATTTGCTCCTGACCTTCTCTGCAGAGCAGAACCCAGCAGGGCAGAGAAAAAATGTGAGAGATAAGAGAAAATAAAGAACCTTGGATTTCACTGCAGACACAATCCTGGCATTTTGTGAAGACTCAGGGGATATCCCTGAGAAAGAACTTTCCTAACAAACCTGGGCTCATTTCTAACACCCAACCCTGACATGTGAGATCACACCCTGCTAACCAACTGTGGCAGGCTCGGCCCCAGTGCTTTGCCCCAGGGCAGGGCACAGTGCATGCAGCATCCAGGTGCAGCAGCAGCAGCAGCAGCAGGTACGTACGGCAGGTGTACACATCTCTGTACTCCATGTGCTCGTAGTCGGGCAGGATTCGCATAAAACGCCCCGACTTCACCCGAGGGTTTATACCTGAACAGACAGAGCAGGGTGAGTGCCAGCAAACTCTGCTCCACTGGCACCAGCAAACACCTCCAGGCATCTGGAGCAACCAGCTTCAGCTCTCTTGAGGTTGCTTCTGGTTGTTTTTATCACCCTCAGGCTCATGGGAGGTTTCTCACACAGGACTTGTTCCACATTCCCACTGATGTGATTTGTAAATGGCACCCAGTGAATTCCAAGTGGAATCAAAGTCCTTCCTCAAGCTCTGCACTGCTGCCTCAAGAAGACCAAGTCACTCCATGGACAGCAGCCCAGGCCTTGGATTAGTTCTGCTTTCAGAGCAGAACTTGAGCTCAGTTCCCATTTTCCCACTCATTGAATGGAAAATGCAGTAATCCCAAATTAACTCCTGTGCAATTAAAGAGGTTTATGGGTTAGGGTAACCCTAACCCTAAAGCCTAACTTTACTTTCTCACTAGCTGAACAATGTGTCAATATAAATACTGCACATTCAGGTTGGAAAAGACCTCTAAGATCATCAAGTCCAACCATCCAAGCTTTTCCCAAGCTAATTTTTTAAAATTCTGATAAGTGGCAGTACTTTCTAAACAATTCTCAGGTCTCTGCAAGCAACTGTTTCATCTTTAACTAAAACCAAGCTGTGCTAACCCATGACAATATGACAGCAGAGAAAATGGGGTGACACCAGCAGGAAACTGCTCCTGGCACAGGGCAAAGAGCAGAACCTGAGATGGTGCAGCTGAAAGCCAGGAAGGGCTCCAAGCACTCCCACTTTGGAGTGACCATCACTGTTTGGTATTGCTGGGTGGGTACAAACACACACCTCACACACAAGGGCAGCAAAGACCATCCCAGGGTGGTTCTCACACAAAATGGCCAGTAAGGCCATTTTTAGCCACAATTTGTGCATTAAAAGCACTAAATATCACTTTAGCATCTCTGAACCATAAAAGTTATGTAGTGAAAAGGACTCCAGGACATGAAGAGATGTTGTCCCACTGAAAAATGGCAATGAAGAGCTGAGGTCTGACCTGCCATGTGATATGTGGCTGCCACCACCCCAGTGCCACACAAAGATATGGGATTAAATGGGAATTAAGGGAGGCCTTGAGGGTTAATAGGACTTCTCTGGGGACATCTGTGTGCTGGCTCAGCATCACTCAGCCCTCCCAGCCAGAAGAATGAGGCAGTTCCATCCCTAGGGTAGTGTATAATAGGGAAAGAGAGATACCAGGTGATGAAATCATTTTCCTGTGGATGCTCAGCAAGTCTATTAAAGATGGATTAAACCCCTTCTACCTGTTCTCCTTCCCAGCTTTAAGATCAATATTTGAGGTCATTGCTGCTTCAGGGTTCTGAAGGGTCCCATAGCCACAGACATTCCCAAAACACACTGACACCTCCTGCCAGGCTCTCTTCCCTCAGGGAATGCTCATCCCTTTGCCACTCTCCTGCTGCCATTTCCTTTCACTGAGATCCAGGCTCAGAAAAAATACCTGTTAATTGCTTAGCAAGGTCTGAAAATGGCAGAACAGGGTGAAAAAGCCTCAATACACTTCATAAAAAATTAAATTTTTTATGCTCTTCTCCCACCAAGGGACTGGGAGGCACAGAAATCCCAACTCTTGGTATTAAATAAACCTCCAAACATTTCAACTTTCCCTGCAAGTCAGTCTGAACAACTTCTGCCATCAGTGTTTAATAAATACTCAACATTTCTGTGCTCTCAAAATTGGCATCAGGCAAGATTTGGATGGGCTTTGTCACTCACGTTTGGCGTAAACATCTCGACAGGACACTCCTGTGATCTCCAGCTTCCTCAGGTTTTCACACACTCCATACTCTGCAACAACACAGGAAAAAAGGGTCAAAACTCTGGCACAAAAAGGTTTGGACCCCAAGTCTTGACATCAGCTACTGAGGTCTGATTTGTGCTTTCTTGAAGCTGCCAAAGCAGACCAAGAATCTGATTTTTGCTTTAAAAACTGGCTGTGATTTTGTTGCAGATTCCATCTCACAAGCAATGCCTGCCACAAACACACCCAGCAAAGCCCCAGCTGCTCACACCTCAGCCAGGAGGAGTGTGAAATGTGGGAGACATCCCCATTCCAGCCGGGATTGTGTGTCTGCTTCCAGCAAATCAC
>VWYE01004468.1:38583-139085 GCA_013398995.1 Alaudala cheleensis
CGGGCCGGTGCAGAGCTGGGAGCGCGTTCGCCGCGTCCCGCCCCGTTTCCATGAAAAAAAAAAAAACAAAAACAGGCCCTCCCATAGGAAAATCTGGCTGCGGGAGAGTGGAGGAAAAAGTGAGGAATCCCCTCTCTGCCCCGTGTGAGGATCGAACTCACGACCTTCAGATTATGAGACTGACGCGCTACCTACTGCGCTAACGAGGCTCCTCGAATACAGCTTCCCCGCTCAGGGCTCTTGTCCCTATGCTCCGCCTCCCCGCGCCCGTCCCGGTTCTCGTACCTTCACCGCTATTCCCGGGCTGCTGCCTGAGAAACCTCTTCCCTTACAAAAATCTCCTTACTTGCACCTATTTTAATTGTCTGGTTGTTTTTACCCCCCCTATTCGTTCTTCTCCCTGCTTTTCTGCCAGCCAGACCTCCCATTTTGTGCTAATGGCTGCTCTTTCCCACAGCGTTCTGCAAGAAACATCTTGGGTTTTGTCTTTTTTTGGTTTTTTTTTTTTTCCATTTTGGAAATGGCTCCTTTTTATTCCATGCTGTTCTGCAAAACAGCTGCAGAGTCCTTTGGGGTTCCTAAGCATCCTCATCCTGCTGGCCGGGAATAGACCCGTGAGGGCTGTGCTGACAACAGGCTCACCGGGAAATCAAATTGCTTCCACATAATTAACAAAAATTAGAGCCAGCCTCGTTTGCTGCGAAGAGACGCCGTTCATCTGGGATTTCTGCAGCGGAATGAGCTCCCTGCTCTCAGACAGGGCTCAGCACAAGAGGATCCCCGGTGGTGCTGGCTGAAATGCTGCCCTGAATCCTAATGGAGGGGCCTCAGCCTCAGCGAGGGTCCCACGGCTGCAGTCGCCATGACAATCGAGCAACAAATCCCCAAACTGGCAGGAGACAGGGAAACAGAGATTGGATTGATGCAGGAAGTCTGAGAGCATCGCCCACGAGCATCGCTGCAGGGAGGCTGCTCTGCAGAGCAAGGAGCTGGCAGAGGATGAACAAGGAACAGACCTTTGGACACCGTAGAATCCCACTGTGGTTTGGGTTGGAAGGGACCTTAAAATCATCCCATTCCACCCCCTGCCATGGCAGGGACAACTTCCACTATCCCAGGGTGCTCCAAACCCTGTCCAGCCTGGCCTGGGACACTGCCAGGGATCCAGGGGCAGCCACAGCTTCTCTGGGCACCCTGTGCCAGGGCCTGCCCACCCACCAAGGGAAGGATTTCTCCCCAATGTCCCTCTAAATCCTCTCTCTGGCAGTGGGAAGCCATTCCCTGTGTCCTGTCACTCCATCCCTTGTCCCCAGTCCTTCTCCAGCTCTCCTGGAGCCTCTTTAGGCCCTGCAAGGGGCTCTGAGCTCTCCCTGGAGCCTTCTCTGGATGAGCACCCCCAGCTCTCCCAGCCTGGCTCCAGAGCAGAGGGGCTCCAGCTTTTGGAGCATTTCCCTGGCTCCTCTGGACTCTCTCCAGCAGCTCCACATCCTTCTTCCAATGGGGGCTCCAGGGCTGCACACAGAGCTCCAATGAGGTCTCCTGAGAGCACAAAAGAGGGCAAGCATCACCCTCCTTGTCCGACTGCTCACAGCCCTTTGGAGTCTCACCAGACCAGACGAGATCCTTGAGTTGCCCCCAGATTTTGCCAAGGGTCCAATGGGCAGCTGTGGATGTTGGGGCCAGGAAAGCCTGATTCCGTTATTTCTGGATATCCATAGATATGGGATGAGGAGATGATGAGTCCAGGCTCATGGTACAAACAGCTTTGCTCCAAGCCTGGGATGAGTAAAGGCTCAGCTGCATTCCGCCCTCCGAGTGTGCCCACGTGCAGGGTGAGGTGTCATTTTTAGTGCTGTGCTAATCCTCTGGGGCCTCAGTAATGGACAAATTTAATGCCCACAGTTCTGATTACATTGCAAAAAGCTGCTCCAAACATCTAAACCAAGGCACATGGGCAGTGAGTCATGAAAAGCAAAACACCAAATCTTTGGAAATATGGCCAGAGCTGTTTTCCACCTGTAGGGAATCACGTGGCTTTTCCCACATGTTACATTATGCTCAGCTGGTAATTAAAGGTTCTGACACAGCTTTTGAAGGCCTTGTCATGTTTGTTTGTTCAGGAACTGATGGATTCATGGAGGGGACAGGGAAAAGTACTGATGGCAAGGATTTTCATGTGGATGAAACAAAAGATGTCCTGGGTGACATTGCCTGGAGCAGGCAGTCTACAGCACACACGTGCTTTCCCCTCTTTTACCTTTATATTTTCATCTTAACTTTATTCTTTCTCCTTTTCCACTGAATGCTCTGCTGCCTAATCACCCTACAACCTTCTCTCCTTTCCCTCACCCACCTGACCCCTATAACCTTACCCCACAGCTTTGGCTCACATTTCTCATCCATCAGCCTTTCCCTTGGCCCACTGACCCCTTTTCCAGCCCGACCCAGCAGAAGGCAGGACTGGAAAGGGCAGTGATGGACAGCCCATCACAAATCCATGCCAATTCCCACGCAGCTCCATTGCCCTGTGCTGATTTCCTCCAGATGAAGAAGGGCAAAGGGAAAAGTCTGTCAGGCAGTGCCCAACTCCATCCCCAAGTGTGTCACCCAGAGCCCAGCAAAGCCTGAGGCAGAGCTCCCAGTGCTCCAAGTGACCAAGTTTCCCCTTCTAACAGGGCAGAGTGAAGGAATCCCAGCCCTTCATCACATCAGAGAGGAGAAACAACTGCTGTCTCCAATTCCCAGTGCTGCTCTTGTGGAGCAACACAAAATAGTTCTGGAGCCTGGCCACATCCATGGTCCTTGAGGCCCAGAAGTTGGAGAGCTGGTGCACAACAGGGTGGTTATGACTGAATATCACCTTCAACCTCAGTCCTCAAAGTCTACAATTGCTGCTTTCTCTCCCTTATCTTACCAAATCCATTATCTGAATCACCCAGCTTTGTTTGTGACAGCAGGGAAAACAGGAAAAGTGTGTGATCATCATCTCCCGTCCTCTGTGGCACTGTCTGAGCACCTTCCTTGGAGAACATTCCCAGAGTAATGGCCAGGAGCTTTCCAGGGCTGCTGTCTCACAGCCTTTACCACAGGGCTCTTGAAAAAGGACGCAGCAAAAGGGGAAATGTTATTGTTTCATTTCCCCACAGCAATTAAGGGGCTGATGCAGCTCTCCCCGTAGTCAATTAGTGTTCATGCTCACTAAAGGGCTTTGGATGGATCCCAAAGTCAGTGGCCTCATTTTCTGTAATCCTGGAAGTGTTTATGCCTTCCCAGGCTCTGAGTGGGGATGAGCCAGATGATGGCATATCCAGCCAATTATAACCAGAACAGCGAGGAGACAATGATTTATTTTCCATTTGGCAAGAGGGACAGAAAAGTATGGCAAGGCAGGCTGAGGCAGATGAACAAAACCTCTCTGCAAGCCCTGTTTGCCACAGAGACTGTTTGCAGCGTGCTTTTTGGCATGGGCCTGCACTGACATTTCTGCTTTGTAATAAAAAAACAAAGACTCCTCCTGCCTCCTAAAGAACTGCTCCCATCCTTGGAGGGAGGACACATCAAAGAGAGAATATCCCAATAGAAAAGCTGAAGAGTTTTGCTTTGGTTTTTGTTATGTGCATATTTTAAGCTGGAAAACAGCTCTTCTTGTCCTGGGTTGATGATTTCCCACTTCCTTGCTTTCTCTGTGGACATTGATCTCAGCAGATTTTGCAGGATAAACACCACTGGACGGGCTGGGCTCTTCAGGGAAAATCCAGAGCGTGGCAGAAAAGCTGCTGATGGCTCAGGAAGGTGTTACACCCTTCTGCTTTAGAGCAGAGCTCAGAGCCTTCTCTTTAATTGGCTCCCCACTGCCAGAGGGCAGGGATGGATGGGATATTGGGAAGGAATTCTTCCCTGGGAGGGTGGTGAGGCCCTGGCACAGGTTCCCAGAGAAGCTGTGGCTGCCTCAAGCCTGGAAGTGCCCCCTGGACAGGGTTTGGAGCCACCTGGGACAATGGAAGGTGTCCCTGCCCATGGCAGGGGGTGGCACTGGATGAGCTTTAAGGTCCCTTCCAAGCCAAACTTTTAAGATCACTTCCAACCCCAAGCACTCCATGATTCTATGGTTTATGGAGGAGGGCATGATCTTTCTTCAAGGTGCTGCCCTTGCCATGAGGAATCAGTTGATCTGAAGGCTGTGAGTGCCTGGAGACATCACAGCACTTCTACCACAAGCAGTCCTTGTCCCTCCAGCTTTGGCCCCAGCCCAGCCTGAACAATTTAGTTTTGTCCAACACCTGAAGCAGCTCAGCTGGCAGAAGGATTCTCCTGCTCTGGAGGGGTTGGGGATGCTGTTCCAGGGTGCTAATCAGCTTGTGCAATCCCAGGCAGCTCACAGAACCTCTCAATGTCAGCGAGGTGAGTTTTCTGCACCACAGGCAGCGTCACATTCAGCAAATATACTTAATATTTGAACACGTGGGGGGATTGCTTCAGCCCTAGGAGCACCAAAAATCAGGGGAAGACCTTGTTACAGGCTGTGTTTATTCCATGATTTCCCCTGCCTGCCTCCCTCGCTGCTGCTTGCCAAGCTGTTATGGATTTTCTGAGTGAAAAGCAGTACACAAACACAGCTCAGTGCTGCTCACACCAACTGATTCACCCTGTTCCCTCGTGAGAGCAACATCTCCCATTTCAAACTCCATCCTGGAGCCAAGAGCTGTTTGCTGGAACAGCAGGAACAGCAGGAGTTGATGTCAGTTATGGTAACCAGCAATGATGTCTTGGGCAATGCAGGGGGAGTGCAGTGAGTTTTTAGCCAAACATTCTATGAAAATGATGTTTTTTGTGAAGACATTGCACAAATCTGTGTGTTAGCCTGGATTTACCATCCCCAAAAAAGCATGGTTAATAGTCCAGAACATGTGATATTCCAAAATACAGTGTTGTGTTCCCACTGAGGGATGGGCTCAGCTGAGGTGAGACCTCAGAAAACCCACCCTGGCAAAATGTGGGTTTTCTGTCTAGCTTCACTTCTTTAAAATTACAGTTTTTTACCCCCCTAAACAGATATTTTGCCATTCTCATCACTTCTTCCTAAAGTTCTCCTAACTCAGAAGGTGAAATTTGAAGTGTGGGAATTTGTTCTTAAGGGTAGCCACCATCTTGAGGCAAATTTAAGATGAAAACTTCCCAGAAGAGTTATTTTAAGGCACTGCAAACAATTCTCTAGTCAGATCCTACCTGCAAATCTCCAATTGCAGCTGGGTAATGGCTGCACACTTATAAGAAAACCAAACCCACATTAATCTTGAGCTGAGCTGGATCGATGGGAACAATTTGTGAGAAAAGAACTGAGGGGAGGTATTTGAATTCAGGTTGAAATGCAAGTTATTATCAGCACACTGTCCTTCCTTTTATTTTATGGGGCTTTTCTCTCTGTGTTCCTGGTGAATTTAATTCTGCTGGCAGCCCCACACACTGAGTGCTGTCTCCCAGGGAAGGTGCAGCACTGCAGAGGAACAGCTTCATCTGTTCCTTGGGGGGAAAAAAAAAATGAAGTCTTTTCAGTCCTGTTGTACCAGAAAAAATGAGGGGATGAATTATTATTCTGAATGTGAAATGCACTCATTTCATTGTGAGGAAAAAATAGGAAAAGTGGGAGTTTTTCCCAAGGGAAATGCTGTGAATATCAGCCACGGTTTGGAGTCACTGTTCATACTGGATTTTTAACAAAAAAACACCAGCCTAACCTTGTGGAAGATAGAACAGTTGGGAAAACCTGTTTTGCCTTTTTTTCTTTTTTAAACTTAGTATTTAGTCTGGTGCATTAGGTGCAGACAGGAGGATCTGAGCTGGAATCCAAACCCAGCCTGTGCTCTAAGCTGCTCTGTAAATTTGGGAAATCACATCTCCCTTGCCTCATGCAAAACTAGGGCTGGCAGGGATTGTAGAGGATTATTTACCCCATCCTTCTCCCTGAGATCAGAACGATTCTCCCTGAACTCTTCAGAGCAGATGTTTTACTAATTTCTCATTAAATAAAAACATCCAAAGGTGATTATTCCGTTTCTTTCCTAGGGAATTTCCTCTGCTGCTCAACAATTCTCACCCTTAGCCCAGTCCCTGATTTCTATGGCCTTTTCCAAGCTCGTTATTTCTCATCCTGGTCCCACAGCATGCAGGGAAGAGCTAATTCCCTCCTGCTCTGCAGAAACCTTTTGCATATTTGAAGATGGAACGTCCCCTTTGGGTTAAATCTCCTGTTCCTCAGCCTAAATGCTTTGTGAGGTGTTCCAAGGCCAGGATAAAAACACTCCACGGCTCCATTTTTGAAGGGCTCTGTTCCAGCACCGTCGCCGAGCCCGAAGCCAAAGCATTTTTCCAAAGCAGCATTTTCTCACCAGGGATGGGGAGCTGTGCTGAGGCAGAGCTGATCCCAAAGGCTATGTCCATGCTGTCATTCCAACTGCTCCTAACACCTTCCTCGAATCCAGACTCTCCAACTGTCTGTGCTGTCGACACGCAGACACGGGTGAGGGCTGGGCTGAGGAGGGAAAGGTCAGGAGAGTCTCGGCGTGGATCTAAGTTTCCTTCTCACAGTCTCTGTGGATTATTTATGAGAGGAGCATGTGATAGCCCAGCCTGTCAGCAGATACTCTGATTGTGGCTCTCCCCAAGCACCATATGGATGCTTTCAGCCCGAGCTGCAGCCCTGCTAACAGGCGGCTGGTGGATGCAAACCACACGGCACGCGGAGCTGTCAGCCCTGACACCAGGACACACCTGTACACCCCAAAAATGACATGATGTGCTTCCACCGGGGCTCATCCTCCTGCTTTCAGCCCTCAGACACAATCCCAACAGCGTGATGGAATTTCCTCAGCCTGGAAAATTTTTTTCTAAAAGGGAGGCATTTAAATAAAGAATTCTGCTGGCACAGAAATTTGGGATTGCTGGTTTAAGTTGCAGATGTATCAGTGTTCTGCTGGTCACCCATGTCACACCTGCTGTCCCTGGACAGTGATGTGATGGACAGAACAATCACACACCTTAGGGCTGTATTTCCTCATTAGTCACATCTTTAATGGCCTCATAATGACAGGGCACCGGAACTGCGTGACCCTGAATCACAAAATTAGGTAATGAACCCTCATTCCTTTGTGTGAGTGCAGATTCACTCCAACTTCAGTGCATCACTGCACCCCAAAAACACAAAAACACTGATAATCTCTCTGATAATCTCTCCCTGCACTCCTAAGGACAATCCAGGCCACAGCTCCTGGTCCCTTGGATTGTACAGAGAGATTGTGTCGTCCTACTGCTGCAAAATCATCCTTAAATTTCAAAACACGGTGCTGGGAATGTATGTGAGAGAAAGAGAGAGGAAGAGAGCTGCAGCTGAAAGGCTCCAGCCAACAGCTTGTGTCAGAAAGCTGCGAAGCAGGAAACAGTTGGGCAGTTTTACTCACAGTGGTATCTGTGACTGAAGTTGTGATTTAATCAATTCCTCACAAACTGCCTGAGACCGAGGGGTGGCTTCCGAGAGAACTGCAGCACCTGCTCCTAAAATGTTGTTCTTTAAATGTAAACTCTACCAATATCCCTGTCAATGTGAAGGCAAACTGCTGACAGAGCACTGAACTTTTGCCTGGAGAAAAGTGTTTAAGTGCTCGTGTTGAAGGGGATGTTGTGGTCGCTCCAAGGCGGCCACAGCTGCGTGTTCATGGAATCATGGAATACCAGGAGGGGACCTCAAGGATCATCAACCTTTCTTGGCAAAAGCACCATCTAGACATGACTGAATCTTAAACGCGCCCAAAATTGGGGAATCCACCACTTTCCTGGGGAGATTGTTCTTTTTTGTTGCTGAAGGGGAACACGGCCTGGCACTGAGGCAGACATGGCTGTGTGTCCCTGAGGAGAACACAGCCTGGCATGGAGGTGGCCATGGCTGTGTCACTGAGGGACAAGGACTGACACCAAGGCAGCCATGGCTGTGTCACTGAGGTGGCCATGGCTGTGTCACTGAGGGACAAGGACTGACACCAAGGCAGCCATGGCTGTGTCACTGAGGAGAACACAGCCTGGCATGGAGGTGGCCATGGCTGTGTCACTGAGGGACAAGGACTGGCATCAAGGCAGCCATGGCTGTGTCACTGAGGAAGAACACGGCCTGGCACTGAGGTGGCCATGGCTGTGTCACTAGCATTGAGGCAGCCATGGCTGTGTCACTAGCATTGAGGCAGCCATGGCTGTGTCACTAGCATTGAGGCAGCCATGGCTGTGTCACTAGCATTGAGGCAGCCATGGCTGTGTCACTAGCATTGAGGCAGCCATGGCTGTGTCACTAGCATTGAGGCAGCCATGGCTGTGTCACTAGCATTGAGGCAGCCATGGCTGTGTCACTAGCATTGAGGCAGCCATGGCTGTGTCACTAGCATTGAGGCAGCCATGGCTGTGTCACTAGCATTGAGGCAGCCATGGCTGTGTCACTAGCATTGAGGCAGCCATGGCTGTGTCACTAGCATTGAGGCAGCCATGGCTGTGTCACTGAGGAGAACATGGCCTGGCACCGAGGCTGCCATGGCTGTGTCACTAGCATTGAGGCAGCCATGGCTGTGTCACTGAGGAGAACACAGCCTGGCATGGAGGTGGCCATGGCTGTGTCACTGGCATTGAGGTGGCCATGGTTGTGTCACTGAGGAGTAACACAGCCTGGCATCGAGGTGGCCATGGCCGTGTCACTGAGGAGAGCACAGCTGCTCACCGAGGCTGCCATGGCTGTCACTGAGGAGAACATGGCCTGGCACTGAACTGGCCATGGCTGTCACTGAGGAATAACACAGCCTGGCATTGAGGTGGCTGTGTCACCGTGGTGTCCATGGCTGTGTCACTGAGAACACGGCCTGGCACTGAGGTGGCCATGGCTGTGTCACTAGCATTGAGGCAGCCATGGCTGTCACTGAGGAGAACATGGCCTGGCACTGAGGCAGCCATGGCCGTGTGTCACTGAGGGACAAGGACTGACACCAAGGCAGCCATGGCTGTGTGTCACTGAGGAGAGCACAGCCTCTCACCGAGGCTGCCATGGTTGTCACTGAGGAGAACATGGCCTGGCACCGAGGCTGCCATGGCTGTGTGTCACTGGCATTGAGGCAGCCATGGCTGTGTCACTGAGGAATAACACGGCCTGGTACCCAGGCTGCCATGGCTGTGTCACTGGCACTGAGGCGGCCATGGCCGTGTGTCACTGAGGGACACAACCTGGCACCGAGGCTGCCATGGCTGTGTCACTGAGCAATAACACATCCTTGCACCGCCATAGCCGTGTGCCTCACACCAGCCACCCCTACAGCGCCCCGTGACACTCCCCACAGCACCAGGGCCGTGTGTCACCGAGCCAAGCCCCGCGGNAGGGGACGGGAGGGGGCTGATCGCGGTGGGAGCAGCGGAGATCCGCGGGTGGCTCCTGCTGACAGCAGGCTTGGGGCTGGCCCGGTGTCGCCCCCGGTGTCGCCCCCCGTGTCCCGGCCTGCTCGGGGCTGTGACGGAGGCAAAGGCCGGCCCGTCCCNACCCAACCCCGGCGGCCCCGCCGGTGCCACACTCAAGATGCCGGCGGGGCGAGGCGAGGCGAGGCGGGCCCGGCGGTGACGCGCGGGTCAGCTGACGGCCGAGCGGCCGTGGCGGCGCGGGGGGCGGGCGCCGGCACTCGGAGGTNGTGGCAGCTGTGCTGTGCCCGGCTGAGCTCTGCGCTGGGAGACGGGCTTTGGGGTGGGGAGATCTCTTCGTGGCATCATCCATTATCGACTGCTAAAACTCCCAGGAGCCTGGAAAAACATCCTCGGCGTGTGTGCCAGGAGCTGGGCCTGCCCTTCCCTCCGGTGTCTGCTCAGTGTCCGGCGGCCTCTCTGCGCCAGTGGCAGCGGAATTAAAGCTCCGCTGGCAGCCGGTGCCTGGCGCGGCCAGAGGAATTCTCCAGCCGGGCAGCAGCCGCTGGACTGGGGCGTGTGTGGCTCCTGGCTCTGTTTGGCTCTTGAAAATGAGCTGGGCATAGAAAAGAGCTGTGTAATGATGGCTGGGAAAATGAGATTAGTCCCTTCCGAGAAGGAACAGGCTCGATAGAGCCGTGCCAGTCTTGTGTGTGTGTTTGAGCTCAGGATGGGACCGGAGCGATCCGAGGGCTGGGGATGTGCCCATGTGTGTCAGTGAGGGAGGGCTGAAGCGCTGCGAGGGTAACGCGAAGTGGCAGCGTAACCTATTTCTGCATGAACTATAAAATCCCGAACGTGAGATGGAATTGGTGGAAGTAATTGATCCAGATTTTCCTTTCTCCCTGCCTTTGGGTTAAAGTCAAGCTGCTTAAGGGAGCTTTGTGATGTGCCCACCCTTTGCCTTCGCTGTTGTGGTAAACGTAAGCTGCTCCCTGCGGTGAAGGGGGGAGAACATCGATCTGACAAAAGTCTGTGTTTATGCCACCCCTTTTCTCGGAGCCTTCCAAAATTGCTGTTGACCCCATCGCCTGT
This sequence comes from Alaudala cheleensis, assembly GCA_013398995.1. Lineage (NCBI taxonomy): Eukaryota > Metazoa > Chordata > Aves > Passeriformes > Alaudidae > Alaudala > Alaudala cheleensis. The sequence goes on from VWYE01004468.1 coordinate 49,093, forward strand.
CAGCAGCCTCTGTGGCAGGTATTAAGTTCAGCTAGGATGGCAGCCAAGCAGTTGCCACTGCAACTACTGTCGTCAGAGAACAGTGTTTATCTGTGCCTGGCTGGGGCCTGGTTTTGAACATGCCACACACAATAATCTCCATGATTTGCCAAGGTTTATGTCCCTTCTGCTCCGGGGAGTTCTGCTGAATAATACTGCTGCGGACCAAACCCGTTTCCAGCTGAAAAGTCAGCGCTTGCCAGGTGGATGTTTGGTCTCGCTCTCTCCGCGTATCTTTTGTGTTTTCTGGTTAATCTTAAGAAGTATTTTAACGAGGTGGAACTCCGTGCCCTTGAAGCGCTCCCGCCGGGCTGTGGGGTGGCTTTTCAGGTGAAGGCTTGGCGTGCTCCTTGCCTGACTTCTGCTTGATTCACCTGCAGCTTCAGGTGATTCACGGGAGCTGCATTCCCTGCCGGGCTCGTGGGGAGGATGGATTCCATGGGCATAAACACGGACTGAGAGCGAGGGATGTTATTGCTGAGTGTCCTGCCATTAGCATTCCAACGGGGAGCTGGCCTGAGTGCTTCTCTCCCTGGGCAGGTGTGTGTTAGAGCCCGTGATGCAACACTAAATCATCTCTGTCAGAGCTGTTTTTGCACCCTGAAAACAGCCTGGAAAGCCCCGTCCTGCTGAAAAACAGAGGGGTTAGAACTGAGCTCACCGAATCTGAAAGTAGCCAGGGGACACACAGATGAGGCAGCCCCTGAAAGCTGTTTACCCTGTCCCGTGTACTTTAGCCCGGTTCATGATATCTGTGCTATTAATATTCCTGTCTGAGGAGAGGTGAACTTTATCCTGAAAACTGGCAAAGGGAGAGTGGCAAAATGTGCGGGTCAGGCAGAGCCCCCGGCAGCTCCTGCAACAATGGGCGCGGCCGAGTCAAAATAAAACCTGGAATTCGGTAACTGGAGAGCTCCCGGGGAAAGCTGATGCTGCCAGGCTCGGGCCAGTGCCGGGGCTCAAATAATTGTTGACCATTTCCTCTTCTGGGACCTGACAGAAATAGCACAGGGTATTTAGTTGTTAACTCGGGTGGTGTAATTGGAGGCCTGAACTGTGTGAGGTTAAATGTGTGCTTCAGTGGGCAGGAAAGTGAGGGGGTGTGTGGGCAGGGAAGGATCTCCTTTAACACTTTCTAGGAGTGCCAGGCAGGTGCACACAGCGCTTGTCACCTTGGGTTAAAGGAGCAGGGGATCAGCTGTCACAGGGGAGGCTGTGCTCCTGATAGTGCTGGCCCATTTGGAAATGGCTTTGCCTGAATTTCCTCTCCTGGCTTTTCCTGACACGTGGTCCCTCTCTTGAGAAATAAGGAAATAACAGCATTAACTGTGAATGTTTAAACAGATTATTTTTTAAATCCCTTGCAGAACAAAGAGTGGAAGATGTACGACTGATTCGGGATCAGCATCCCACTAAAATACCAGTAAGTCCAGTTCTTTGAATTTTTTACTTCAGTTTCCAGTTTTGTGTTCTTTTTTAACACTTAGAAACCTATCAAAGAGCTATCCCAAGGAGACTAAATGAAAATGTGTCTGTTCAGGGTGGCTGAGCCTGGATTTTAGGAGCATTCTGAAGGAGTAACTCTCAGAGCTGCTGTGGTGGAGCAAGGTGCTCACAGGGGCTGGAGGATGTGGTGTTTCCGGAGCTTTGCAATTGTGTGTTGTAACTTGGAAGAAAAACCACACCCCAGCTGAGCTCTGAGGTGCTCCTGAGCACTCAGCTCTTCTCTCTGTGGTTTTCTTCTCCGAGTTAAGAGTCTGCAGAGGCTCACCAAGAAGAGTAGATTTGCTCATGCTGAGAAGGACAGAAATGCTTTTCTCCTGAGAATGGGCCTGTGCCTGGGTCTCCAGGGATGCTGCTGGGCTGTCCAGCTCACACTGGATATCACCCCTCACTCACTCTTCAGCTGCTCAGCTCCAAATGCTGCCTCAGTTTGCATTTTATTTGACTTATGGCATCCTCAGAAATGCAGAAAATATCCTACAAGCAGAAGGTGTGGAATGTGTTCTGTCACTGATGAGTTCTTCAGCACAGGGAGCTGCATGGGACCCTCAGCCTTGGGCTCTGGGATGAGATTTGGTGACCCCAGTGTGTGGAAATTCTGCTTAGAACCAGCTGCTGCAAACTCCCTGAGCAAGTTCACTGACAGAAGCTGCTGTAGAAACAGAAACCAAAAGGTTTTCAGCTTTCTTTGGGCTTTAAACTCCTTCACCTTGGAGCTGCCACTGCTGCTTCCCTGTGCAGCTGGGCAGAGGAACAAGGAATACTCCACAGCTGGGATTTTCTGATTTTTTTTGGAATGTTCCATTTTCCCAAAAGGCGCTTTCCTTGCCAATCTGTTTCCTGACAAATATTGCTTTTTCACTCACCTTTCAGAGACCACTCAGCCACAGTCCCCAAGCTCTGTGCCCACAGGTTGAAAGCCAGGGATTTATGGCTAAACTCTCACTTTGAGTCAGATGTGGACAATTTCCAACCAAATGTTCAGAGGTACCTAAAGGAACTTTGCTGGAGATGTGGTGATGCAAACTCCCAGCTGTCCCTGCTGGGATCCCTGGAGTCCTGCTGGGCCAGTCACTGCCTCGTTATTGCCATTAGCAGTTCTGCACGAGATAAGGTGGCAATGTCACACCAGATAATAAATCCCTCCTGTGCTGTCAACAATCCTCCATTCTGCTGTTAGGAATTACCCACTGCTTGTGGCCCAACGGCTTAAAAATAGTGGGGCTTTGTTACCCAGAGTGAGCCAGCATTTATTTCAAGTGATGTAAGGCTCTTTCTCTGGCAGAATTCAATCAGCCTCTCTTCACCTGTGCAGCTTTTAAAGATCAACAGAGCCAGACCCCGTGAGCATGGACAGGCTCCAAGGGACTGGTGTCACGTAGCTGCTGGTGACTGAAAATCAACAAACCCCACATGGCCCTGGAAACAGGAGCACAGGAGTTCTGAGATCACTCCTTAAAAGCAGGAACTGCCCTCGGTTGCTGGGCAGGGTGTTTCTTAAATTGGGAAATCTGCAGTTTCTCTGAATTAAGGGGTTATTACACAGCAATCCTGGCAGAGTTACTGGTTCCTCAGCGTGCTTGAGGAAATTTTCTCCTTAATTAGGAAATTGGAGGGTTTATACCCCTTCCAAAGTAGCTTTTTCTCATGTGTTAGAGGAACCATGGGAGGTGAATGGAAGAGCAGAGTCATCTGGAGTGGTGGTTCTTAAAGAGATGGCCTGAAATGGGAGAAATTCCAGTGAAAACTGCTTGATCTGGCAGACTTAAATAACAGCACAAACCCTGGTCAGCCACTGCAATGTGTTATGGAGAAGTGAACTTGATCTTTCCTTGGATTTCCTTGTTGCTGGGTTAAATGATGGCAGCAAAGGAACTCTTTTAAAATTGCACTGAAGCTGTGGATGTGTGCTGTAAAATCCCTGTGTGTTACCACTCCTGCAAACAGAGCAGAGGAGCACATGAAGATAATGAATTCTCATGGAAACACAGAATTGTTTGGGTTGAAAAAGACCTTCCAGATAACTGAGCCCAACCACAAATCGTTGCTTTTCAGATGGGAGATGCTGTATTGGAGATGAAGGGAAATGGAGCTGGGAGGGGGGAGATGAGGGCACCAGATTCTGCTCTTGCCTTTCACTTCTTCTGCTTTTTGTGTTCCTTCTCAGGTGATCATTGAAAGGTACAAGGGAGAGAAGCAGCTCCCAGTTTTGGATAAGACCAAGTTCCTGGTGCCAGATCATGTCAACATGAGCGAGCTCATCAAAATTATCAGGTAGAATTGCTGTGAATCAACCTCAGACTGTGATGCTCTGTTAACTCCCCTCCTAAATGGAAAACTCATCTAATGAGCACTAGGACAAATCCAGGAGAAGGTGCTTTTCCTTCTGAAAAGAGTTGGGCTGGTAGTCTGCTTCCCAGAGAAACAACATTCCCAGAGCTGTAGGAGTGAGTCTGGGGCTGTGAATCCCTGCCTGATCTGGGTCCTTCTGCCCAGAGCTCTATGCTGCTGCCTGGGGATGCTGTTGGCATCCTTTGGGAATTGAAGTTTCCCTCAGTGAGGGAAACACCAGCTCAGGCCAGAGTGTTTCTGCCCTGGCTGCTTGCTCAGCTTACAGCAAAGGAAATGGCCTTGAGTGGCAGTTGTGTGGTCAAAACCTGTGGTCAGAAATTCTGCTGGAAGTGCATCTCTGCTGGCTCAGCAGCAGTGTTTGGTTAGGAAGGGTTCTCCAGTGGTAACTGGGAAGTCAGCAGCAAACCAGAGCTTGTTTTGTGCTGGGCACCCTGCAGCAGGAGCTGGTTCGTGGAGGCCACGGGCTGTGGGAGTTGTCCAGGGTGTCCCAACAAAAACTGTCACAGGCAAATCCCAGCTCCAGCAGGAGGAAGAAAGGGCTTTGGAGACAGGAAGCAGAGTGCTTAAGTCTTCCAGAGTTTCTCAGGAATGTGAAAGGCCCTGGGCAAAGAGGTTAACTGCAGGCTGAAGGATTTTCCCACCTTTTTGCTCTGGCTTTACAGTTAATAAATAACTTGGTCCCAGCCAGACTTGGGCCTCAGCAAGCTCCAGTGATGCACAGCAAAGCCCATCCTTCCCAAACCCTGGAGAGCTGCTGCCTTCCCTCAGCCTACTGCTCTGGAGTGATTGGAGTCTGTCTTTGGAAGGTTCCCTGTCCAGGGCTATGCTTGGGAGCTAAATCAATCCTTGTGTGCAGCTGCTGCTGCCCCTCAGCAGTGAGCAGAAGCAGCAGGAAGCTTTTCTGATCTGTTCTTTCCTTGCTTTGGTGGCAGCTCCACACTCCCAAGTTGCTGCTGCTCACTTGGTTTATCAGGTGGGAAGGGAGCTGTTCTCTGCAGAGCTGCAGTTCAGCAGGAACAGCCATTTCCCCTGAGCTGGAATGGCCAAGGGAAATGCAGAAATCAGCTGTTTCCTGTGCCAGGCACTTTGTGCAGCCTGTGCCTCCCTGCCCTTCCCTGGGAGGGAGATGCTCTGAGGTTAAACCCAGGTCCTTACAGAGCTCTTGACAAAGTGAGTTTAAAATTTGCCCAGGTTGTGCAAAGAAGCTCTGCTCATTTTTTCTGAGCTTCCCAAGGATCTCTGGGTTTTCATTCCAGTGAGCTGCAAGCCAAAAGTCCCTGGTTATGCCAGGGGTGCTTCTTCCCAGTCCATTTAATGCCCTTCTGGAGTGCAGCTTTTCCCCTGGGTGAGGGAGATGCACCTGCCTGGGTTTAGTGGAGGAATTCAGTCCAGTTTTGAGGGACAGGGCTGGGTGGGGACATGCAGGGAAAGGTGCCCATTACAGACAGCTTCATTTAACCCCTTCCACCCCAAACCACTCCCTGCTTCTCTGCTCTCACCCCACTGCTGTCACTGAGGACTGTCCCTTGCCATCTGCCCTTTGTCCCCCCCTTTCCCCTGACCCCCTCCCCAGGCGACGCCTGCAGCTCAACTCCAACCAGGCCTTCTTCCTGCTGGTGAACGGGCACAGCATGGTGAGCGTGTCCACGCCCATCTCCGAGGTGTACGAGAGCGAGAAGGACGAGGATGGCTTCCTCTACATGGTCTACGCCTCGCAGGAGACCTTCGGAGCGCCACCTTCCGCCTAGGAGCCGCCGCAGCCCGAGCCCGGGAGCCGGGCTGAGCCTCGGCCGTCACCCCCGCTCCTCCCCACACACCCCCAGGGAAAGAACCGGATGTCACCTACGCTCTCAGTCCTTAGCATAGTCTCGCTTTAGCAGGTGTCTCATCTCACCTTGCCTTGTTTGTGACTATTAAACAGTACAGACGAGCACCTCCAGCTTTGAAACCTGCCCTCAGTAATATTCCACACAGGCACACTCACAGGTCTGGACCTGACGGAAGGAGCCCAGTTGTGCGTGTGACACTTGCAGAGGAAGGGACACTCGATTTACTTTTAACAAGCAAACAGAGAGGAACTAAAGCGTTTCCTGTGAGTTTGCTGGAAAATCTCCCTACGATTCCTTTAAATTTTTTGTTTTGGTTTTAAATGGGAAGGTTTCTCATGAGAGCAAATGCATTTTAATGTTCCAAAGGGGAGGTTTTTTGTTTTTTTTCTGTCTGCAGCTCCATCAGACTCGTGGCAGTGCTGCAGGGAGTTAAGGCAAGTGCTCGGGGTGAGCTGGGGAAGGACAACTCTTTGTGTCTCCGGTTTTTGGGCGCCGCACGCTCCCAAGGGGCGGCGCCGCTTTCTGGAATACTCATACCAAACACCACAGCTTTATCGTAGTCTTAGAAGTGTCTAACTGTAAAATACACACCCAGACAGGTCATACTGAAATAAAACTCCAGTCTGTTACAAATTCCCAACCCCTGTGTGTCCATCTGAGCTGGCTTCCAGCGATCCACAGGATCGTGCCCCTCGCCCGGAGCTCGGCCGTGCCCGCGCCTGGCGCTCGGGGAGAAGCAGCTCAGGGAGAGTTGATGAACAAATGATCCGTGGCACGGCTGGAGGCTGCAGGGAGCAGGCTGTGCAGAGGGGAGCTCTGCCGTGGGACAGGGCTGTGTGTCTCCAGTGCTGTCCAGCGAGGCGTGGCGGGCTCCCCCGTGTGTCACCGGTGTCACCGCGGCTCGGCTCTGGCGGGGACAGAAGCAATACTACAGCACCTCCTCCTTGTACCTCCTCCTCTCTTTGCATGCATCTCCTTCTGCCCCTTTTTTATTGTCCTTTGTGTTTCTACTCCGACGTGAACTTTGGGATGCAGCTTGTTTTCTCTGTTTAGTTCTGTCCGTGTGAGAACTCGTTTCACTCATAACTGACAACTGTACTTGTAATTACGACGTGGTCGACTGATCCTCCTGTACAAATGTTGCTTTTTTAAAATTAATACAGTGCTGATATGGATGGATTACATCCCGACTTCATTCTGCCTTGTGTGCTTATTCCTAGGCATTTTCACAGCAAAATAATCATCAAGGAATTCAAAATAATTCCCTGCCCCCACGCAGCTGAATCCCTTTAAAATGAAGGCAAATACCAAGGGATTCTGTTTAACTCTTTATTTTCCATACATTAAATTTACTCAGATAAAAACATTCTAAAAATGTACAATTTAACTTTTAACAAAGTATAATAAAACATAAAAATCCCAATACCAGAATACTTGACATTTACAATTCAAAATCAAATTAGCTGAATATTAAATATTTACAAAACTATTTAAAATATTTATAAAGTTACATGCAGAATTTGTAATACTAGAAGTGATCGAAGTAAAAGAAATGGCTCAAATGGAGCAGGAATTTCCTTCATTCCTAATGGAAAGTTATGTCCAAGAGAAGCTGTTAATCTGCACTTGAAAACACACAGGATTTGCTTTCTGCTTCAGTACCAACACAGTTCTTGTGTACATCAGGAAGATTTGAGGGAACAAATGGGTAATTCCAAGGGTTTATTACAAGAGCTGTGGGGCCTCAACCAGCCAAAGTGATTCCTACTCTCACAAATGCTCCATGAGGGGGGGATTTTTGTCCAGATTTGCCCGTGTTCACCCCATTTCCAGGTGTTCCAGACCAGCCCAAATCCAGCCTCTGGCACAGCTCTGCTCCCTGCAGGATTTTGGGAGGAGCTTTGCTGCCTGCTGCCCCAGCCTGGCTCATCCCAGTGAGGAAATGGGATTTGGGGGCACGGCCAAGGCCTGCTGCTGGACTGTTATTTTGGGAAGTCTGGTGCTTAATTTGCCAAGATTTAATGACTGTGGTATGAAAAGGTTTCACAAAACAGCTGAGTGTGACAGAGCTGGTTTGAATAAAAACCAGTTTGGATAAACTTTAATAAATGGTTCAAATGTAGCTTCCAATAAAAGTTGGGTAGAACCCTCTGATCAGAATCTCACTTCCCTCTCCTCCCTCTCTGCTCTCCCCATCAAGGTCGAGCACAGAATATTAATTAATGCTTAATTTGCAGGGTGAGGAGGAGTTGGCTGGAAATTCCTTCCTATTTTGAGTCTTTCCATCATCAAATGGAAAATGCAGCTGGAACTGCACCACCTCCCCTGGGAAAGGCTCCTCACTGATTCTCTGTGTCCCTGCTGGGAGATGTCTGGGGATTCCCTTCCCTCTTACCCTGAAAAATCATTCCCATTCCACTGTGAAATCCAACTAGAGAACTAATTATTTTTTTATACTTGCAGGACGAAGATTGGGCTAAATAACATTCTTTGAAATCTCCATGTACAAAAATAGGGTTTAAGAACTGGTTCCTTCAGGCAGGGCAGCTGGAACTCCACTGTTCCAAGCTGCCTTGCTTTTTAGGGGTCAAAAGATGGATTTGTGCCTTTTAAGAACAGATGAAGGATAATTTTATGGAATTAAGGTGCTCTGTTGGGACTTACCAACTTTGGTTGCTGTGGGTGCAGAGTGGAGGGTGTTCACTGGCAGGTCTGAAGCCCCAGCTCACTGGGGTTTGGGGAAGGCTCTGAGCTTGCTGCTGGCTCTCCAGATTTTCCTCTTGGGACACTTGTGTTGCCTCCAGGTCCTTCTGGGATTGGATCTGACTCCAAACCCAGAGCCAAGAGTCCCAAATGCAGCCAGGAGCCGCTCGAAGAAACATCAGCCTTGACTTGACACAAAGGAAACAATCCCAAAGAAAGGAATGAAACAGTTTGCTGGAAACATCAGCCATAACTCTACACACAGGAAAGGATCCTAAAGAAAGCTCAGGAGAAAGGAATGAAACAATTTGCTGGACAGAAGTTCAGTTTTACAGTCCTTTTGATATGATTTTTTTTCTGTGATGAAGATCAGACACAACTGTGCCCAGCCTTGGGCAGTAAAACAGAACACAACTGGTACAGAAATGACTTTTTTTTTTGCTGCTGCTGCTGTTTTTTTTGCTGTTTCAAGAGGGTTTTGAACACTCACATGTGTGTTGAAATACAGTTTCTTTAAATACAACTTTAAAATACTGTTTTAAAAAAAGTGAAAAAAAATAATAACAACAACAATAATAGTAATAACACTAAGTTTGGCTTTCAGCACATGTTCCAGGCCACTGGAGAGACCCTCAAAGCTGCAAATAGTAAACATGGAACTGCACGTTTTCCTTGGGCATGATGCAGTGGGACAGACTGTTCCTACCATTGTCTCGAGCTCATTAAGGCAAAGTAAATTGCATTGTCAGTTTTCATCCCTTTTAGTGTTGTAGGTCTGAAGGTTGTTCATGGGAACACAGGGAACGTCCTCAAACACAGGCAGAGCCAACAGGAGCTGGGCTGGGGGTGCACAAATCAGGGGCTGCTTATTGCATAGCAATAAAATGTAGTTTTGTTTGTTTGTTTAAACCAACTGTTCTGCAAATTGAGATTCTGGATCCCTCCCTGGGCCAGGTTTGGTTCTGCCCCCCCACTTCCCCGAGGCTCTCCTGATTCCCATGAGGCTGAGCCTGCCCTTGGAGAGCCCAGGGACACAGGGATGGCCCCAAATGTTCCTTCTCCTCAGGCCCAGGAAGGGCTGAGCTCCCCCCTCACACAGCCCCAAAGCCTCCTGCTGCTTCCCAGAGGACTTCCCAAGTCACTGCTCCACTACAAATCCTATGGATTCATCCTCCAAGTGTAAACAAGGCTTCAGACTTGAAAGGTGTCTCCCAAATGACAGGATGCAAAGATCTCTCTGTCAGACACTTCTACAGAGGAGGCCTCACCCATTTAATGCCGTCACAAATTCCCAGGGGGGGGGAGCCATGAGGATTAGGATCTTCTTTCAACCAGACAGGACCAAAGTGTTTCAAATTAGCAGTTCGAGATGGGCTTGGCTTCCTCTCGAGTCCTAATTTAGATTTGTCACCCACAAATGATGGACTAAGTAGTTAACACCAAAGCTACTCATCTACAACCTACTGCAACGAAGGAGGCCGACAAGAAATCCTTCCAAGTCTTGATAATAATGAAGTTTTTTACTACCTTTTACATGTTTTGACTCCCACCACTCCTGAATCCTGGGGTAGGAGCCAAAGGGTATTTTATATAAAGTAAAGCAAAAGCTTATCAACTCTGCTGCCAGAGTTCTTAAGTTTGATTTTTTTTTTTCTTTTTTTAGGATGGTTTAAAATTCATTTACAAAAGCAGAATAATAAGGTTTCTGTGAAAGAGACCTATGTACAGTAACAGGACGTAAAAGTTTTGTGTATTACAGGAAAATATCCTTGAAGCCTTTATGACTCTGGAGTCTCTGGGACTTGGACCCTTGGAAACTAAGTTTATTCCAGTGCTGGGAAGCCAGCACTAGCTAGTAACAGGTGAGACAATGAAGCACGAGTTTGTTTCCAGAAGGAACTGAAACTGCCATGTGTGTTCTTTTTTTTGGAAGGGAAAAGAGAGACTTTTTTAGGATTTTTATTGTGGAATTAAGTCCCGTGAGCCTGCTGGTGCCAAATTTGTAAAGGTTGGAACTTCTTTGCCTCTTGCACTGGTCTCAGAGTGACACTGTCTGCTAAAAGTGCAGAAAGCTTGAAGAGTTTTACATTCTTCTGTAGTGCAATCCTTAAAAATCCCAGAGATTAGTGCCTGATCACTTTTGAAAAAAAGTAGACATTTTACCTAGCCCAGGGGTGCCAAAGTCCTTCTGGCCACTCCTACCTTCCACCTCAGAACAGAGCTGCCCTGGAGTCAGGCCTTTCACCTTGGAAAAGTCCCATTGTGGCAAAAATCCAGCCAAAAAAAGCAGAGGGGATGTTGTACTTGCAGCAGGAACTGGCCAGCTCCACCATCCATCCATCCATCCATCCATCCATCGGTCCGACGACACCGAGTCAGGAGTTCCAACAGCAAAGCTTGGATTTGGCAATCAAAACTGGGTTGGGCTGCACCCCCTAAGCTAGATTTTCTACCTAGTCTAATAAAGTAAAGCACCTTTGGATTAAAAAATACATTAAGCTTAACAGCAAGTGGACGTGTCAGTTCTGTGGTTCGATCTCCGTCGCTCTCCATGGCTTTGCAGCATCGTGGTGCCAGCTGGGGACCTCAGTCTGTGGAGTCCAGGCTTTCAGAGGGAGGGGCATACTTCAGCCTGAACGTACCTGGGACAGGGACAGGGACACAGGGTTACACATCAGTCACCTCCCACGGCTCCCCAAACCACCCTGCTGCTTCTCACACGTGGAGCTTGGTTGGAGATTTAGGGCTGGCACGGCTTTGTTTCGTGGAATCACAGAATGCCACAGGGGTTTGGGTGGGAAAGGGCCTGGAAGATCATCCAGTTCCAATCCCAACACTTTCCACTGTCCCAGGCTGCTCCAAGCCCTGTCCAACCTGGCCTTGGGCACTGCCAGGGATCCAGGGGCAGCCACAGCTGTGTCAGGGCCTCCCCACCCTCCTAGGGAACAATTCCTTCCCAAAATCCCATCCATCCCTGCCCTCCTTCAGCTTAAAGCCATTCCCTCTTGTCCTGTCCCTCCATGCCCTTGTAAAAAATCTGGCAGACTTTAAATGGGAATTTAATTAATGAAATTAAGTCCAACTTCAAAAGACATCAGAGTCTGCTGCTTTTCTGAAGTTCTCCCACTCAGGACTGAGGCAGCAGCTCTGCTTCCTCCTGGCCACTGCCAAAACATTTGCCACAGGAATTCCACTCAGTGTTCACCTTTCTGCTGCTGTAAATTGCTGCCCAACACCTGACACTTGTTAATTTGTGGTGTTCAAACTGTTGAGACCACACTAAAATGAATCCAGGTAAAGGCTACAGACAAGGCACGATGTCAAATAGAACCTCTTCACTCAAGAGTTTGTATTTAGTTTTTTAACCCACATCACTCTCAGATTATCTCAACATAAGATAACCAAAATGAAAAATGGGAGTAAAAGTATTCTTGGTAAAGTGACATTTCTCTTTTAGCTGTTTCCCACCTGGAATTAAGGGTTCAGCTCTCTCCTGGAGAAGCCTGTGCTGCAAGTGTGTAAGCAACAGGTCCTATAAAATAATGACAGCAGCAAACAGGACCTTCAGGAGGGTCTGAACAGCAATTCTTCATTTAGGTTATTGTGTTGGGCAGGAAGGGAAGAGGAACAGAGATTCCAGTTTCCAAAATTCCAGCAGAACTTGCAGTAATGACTGAAGCTGACCTGGCTGACAAGGCAGAAGCAGCAACAGCAATTCTGCTGCAACCTGTCCACAGCAGCTCCCTCCCTTCTTTCCTTGACATTTCTTTCCTCCCTAAAAACCAGTGCCAACCCCACAGAGCACACCTGAGGCCTCACCTGCATCCTCCTGATGGAGCTGCCTACTAAAATTTTCCAACAGCTCAGACCACCAACTTTAATAACAAAATATTTTTGACAAGCCAGAGATTCCAAGATGCCATCAGACCCCAGGGACAGAGCTCAAAGCCACGCTCTGCTCTTCTTTGTTTCTCTAGAAAGGTATTTTAAAGTGTGATGTGTTCCCCAATGACTGCCTGACCTATGGGAGAACGGGGGATGCCAAAGTTCTGAAGCACACCCCAATTTATTAAGAATGCTTTTTCTCCCACATAGGCTGGGCCATCATTTATTTCCTGAGGCACACCTAGAGAAACAAATGCCAGCAGCAGATGCTGGGCACGTTTTACTGTCCCTGCGTGTCCCCCCCTTGCCTTTACCTTGCCGGTTGAAATCCATGGGCGGCTGTTTGCAGTCCTGAGCTCGGTGCCCGCTGGCCCCGCAGTTGTAACACGACAGGTTCCCGTTCTTTTTGTGACCCGACCCGTTGCCGTTGCCCATCATCCCCTGTGCCTGGTACACCCCGGCCGTGCCGGCCATGAAGTTCTGCATGGGGGGCACGGCGAAGGTGGACTGCCCCGCCATCACCGAGTCGGGCGCCAGGCCGCCGTTGTAGGCCGTGTGCACCACGGGGAACGTGGTGCTGCTGTTGTACTGCTGCGTGTTGATGTAGCCGTTGCTGCACAGGGGGTTGAAGGGCAGGAAAGGGAAAGTAAACATGGAAGGTCCCGAGAAGGGGTGCTGGAAGTAGTTGGCGTAGCTGACGGTCATGCCGCTGGAGCCGCAGTTGCCGCTGCAGCCGCAGGAGCTGCACACCATGCAGCCGGGCGGCTGCGGCGGCGCCTGCTGGTGGTGGTGGTGGTGGTGGTTCTGGTTGGGGACTGAGCCACCACCGCCGCTGCTGCTGCTGCCGCTGCCGCCGCCGCCGCTGTAGAAGTTGTTGTCGGCGCCCGAGGAGAGCGTGGGGCTGGAGCTGGGCGCGGGGCAGCTGGGCAGGTTGGCCATGGTGGTGAAGGAGGGCGACGCGTGGCTGCTGGAGGAGGCCGCGTTGCTGTTGGCGCAGAAGCTGCCCTGCATGGGCGCCACGGGCACGCTGCTCATGGCAGAAAAGGCAACTTTGGTGTTGGCTGTGTACAGAGCAGTTCTGGGGTTGATTATTGCGGGGGACACCGTTATTTGCATATTGCTGGAGCAGGAAGTCTGCCCGGCCATGGCCGAGTCGGTGGGGAGAGACGAGGACACCAGGAGCTTGATGGGCGGACGAGCCACGTGGAAGACTGTGCTGGACGTCACCGTGGCAGCGGTGCTGGTCTCCACGATGAGTCCTGGCTGCTGGGCTGGTTTGATCACTCTGTCCAGAGTGGAAGCGTGGACCACTTTGGTCCTGGGCCCAAAGTTCATGGTGGATGTGGGGGAGCTGCTCTCGGCACCCCCTGACAGCACCTGCAGGGGCTGGTGCGGAGAGGCCGCGGACATGACGTCCACCACGGCGTTCCCAAAGCCCTTCTCCATCTTGATGCTGCCCCTCGAGCCTGGAGACACTTTATTCCTTTCTTCCAAAGACAAGAGGGAGTGCACGGAGGAGGAGAGCAGCTTCATGTCTGCAGAGCCACGCTCGGCTTTGTGCACGGAGCCCAGCATGCGGATGGGGGGGATGTGGGAGGGGCTCGGGGACAGCATCTGCATGGGCAGCGCGTGGTGGCCGCCAGGGCCCGAGCCAGCCTCGTTCTGCACGGGCAGCACCTGGGCCGTGGGCCTGGCAGAGCTGGAGGGGAAATGGTTCAGCAGCATCACAGGCTTCTCCTTGTCCGTGGCATCGAGGTGGAGCTCCAGGCCTGGGGAGAGAGGAGCAGTGAGGACAGCCCTGGGCAGGGCAGGGGGCAGGGTTGGGGGGCAGTGCTTACGTCTCTCGTTCTCCTCGGCGCTGTCCGAGCTCTCCTCCCGGGCCTGGATCCCCATGGGGCTGGAACTGGAGCTGGAGTACTCTGAGGAGCTGCCCTCCCTGGGCAGGGGGTGGGCTGGCTGGTCCACGTCCACCCGCAGCTCTGCAGGGACAGGGGACAGGGAGGTGGCACTGAGCACCTCAGGAGAAGGCAGACATGCTCAGGGTTTACAGGGGTACATCAGAGGTGGGACAGCCCAACCAGAGCAGCTGCTCATTCCCAGTAGAGCCATTGAAAAAAAATGACTTTTTATTGCCCCTAATAATCACCCAAATCAGACTTTTTGCTTGCTCCTTATTAAGCTAATGTGGAGTCCCTGGAACCACTGGAAATAATACCTGAAGTCTGGCCCTGGAAGAATGACCATGGACACTCCCCTGCAAGGCCTGGTGACACTCTGTAATCCTGCCTGATGCCCAAATTCTCCTGGTTTCTCCTTTCCCTGTTAATCCATTGGTTGTGGTGCCCTGGTGACCAGCCCTGTCCTCCCCATGGCTCACTGACCTCACCTGTCCCTGCACTGCCCCTGTGCCTCAGGGTCATTGGGTGCTCCAAACCACACTTAAGGCACAGCCAGGCACATGTCAGTCCTCTCTGGACTTGGACTCCCTTCAGCACCTTGAAAATAAACCTTGCTGGAATTTATCTGGGCAAAGAGCCTTCTGCCTCTCCCTGCTGAGCCAGCCTGTGGCTGTGTGCTTGGGTGAGTTTGATTGCCTTGCCTAAATCCAGCCTTTCCACTGCAGAGGCTGCTGGGGCTGGGTGAAGGTTTACTCTAAACCACACAAGCCAATGGCTTAGGGAAGGTAAATGCTGGGTTAGAGGCAGCACAGGAGTGAGCTGAGCCCTGTGCTGAGCACAGCAGGGCCCTCTGCTCCCTTACCTGAGGCGTGGCTGCCCCGGATGCTCTGCAGAGGCCCCACGTGGGACGTGGGGGGAACCCTGGCCACCCCACTGCTGCTCACTGAGGGAGGTGTGGAGGGGTTCAGGCACCTTTTCTCTGATTTCTCCCTGCAGGGTGAAATGGAGATGGAGAGAAGCATGAGGAGACAGAAACTGGCTACAACACAACCACAAATAAATCCATTTCTGAATAACCTGAAGCAGACAAAGCCCACTGAACAACCCACTGATGCTGAGCTCATTTCAAATGGAAACCCTTGGAGATCACATCAGTGCTGACCATAACAGCCAGCACTTAGGGATGGACTATTTCCCATATATTCCTATTTGTCCAGGGTAAAACATCACCAAACCCTGCCCAAACTCTACAGTTCTATCCCATATTATGTCAGCACATCCCAAACCCAGCCCTGCACACCAAACCCAAAGAGAAAACAAACACAGTCCCAAGTTTTCCTCTTCCAAACAAACTCTAAGAAAAACTAAGGCTGCTGGGAAATGCTGCCAAGGAGCTCTGGATAAATGGGCACAGATCTGGATTGCTAATTGCTTTTTAAGGAACTGCAGTAGCTGCAGAATAAACACTTCCCTGTAAGTGGAGATGCAAAAAGCAGGGCAGTCTGTTGCCTCAGTGTCCCCAAAGGGCTGTCACAGCTGCCTGGGGTCACCCTGGGACACTCCTGAAGTAGCTGTGCTCCATCCAACATGGATTGGAGCCACAAAGTTGTCACTTCCTAGGAAAGAAAGGCCTGACTTTGGGAGTGCAGCCCCTGGGCTTGCAAACCCAACAGCTCCCAGAAAAGTCAAGTGGATGGGAAGCCCAAAATCTTTGCAATAACTGTGATTCAAGATTTAAAAAGCCTCAACACAATATGTATGTTTTGTAGATTTAAAAATTTGGTATCCTTATCACAACCCTGAAGAGGCAGCAGTGAAGCAGAAAGTACTAAATGTTGTTTAGTAATGGAGATAATCATCATCCATATCTCCAGGTGGGAATCATGGGAGGTTTGTGGTCTGGGAAGCAAAAAACCACTGTAAAATTGGCATTTTTTGACCTTAAAAGATGCTCCTCACTTACTTCTCCAGCTCCAGTTGGGTCTTGAGCTTCTTCTTTGCTCCCATGGTGAGGGACTCAAACTTATTCAGATCTTCCTCAGTAAGACTCAGAAACTTGGAAAGTAAAAATATGTTTAGTTTTACAACCTACAATATTCTTATTGCCATTTTCAGTGAAAAACAATTCCAAAAGCCAACTTTAAAACTGTTTTTAAATTCAAAGAAACTCTCTGCTCCAGTTTTCAATTACAGTGCAAAAGGAAAGTGTGGGGGACTGGCATGAAAGAAAGATTTAATTTAATTAGGAGTGAGCTTGTATTAACCACTCACAATAAAGATGAAATAATTCGTGTATATACTAAAATAGAATTAAATTAAAACAGGACTTGGTGCTATCAGTGAATTTAAGGATCTTAGAAAATCCCTCCAGTTTTCCCAGTGTACCATTTACCACAAAAGTGCAGTGGAAAATACACACCAATAGTAAATTTAATAATAAAATATAGAGATAGATACAGACATTAATATTATAATGTAATTAAAATGAAAACCAATGAAGTATGCATAATAATATTTGCTTTTTAAAAATATACTGGAATACAGAGTTTTACTACTTTATTAAAGAGAAAAAACCCCAGTATATTTCCC
Organism: Alaudala cheleensis; assembly: GCA_013398995.1. Taxonomy (NCBI): domain Eukaryota; kingdom Metazoa; phylum Chordata; class Aves; order Passeriformes; family Alaudidae; genus Alaudala; species Alaudala cheleensis. Next base: position 65,891 of record VWYE01004468.1, read on the forward strand.
TTCTTCTAATGAAGAAAATGAAATCAGAAGAGTGTGGTAAGAGATTGAAATTAAATCCATAAAATATTCCATAACCACCACAAAGCCCAGCCCAAGGCCTCCCTCCACTGGAGGGCGTTCCAGGAACAAAGACAGAGCACAAGGAATCTCCCCCTGGAGCTGAGAAAATGCTCAAAAAAACCTTGTTTAGATAAAAACCCAACACACACAGGTGTTAATTGGGACTCTTACAATGCAAGGACGTAAGAGATGATTTTTCCACAGGAATTTCTGCAGGAAACAAACTTCACTCACTCATATTCATATTCATGTTCATATTCATGCCATGAGTCTCTGAAGTTTTATTTCTTAAAACAACCAAGTATTTTGGGGAGAAAAATCAACCAAGAAGCAGAAATCAAGAGAAATCAATATATTTAGGTACCTCCTGCACACAAAGGGATGTGCAGGGAGCCAGGCTGAGGCAGCCTCCCAGCTGCATCTCCAGGCACTCCATGAGCAAACCTGGGAGAAGCAGCAGCTGTTGGACAGCCCAGAGTGCAAACAGCAAGAAGGTTTTCATCAATTCCTCATTGCTTACACAAAGTAAAAAACCTCCCCAGCACGTGCCAGGAACTTGTGAGATCCTCAGTGCAGCTGTTCCCAGCCTGGAGAACACGAGGATCACTGCAAAGCTGACATTTCCCCCCGCCATTTCCTGCCCTACCTTCTCCATGGTGAGCTGCTTGAAGACAGGGTAATACTTGTGCAAACGCAGCTTCCTGAGCCAGTCCAGGATCCCGTTCTGCTCCTGTGTCTGAGGGGTCTGAGGGCTGGAAGACATCAGCATGGCTGGGGAGGAGTTTTCCATCTGGGAGCGATAGCCCAGCGAGGAGCCGGCGCCGCCGGGGTGGGAGCAGTGGGGCAGGGACACGGGAGCTGCTGCTGAGTGCTGCACGTGGCTCTGGGAGGCCTGAATTCCAGCCACCCCACATATAGGTCTGCAAAACAGGAATAGGGATGGGGGGAGCATGTTGGGTAAGTTGTGGTCACCCAGAGTTCAGCTGCTGTGGACACAGAAATTGGGGTTTTGGGGAAAAACTGCCCCGTTTGTTTTTTGTACCTGGCCAGGTATGGATTTGTACCTGTTCCACAGCTCAGTAAAACAGGGTAGTTCTGGTAAAGGGTGAAGCTGATCTTCACCTCACTGCATTTTTCCTTCATTAATTTCCTTCAATAATCACAGATATTAAATATTCTGCTGCCTCTCTGTGATTTAAAAAAGCTTTCAACACAACAGCCTCTGCTTTATTAAGGAGAAGATGCTCAAATATAATCCTGTGGACATTTTTAATCTTTCCATATGGAAGTGGCAAAGGGAAGGCACAATAGTGGCTCCTTGAAGGGGGTCTGGGTTTTGTTGGAGGACATGAAAATTAAGAGAATGAGTTTTAAACAAGAAAAATCTTTCACCTTCCAGATGTTCCCAGCGTAGTTCCTACTTTATACAGGGAGGGGTTGCCAGGATCTGCAAACAAGCAACAGAGTCACAAATGGCATAAATTTATGAAATGCAAAGTACAAAAAAGTATTATTAAACTTTCTTTCAACTCACTTGAGCTCTGAAGCTGCTGGGAGGGAGATGAAGTGCTGAAGAACTTCCTGACGTGGTCGTTTTTCACCACATGGGAAGGGAACGGGGCCAGGTACCTGCAGCAAACACAGCCCCTGCTCTGTCAGAGCCCCCCAAAAGCACCAGGATTGCACCCTGCACAACACACTTGGACATTTAAAAGCTGGAACACACCATACAATTCTGAATTTTGGGAATTTATGGATATTCTTATTCCTAATACCAAACCCTGTTACCCCTGGGTTGTTCTCGCTCTGGTGAGTGTTTCCTCATTTAGGAACCCTGAACATTTCTAAGGATGAAAATGTTCAAATGTAAACTTTAAAATTGCTTTTCAAATGCAGGAACCTGAAGAATATAAAACAGAGATGGATCTGTTATTGAATTTGCTCCTCTTGGAGATAAACAGCAGATGCTGGGTCTGGCAGTTTAGGGAAAAAACTTCTGTCACATTTTCCCTGTGTGAAGGGAAAAGAGCCCTCCCAGCAGCATCCCAGTGCCTCCAGGGGCCTGGGGACAAGGGATGGAGGGACAGCACAGGGAGGGGTGGCTTTGAGCTGCACAGGGTGGATTTAGATGGGATATTGGGGAGGATTTCTCCCCCAAAATACCAAAACTGGAAAGGCTTTGCAAAGCAGGATTGCAAGGAAGGAGATTTGTTGCAAATCAAATAGAGAAACTACCAAAAAAATAAAAAAGGTGATAGATATTTAAATAAGGAGTAGGTTTCTGCCTGTAAAAAATGTGTCAGGCATTGACATCTGTCTAATTGTTACCAATTAAATATTTTAATTTTAATAAGCTGAAAGGTCTGGTTAGTATTTTTTACAGAAATAGTGTATAGCTTGTGATGATGCCTTCAACACAGATTTTCCTCTCTTTGCATTTTTGTAGTAAAAATGAAGGTGAGACCATGAGCTTTGAGGTCTCTTCCAACCCAAAAAAACTCTGGGATTCCATGAAAAAACATCAATCTCCCAAAACTTTGCACCCAGAGGTGGAAAGGGCAGAGTTTCAGTGCTGGATTTCAGAGCTGAGCAGCACCTCCCTGAGCTCTGGCAGAGCAGCTGCTGCTCCATTAACCCAGATTTGGAGAGGCTGCTGCTCCCAAAGAGCAGCCACACACATTCCCAAATCCTCCTTGGAGCACAGCAAGGCACTGGGAATGCTGCTTGCCAGGAAAAATAATCCATGAATGCACCTGCTGTGGAAAACCAACATCCACCATGGCTTGGGGAAAAAAAAAAGTGTAAAGGAGAAGCTCTAATAAAGTTAATTAATATTTTAAAGTGTCATTTAATTTTAGAATAATATCATATTAGGATCAGAATAATATTAATATGATAATAATTTCATTTTGTGTAGATAAAGAGAGCAGCAGCTGGAAAGGATTTAAGTCACTCCCAATTTTCCTAGGAAAATCAGATTTAGAAAGAAAAACCTGATGTGATCTGCCATAAATTGTGATATTTCCAATGCTGGTTTATATTAAATAATGGTCAGATGATTTGGGATAATCTGAGGAGGTACAAGCTAAGGCTTCAAAAATTTCTGAGCTGTTAAAGGCTTCCAAAAATGTAATAATTGAATAATATCTAAATACATACGTAACTTTTAAAAATTAAAGTAAAATAAACACCATGACAACCTAAAACAACTCAGAAAATAAAAACTCTGTGAAAGGGAAAAACAAATCCCCACATCCCATTCCTCAATACAGATGGCTGAATATTCAGGTTTCTATTTTTTCCTGAGTGGTTTGTTTGAAGCAATTCTGGTTATTTTTGAGTCCAAAACAAACTTTTGCAAAGCCAGTGATCCTCTATTTGTTCTTCACAAGGAATGAGGAAATATCAATTCTCCAGGAAGCTTAATACAGAATATTATTACCATCTGTATTTCTGAAGAAAGAATTCCTGAAAAATTGTTATGCACTGGAATTAATGGAACATCAAGGAAAAAAACCTTAGGATTAGGCTCTAATTTCTCTGAAGTAATTTAGATTATGGAGATAATACTTCTATTTCCTCTTCTTTTCTTTTTCTTGGTGGAAGAAAAGAGTGTCAGGATGAAAACCCCACAAAATCCCAGCATACCTCAGGTCTGATTCCAGGTCCATGTGGTTCCTTTCCAGGTAAAATGAATCTGGACCAGCTAAGCAGGGAATGAATTTCTCCAAGTTTTCTTCAGGATACAGCTGAGACAGCTGAAAGGGGAGGATATGACAAATTAAAAGTGAAAAGAAGTCTTGTTATTTCTGTGACATTCAAGCCACTGCCAGTTATAAATCAAATATTTGATGAAATTCAATCTGAATTATCTTGGCACATTTGGAAATTTGAACAAAATGAGAGGGACAAAATATTTTTTTTCATTTTCAAAGTGTTTTTCTTGTTGTCTTTACCTTTGAAATGAATTCAGTCACTTCAGCAGAGGATTTGGTTACCAGCGTCACTGAAGAATCAGACCACAGCACCTTGGGGAGGAGCAAGAAGGATTTGCCTTAGGAATTAATTTCATTTGGTTCCTCAAAATTCAATAATTGCTATCAATTTTCCCTCACAGATGTTTTGATGAGTGACATCAATAAAGAAACACTTTTTTTTTTGTGCACAAGGACAAAACTGCTGCTCAATTGTTGCTGTTTTCACACTGAACAACTCCTCTGGATGCTTGGAAAAGCTCCTCAGAGTTTACACAGCCCTTACACACTGCAGACATCCAGAGTTAAGCAACCAACCATGGAGTAATGGAATTTTTTCCCCTCATTATTGTTAAAGAAAACAGCTGGTTTGTAGGATCTGCTTTCCAACAAGAACAGCTCCCCTCAAGGAGCTGCCTATTGCTAATTAATCAACTCCATATGCCATAAAAATTGGGAATGGCAGGAAAAAAAACCCAGGCAAAACCTTCCCAAGGAAACCTGCAGCTCCTGCTCCAGACTCCATCTTGTCCATGCCCTAAAAAATGGGAATTTTCAGCATCTCCTCCCACACAAACAAGTCACGACATCCCTGGATATTGAAGCATTTCTTGCTTGGGAGATGAAGTTTAAGCAAGCCAAAAAATCAGGATTTCTTGGCTTGAGGGGGAAAATCACCATGAGACAGGCCAGGGATGAGTCCCTGTGGATCCAAAATATTCACTGGAGGAGTCTGGGAGGCAGCTGGATCCATAGGGAAGGAGCTGGGAGGATGTTTGGGGATCACTGAGCTGCCTCTCACATGACTTTAGTTTCAATGACAACTCCAAACATACACAAAGTTTTTCCAGCCATCCAAAAGCTGCCAAAAAAGAGTTGGGGAGAGGATTTCAAAATATATTACATAAGGGAGGAATTTCCTCTCAGCAGAGCTGTTACACAAAAAAAAGAGGGGGAGAAAAGAAGACAGAAAAACTTGAGTGGTTTTACCAAGTTTGTGGGTTTTTTGTTTTTTAAGTTTGTGGTAAATAAATCTTTTTTTAAAATTCACAAGGAATTTCAGGAAGTACAGGAAATATTCTCTTTTTGTCTAGTTCTGTAATAATCCAACAATTGTCATGACTCCTGTTTTAACTTGGATTTTCAATACTTATAAAACAATAAAGTGAACTGTAAATGGGGGGAACAATGGCATTGCAAACACCAAACTGCTCCATCCATTGAGCTGCTGCTCCCAAGCTCCTGAACAGAACAAAAAACAACATTCCATAATTGGCTTTTTAACCCAGCAAACAGCAATTTATCAGCTCAGCTCAAGTCCCTGCTCTTCCTTCAGTTCAAGCTGTTGAGGCAAGCGCTGGGTACAGTAATTTCTGTTATTTATAGAGGAATTTGTAATAGGAAAAGGAGTTTCACGAGATCTTAATTGGAGTGGAGACAACTGCAGGCTTCATAGAGAGTCTGAAAAGCCCTTGGAAAAATCCTGTCTGTGATGGATGACATTTGGAACAATTGGGGATTCAGGAAATTCGGGACATTCTCCATAAATCCAATCCTGCTGAGGTTCATGCTGCCAACATCCCAACAGATGCTCAGAGTTTTAAGGAACAACTTGGTGAAAGTTGGTGGATAATTGGGATTTTTCCACCTGGTTCCTTTTGGGTTCTCCTTTTCTCACCCCCCACTTTGGCTCACTAAACAAACCAGAGATGTTTTGTGTGCTGTGCATCCCAAACTCTGGAATACTTCACTGCAGCTGGGAGAGAAGCAGCCAGCAGCACCCAGCTGCATCCCTGGAGGTTCTGAGGGATGGACTCAGCCCTGCAGGGGATGTGGGAGCACAACCCAAGCTCCAGGGGCTGTGTCAGCTGCTGGTGGTGTGTGGTGAACCACACTCATTCCTCAGCACTGCTCTCACTTCCCCTGCAGCCAGGCTGCTCCAGGTGCCAGGCTCTGCCCTTCCTGCTGCTCCAACACCTTTTTTTTTCCCCTTTTAGACCATTTTAGACCATTGTCTAAATGGTTTTATTCCCTTTTAGACCATTGTCAATGTCCCCTTCCAGTCAGCTCCCCCAGTTCTTGCTCCACGGAGTCTTCCTCAAGCCCTGAAGAGTTTCCAAAGCTTTTCCAACCTTTTGGAGCCACATGCAGCTCCCTCCCTGCCCCTTTCCAGCAGCTGTGCCCTCAGAGCCCACATTGTTCTCTGTCCACATGAAGACTTCAGTTCTCTCTGGTTTCTGCATTCCAGCAGAAGAATGGCCATTGGATATAGATTGGGATAACCATGCTGTAAGTGTGGCATCAGATTTCCCCCAAAATAAACACTGCCAAAAATTCCTGCATTAAAATGACTTTTTTTTTCCCCCTCCACAGCCATTTATGACTTTCAAACCATTGATTGAAAACTATCAGTCCCAAAAGAGCTCTGCTTTCACAAAGGGTTTTTGGGATCCAACAATAAAATCTGAACATTTCCTTAACTCCTCCTTAAGTATTATCCTCCCTCCTTTCACAGGAAAGGAAACCTAAACTTACCTCAAAGGAATACTCAACATTTCTTTCATTCTTCTTGTGTGCCAGCCCCTTTAATTCCACTTTTTCAACACTCACTATGAAAAAACAAAGAGAGAAGCAGAATGAGGAGGATATTCCTAAATCCAGGCAGAAGTGATGACTTTTGGGAAGTGCTCTGAGAGATCCCACAACCTGTGGAGATGTTCCAGGTGCCCAGCTCCAAATTCCTCCCTCAGGAATGTTGGTCCCCCCACTTCCATGCTGTTTTCACTTCCAGGAAAGTTTAATTCCAAACACTTTCAACCCCAATAATCCACTCCAAGCAAAGCTCTGTCACCCTGCTAATTGCTGTAATAACACACTGCACACACATGGGATTATCTTCATCACACCAAGGAACAAACACCATCCCTCCCAGGGAAACTGGCACGGAGGAAAATGTTTTCAGGGCCTGGTTTTACAAGTTCAGTGTGGTTTCAGGGCTCTCTTGACATCCTGACTCCTCCCTTCCTGTAGTTTCACAGAAAATTTCAGGATAAGATGGAAGGAAAAACAGGATTTGAGTGTGGGAAGGGTGGAATGGCAGGACAGGTCACTGCCTCTGACATATCAGATATTTGATGTGCTGAATTCTTGGAGACTCCCAGATCAGGAATTCACCAGGAAAAACCTTTATTACATTGACTTTCTATTCTCTCATAAATCCCTCCCACCTTCTGACTGCACTCATGGGGACACACACATGGATTTTTTCTTACAAAAAGCCAATTTACATTGGCTTCAAACTACAAAAGCAGAATTACCCAAACCCAGAGTCACTAAAACTCCACCTGAGTGACAGATGCCTGAAGGGAGATGTGCTATGCATGGTGTGCTTTCACTGAGCAGTCCTAAAAACCAAAATTCTGTCACTTTATTTCCAGACAGTCACCATTTACAAGTCCTTTACCTGCCTGCAGGACTATTTATCATTAACTTTTTGTTATCAGTAAGATTCAAATCAGTGTTTATCACATGGAACTTCCTCCTAAGTGCCCAGCAAAGCCCTGCAATGAAGTCACAGAGCACCATGACAGGGACCTGGCTTGTGTCCCCTCCCTTGTCCCTGTCCCCAGGGAGGCTCCACCCAAAGCCACCCTCCTGGAGCCTGAGTTCCCTCTGTGTGCCAGCAGTTGTGGCCTGGAGGTTTCAATGTTGTGCTCAGAGAATCCCAGACTGGTTTGGGTTGGGAAGGACCTTAAAGCTCATCCAGTTCCAACCCCAGCACCTTCCACTGTCCCAGGGAGATCCAACCTGGCCTTGGACATTCCAGGGGTCCAGGGGCAGCCACAGCTTCTCTGGGTACCTGTGCCAGGGCCTGCCCACCCTCCCAGGGAACAATTCCTGCCCAAAATCCCATCCAAATCCTCTCTCTGGCAGTGGGAAGCCATTCCCTGTGTCCTGTCCCTCCATCCCTTGTCCCCAGTCCCTCTTCAGGAGCCCCTTTAAGTCCTGGAAGTTCTCCCTGGAGCCTTCTCCTCCCTGTGTCAGCACCCCCAGCCCTTGGAGCATTTCCCTGGCTCCTCTNCTCTTCCATGTGAGCACCCTTGGAACATTTCCCTGGCTCCTCTGGGCTCATTCCAGCAGTTCCTCACCCTGGGAATCCCAAAGCTCTACAGGAGGGGTCTCAGGCCCTGTTCATTCACAAATGTTGCCACTGGGTCCTGGCTGCTTCAAAAAATCTCTTCTTTGAGTCTTATTTGCAAGGAAAATTTTGAGATCTGCCCCAAATTCAGCTCTCCAGATGTTGGTGCCTGTCTCCACATGGAGAAAATGAACATTTCTCATTCCTCCTCCATGTAATTCCCAATTACAATTCCATCAATCCCTGTGCTGATGAATAATGTCAATTCATTACTTACTGCTTTTTTTTCCCCCTGCACATTCTGCTTTTTTGGAGAGGTTTGTTCCTTTCTGAGGATTTCAGTGGGTTTCTCTCAGGCTTCTGAAATGATTTGGTGCCACATGCTGAGCACCACAGGGGGAAATCTGCTCACCAGACATTGCTGAGCCATCCACACAATATTCAGTGGCAGGAAGGTTTGAACATGAAGATTTGAACATGCAGAAGGTTAATTAAAAAAAAATAAATCTACCTCAGTACATTTATTTGAGAGAATTCAGGGCCCCCTGAGTTGTGATCACAGCTAAAATACACTGAATATTGATTGGAATTGTGAGTACTACAGGACTGCCATGAGCAGGAATGTGTAAAATGGGGATTGAGAGGCTGAAGCAGCTGAAGGATGAGCAAATAACTTGCAGAAATCCTGGTGTCAACATCTGGTTTTGAAAAACACAGCCAGTGTTATGCAACATTTGTTGTTTATAGCAAAGCCAGAATCACTTTTCTGCAACTGCTCTTATCATTTGGCATTTCTAAAGGATTCAAATCTCATCTCTCCCAGCCATTCATTTTTCATCTGCAGCAATTCCAGCTGAATTGGATTACCCAGAGACATAAAATCAGGCTATTCCTGTGTCACTCTGTGGGTTAATAACCAACCTTAAATCACCCCTGGATTTTGTGGTGCTGACAGTGCCACAACCTTTTCCTGCTCAACCTTTGGGCTGAGCTTGCCCAGTGAATAAAACCCACTGCAGTGAATTTATCCATGCAAAAGGATTGCAGTTAGAAAAATGGACTTTAAGGAAAAATTTTTTGCAGTGATCTTGTAATATTAGGTCTGTTCTAGAGCAGCAAATGCAGTTCAGAGTCCTGCAAGACAGGATTTAGGGACAACCAACTGGATAATTCCCAATATTACACAAAGAACTCCAGGAATTTTCTGCAGGAGAGGCTTTGGGGACAACCAACTGGATAATTCCCAATATTACACAAAGAACTCCAGGAATTTTCTGCAGGACAGGATTTAGGGACAACCAACTGGATAATTCCCAACATTACACAAAGAACTCCAGGAATTTTCTGCAGGAGAGGCTTTGGGGACAACCAACTGGATAATTCCCAATATTACACAAAGAGCTCCAGGAATTTTCTCCCAGCTAGGTAAAATACCATGAAAAATATCACCTGCCCAAAGAAATGTTGTTTAATTGATCAAGTTGTATGTTTGTGTTCTGTGGCCTCTCACCTACTCTGTGTGTTGTTTAACTTCTGCTTGGTTTTATCAAAATAACCTTCCTAAACCTGCCCTGAAGCTTCACTTTATTCAATCAGTGATACAGAACTCCAGAGGAAAAGGTGAATCCACCAAGCACAAAAAGAGGGATTTTATTTACTGCTTTTACTCTCAAAAGCTCAAAGAGCTGAGTCTACTCAGTGTCCCAATAAATGAGTGCAGGAGCAGAAAAACCTTTGCACAGAGTTAAGGACACATGATACTGATGACTTTTCAGGATGCTGAATTCAGCAGAACTCCAACTTCACAACCCAGGGGATACAAAATTTAAATTGTCTAATTCAGGAGTTTCCCAGAGTATATTTGCACTGGCAAAGGGGCACACAGGGCTTGTATCCATAAATATCCAAGGAGATTTATGCATAAATATCTGGGAAATTCCAGCAGGTGAGTTGGAAGAGCTGGATGAGATCCCCAGGAAAAGGGGAGAGGAAAACAAAGGGGGCTGGACAAGCTCAGGGCTGGAGGAGAAGCTCAGGGCTGTGGCACCTCAGTGCTCTCAGCAGCTTCTGGCACCATCCCTTAAGAGATTTTAAAAAATTATTATTATTGATTTGCTGCTTGAAACACAAGAGAAGCATTTTCCATGTAGTTCTGGAGTACATTTCATGGATGGAAGGCTGAGTGTGGAATACTCCAGCCAGGAATCAGAGCCAGGACTCCTTTTCCAGCACTGCCTCCCACCCCCTGCCCCAACATGCAGGGAAAACACAGCCAGGGAGCTTGGAGACATTTTCTCCAGCTCTGTTTTCCCATTCCAGCTGGGCATTTTCACCCTTTTGGCTGATTTTGGAGCATTTCTCATCTGCTCAGTTCAGTGCTGCTGTGAAGGGACTCACAATTCCCTCACTCTGCTCAGGACCAGGTGTTAAATCCTCTGGATTTAAACAAACCCAGGAGTTTGGATCTCCTCCTCTCCCCAAAATGTCAGCAGCTCCACAAAGCAAGAAGGCCAACCCCAGCCCCTCAGGATTTGCCATTCCTGGCTGCTCAAGGTAAAACCTGCACTGATGTGGGCAAGGGCAGAAGAGATTTTGGGAAGGCACCTCAATATCCCATCAGATACTGATCTTTTTATAATTCCCTCTTTAAAATATAATTCTCTCTTTAAGGATGGAGCCATCAAATAAAAGGATTAGCCAGATCAGTGCCTCAATCCAAACTGAGAATTTTGTGCTCCTTTGACTGAAAAAGTCAAGTAATTCCAGATAAACCAGCAGAGTTGATTGTGGCCCAGCCCTTTTCCATAAAATCCAGTATTTCAGCACTCCATACCTAATGGATTTCCTTTGATTCAATCAGTTTGTGTGGGATGTACATGGAAATGCCACTCTCCAGGTGGTAAAACCTGAGCCTCCTAAACCTGGGCTGAACATCTTGGTTGGTGGTACTTGACCAAAACCAGCAGAAAGGCTGCAAGTTATTTTTAAGCTGGGAAAAAAACCCCAAACTAAGTAAAATCTTTTCTACAGGAGGCCATAATCCTCAATGATGCCTCTGGAGTAAAAGATTTAATAAATTTTCATTCATGGAAAGAGGCATTAAACACCATGACAAGCAACTGAGTTTGTGCTGAAGAAGTGGAACAAAAGGGAACTGATCAAACCCTTCCCACATCCCTGTTTGCACACAAGTGGGAAGAAATGCAGCACCACTTCCACATCTCCTCTCTGTGCTGAAGAAATGCTCCCAAAGCAGCATTTCCCAATTCCTGCTGCCCATCAGATGCCAAAATCTGGGGACAAAATCCCACAGAGGCTCCCCACAATCCCACCAGGATTTATATTCCCAAATCTACAGGGAGGGAAAACAGAGAAAGGAGTTTATTTGCTGCAAGCAAACCACATTCATGGCAATAAAACAGCAGGAACTAAAGGGGTTTGTGGGATTTTTGTTTGGGTTTTTTGACTGCTTAAAAGTATCAGCTTAAAAAGGGTTTTTTTGTAGAAAACTTCCTGCTTTCACTTTTTAAATCTTTCTAAAGATTTTTATCCAGGCTATGATAGGAAAAGAAAAAATTCAGGATATCCTCTTGTTCCCAGCACACACACACTGATCCTCTTCTGCACAAACACACAGAGGATGAGTTTTCTCATCACTAAATTTGATTTTCCTGTCTCCTACTTCTCAAATTATTCTTTTACTGGAATAATGGAGGCCTGAGGAAAACCTGCAGGATTAAGTATTAGAGTTTGAGTCAGTAGGATGAGAGTTAAAGCCTAAATATGATCAGCATCTTTAGGGTGCCAAGACTTTGGTGCTATCCCAGGATCATTTTGGTTGGAAAAGAGCTCCAAGGTCATCAAATGCAAGCTGTGATGGATCCCCACCTTGTCACAGAGTGCCACATCCAGGTATTCCCTGGACACCTCCAGGGATGGGGACACGGCCCAGGAGCTCAGATCAGGTCACACTCGTGTTTATTGACTCAAACTCCTCTAACAAAGCACAGAATGACAATATTATCCTCTAATCTTTTGTCACTAAAGCCAAGAAAGAGCTGGCACTGCTGAGCTGTCCCTGAGATGATTCCAGAGGAGGATTTCCCTGCAAGAGCATCCCAAAGCCTCCCTTCCAACTCCCACCCTTGCACCCAGCAGGCTCTGAACCTTTACAATCTGCAGAGGATGGCACTGAAACCATTCCACTTGAACTCTGCTCAGCTCCACAAAAAGCACACCTTGGAGTGTTCCATGACACATTAACTCCTGCACAAACCATTCCTGCCCTGAGGTATCTCATCTGCATCAGCTGATGGGCCAGAGTCCAGCTGCAGGAGAACAGGAGCTGCTCTCTGCTGGGGTGATGCCTTCAGGTTGAATTTTCATGTATTTCAGGCTCTGTGCTGCCCAGGGGTGCAGTTCTGAGCTCACATTCAGTGTCAGTGAGCTCTTCACAGAGCAGGGACACAAAACAAATCCTGTCCCTGCTGGAGAGCAGGACAATGGGACAAGTTCTCAGCCCCAAAATCACAAACAAGGGTGGGCTGAAGAAGGAAAACAAGGATGGGACTTCACAACCCAAAGCTGTAATTGGACAATTAAACCCCAATGTGCAAATGGACCAAAACTTATAAAAGTGCAAGACCTCCTAACCAGTCATCCATTTTATGACCATTTTATGACCATTTTGTGCCCATTTTGTGCCCATTCTGTGACCATTCTGGGTCCACCTTGGGTGTAGCCCAGGCTCTTGTCCTGCCCAAGGTGTGTCCTTTAAGTCCCTTCAGTAAATCTCTCCTTTGCTCTCCAGCTCTGTCCAGTCTCTGTTCCAGCTCAGCCTTCCCAAGGCATCAGTTTTTTCAGCTGGAGGCATCTGAAAATCCCCCCTGGAGCAGAGGAACCCCCAGCTCCTGCAGGTACAGAAACTGCTGCTGGGGAGGCAAAAACCATCAAATGCACCCTTAGATGTAACTGCAGCAAACAATGAAAAGGCAGAATGAACTTCATTGATGAGCCATGAGTTTGTCTATAGAGATACCAAAAGGGGAAAATGGTCCCACTTAACAACAGCCAGAAGTGTTGCAAATATTCCCTTAAAAGAGAGGGAAAAGAGGTAAAGAAATAAATGTTTCTTTCTGAAAATCATCTTTTTTTGCTACTTCTAGGAAAGTCAAATGCAGGAAGATGGAGCAGCTCTCTCTGCAGTTCATTGCATTGAGTTGGCATGTGAAAATGACCTTTTGTTATTATATTAGTGAGAAGTGACATCTCAGACCTCTCCAGAAGGAGGATTTATAAAGATATTAACCTGTTCTTTCACATCCTGCAGGGGTTCTGGGTGGAGAAAACATCTAATTGGATACTGAAGTGATCCCAAATACTTTCTGTAAATACAAAGTTTCTTCTTACTAAGAAATACTTAAATGGAATGTTTAGATTGAAAAAAAATATTTAAATTTAAAATTATTGAAGTTCTACAGAAAAGGGGAGATACAATTTGGACTCATCTGGATCCTGCTCAGCCTCATAACAGCATCCAGTTTTCTGTGGGTATCCCTTAAAACTAAAAGTGGATGAGCAGACAACACTTTTTCCATGGAAAAGGAAAGTGCAGCTGGGAAAAAAAATCTTGTAAGCAAACAGAACAGTTTTACTAGTTAGCAAAGAAAGTCTGAAGCAAGAAAGGCTGGCTGCTCCTCAACAGGAAAACCCTGGAAATTAAAGTTTCATGGACATCATGAAAGATTTCTGTCAGCAGAGGCAAAGCTCTCAGATCTGTGTGAAAAGAGAAGGGTTCTTCCAGTATCCAGAATATTTCAGATCTCCACCATGAGTTCAATCCATCCTGCTGGAATGGCAGGGCAAGGCTGGAGCCTATGAGGTGCAATATTCCACAGGAAATAATGACACAGCTTTTTGAAAAAGCCAGGCCATGAGCTGAGTTTTGGCAGCCCAGAGGAAGCAAAAGCACCCTGGGATTGTGTCCCTCACCCCAATCAAAGCAGGAGTTTTCATGTCCCTGCCATTTCCTCACTTGGGCTGATTTCAGCTGCCAACTCAGTGACCTTCTTATGTTTCTCCAAAACAGATATTTAAAAAAACCAAAAAAAGCTTGTATATCTCAGCTTTTAACTGAATTCATGCATTTGTGGAGTAATCCTGAATGATCCTGTCAGCCAGCCACAAAAGTCAATCAACCTAAAGATGGGTTGTGCAACTTCCCTGGATCCAAAAGCTTCCCTAAACCCCAAAGTGCCTGTGCTGGAGGCTGGAGAAAATTCCCATCTGGACAGGAAAATGTAAAATCCTGAAGAACCTCTCAGCTGCTCTGAAAAAAAGAAATATGGCTTTAAACAGTTTTTTGAAGGGTTTTCTTCCCAAATCCTTGAGGCCAGGAGCACTTTGCATCCCTGCTCCCTCCTGCCATGGCCACTGAACACACAACTGCCTGATGAGTTGCCTTATTTTTTTCTTTTCTGAGGCCAGAAAAAGCTTTTGCAGAATGAAGTGCCCAGAAAAGGCTGCTGGATTGGCTGGATTTGTGAAATAACTCCTAAATTTGAGCACCAGCATGGCACAGGGCAGGTGCTGGGCCTGGGAACATGCACCAGGATCTGCTGCTGAAATGTGGAATGGGGTGGGAAAAGTGGTGTAGAGCCAGGAAAGGCTGCAGGAGTTGGACATCAGGGACAACCCAGTAATATATTCCTTAATTCCTACCCAAGCATGGATGCAGCTCTTTGGGATATGAGGCAGAACACAGGGGAAAGGAATCCTGAGGGATGGGGTTTGACACCAGGGTGTTTTTAAACATGATTTTAGGTAAATAAGTGCAGCACTGAAGGTTTAAAGTAAACAAAAAAATTTATCCTACAATAAATTCAGAGGCATCAGTCCCAGTGAGGTTCAACACCTGCTCAGATTTTGTGCCTTGTGGGCTGCATTTTTAAAGGACTGCAGGAATTTCATTTGCACCCTTTATTTACTGCCTTATCCCACTTGGAACCTGCAGCTCATCAACTCTTTGCATCCAAGTGAGAAGTGTTTGAATGCAGCTCTGGACATCATTTGCTCAGTGACTCATTTTCCTTCTCCCAGTGAGCTCAGAAACGTGGAAAAGAATTCCAAACTCTGGGGTGAAGGGTGGCTTCAGTGTCCATTAACATCCAGCCTTGTACAGGCAATTTAAATAAGCAGGCTGCCTGTGTTGAATTTATCTAACAAAAACATCTCTGAAATCAAGAGAAATGTTCAACTTTAGATATAAATAATGTTACTTTCTGGGTAAAGCAAGATGTGGTTGTATATTTAGTCTGGTTTTATCTGATGGAGTGCTTATTTTATTTACTATTCTTAGAGCACTTTTAAACAAAATGTTGGCTTTGTTTCTCATTCTTAAGAGGAGCTTTGCTCATCACAGAGAAATCTCCTGCTTTTCCCCAGAAAGGATTTTCTCTGGCACATGAAATTCCCTGAGCCCCCTCAAACCCGAGGTGAGCTTCATGATTAATTCTGACCTGAAAGTTGTATTCACCCACAAAATTCCACATGCAAAGTCAGTTTTCCATGGCAAACTTTAAGGTTTTTTTTGCTAAAGTGCAGCAAAGCCCAGAAATGCAGACTTCTCTAAATCCCAGCTATCACAGAGGAACCAACCCAGTTCAGCTGAAGGCTTTGAAGTCTGAGGTCTGCACGGAGCAGCTCGCCCTGAGCTCAGAGAGAGGATTCAAACCTCACAAAGGAAACCAGAACAGGCCAAAAAATGACACATTCAGGTGGTCACCACAGCTGGGTTTGCTTTGAAGTCAGGAGCAGTGTCCTCAATATCAATGGACAAACCAGGTCTCCCAGCAACCCCCATAAATAATGCAGAAAGCACCTTTGGGTGCAGCCTGAACCACAAACCACCTTTGCTGGAGGTGAGAAAGATGGGAACTGAGCTAAAGCTGTTACCACCCATTAGTTTCCCTTCATCACCCAAGATTTAATTCACTTAATGACTGAATAAAACCAACCACAATCCCCTGTAGCTCTGTTAAACCACCCCAGCCCTCACTGCACAAACCATCCAACGAGGATTCACCCAGCACAATTTCAACTTCAGAGTGCCCAGGGCAGGAGCTGAGTGCTCCATATATAAATATACATTTCTCCCAGCACAGGGGGGGTTTGTTTTGCAGCCCTGAGGGTGCACTTTGTAACCATATATCGGCATGGCTGCAGCCCAGAGGGAGGGGACAGCAGCTGCTCAGCCAACGTGCCCTGGCTCCAAGGGCATCTGGTGCTACAACACCCCAGCCCCGGGATCAGATGGCTCCAAGGATTCCTGCCCCTGCCCGAAGGAGTGAAGGGATTCCAAGTGCAGGGAAAATGCAGCATCTCAGCCTCCAGGGCAGATGAAGAGAGCAGCTTGCCTGCTTTGGAAGGGCTGCTCCAGGCCAGCAGGGTTTCATGCTCCTGTAAATAAGCACGTGCTGTTTGCTGCATTTTTGAGATCAGGCTCAGCACTGGAAACTCATGACTAAGGCTGCAGTAACAAGCTGGAGCAGCAAGGACAAAGTCATTTCATGGCAGCTTCAATTTTTATTTTCTAAGGAGTTATAGCCTCGTTAACAACAACAAAAAAAATTCTCTTTGCACACCATGTGAGAACAGCAGACTGAGGGACTCATGTGGAATAGAAAAATCCTTGAGTACAGACAGTCTTGCCAAGAGCCACAAATGCATTCAAGGGCTCAGTTCAGTGAGGAACAAACATCCCAGCACAGCCACTTGTGTGAGGTTCCCCTTTTGTGGCAATTTTCGTGTCTCTGTTCTCAGCCTTGAATATTCTCGTTCCCTTTTCTGCTTTTGTACAACTCCTTGTTCCTTCTTTCTGGAGCCCAGACAGGATTTGCCCAGTGATTCATTCAGCAGCCAAACTGATCTGGAGACACTGCACAACTCTAACACATCCCTGAAGCAAACACAGCAGGGAAAAGCCCCAAGTGGATTTTATGAATATTTGCCAGGGCAATGAGAATGCCCAGAAACTGAGCTAGAATAGAATGGAAAAAACACCAGACCCCATCCACTAAAAATCTCCAAGCCCTAAAGCTCTGAATCTCCAGACTCACTAAGACCCTTTAGCAGGGCCTACAGAGAGAAACAAACCCCATTTCTAGCAAAAATTCATGTTTAAAGCTCTAGGTCCCCACCTTCTTTTGCAATAGTTGGATATCCAGCAAATCCCTGAACTCTTTAATAACAGGGACAGGAAGGAATACAAAGGAGGAGCTCTCCAAGCCACCAAGAGCTGTTTCATCCCTGCTGCTTTTGCACACAAATTCAGTTATTACACTTCTCCTCGGGCCTGATTGTAAACAACTCTGCTGGAATGATACACCTGGAATAATTCACCCCCAGGAGTGGAAAACACAACAGGGAGAAACTCCAAAGGCCCTGGTGTGTGTTTTTGCTGCCATTTCCGTTCAGCTGGGGATATTAATGATGTAATTTTAGCAGGGCTGCCCCTCTGAGTGATGGTTAAAAATAGCACCCACACCCTGCACTGATGAAATGCATCCACTCCAGGCAGGGAAGTCGTGCAGCACAGCAAGTCCTCTCCTTCTTTTCTTCCAGGGAGAGAGATAAAAGAACAAGCCAGAAAGCAAATGAAACATTTAACCTTTTAGCTTAGCATTTCTGTGTACCCAAGGAAGAAAATTTACTTTAATCCAAAGCATTGTCTCGCATAATTACAGCCTGTGACTCCCCAGCTTAAGAGAACAAGAGAAAATGAAATTAGAAATGGAAATTCTAAGCACCTAAACGATGCCAAAGTTGACTGTTTGTCTCCTCTGCTTGTGTGGCACAAAGGAACAGATCAGCCACATGGATCAGAGCCACAGTCCCATGGAATGCTGGAGGGAAGCACAAGGGACCACGTTCACATGGGTTTGGGGCAGAATCACCCCTCAAACTCCTCCCAGTTCCCAGTGTCTGCAATCCACACATGAGATTTCAGCCTCAATTTCCTCCCTAAAATCAATCCAACAGCAGCTCCAGATGCTTCCCTTCCCCAACAGCTTCCCAGCCTCTCCATCCAGGCCCCAGGATCAGGCTCTGCTCTGGCGTTTTCCAGCACTCACCATTTATCAAAACTACATTAAGCTGTCATTAAACACAAGAACACAACTTCCTTTAAACAGCCCCAAAATAACTGAATTCATGGACAGAATTCCAGGGTTTTCATTGGAACTTTCCACACTCTCCTCAGATTTGTTCTTTCACATCATGGAATGGTTGGTGGGAAAGGACCTTAAAGCTCATCCAGTTCCAATTCCAACACCTTCCACTGTCCCAGGGAGCTCCAAGCTCTGGCCTTGGACACTTCCAGGGATCCAGGGGCAGCCACAGCTTCTCTGGGCACCTGTGCCAGGGCCTGCCCACCCTCAGAGCCAAAAATTCCTTCCTAAAATCCATCCCAAACCAACTCTCATCCAGTTAAAAGCCATTTCCCCTTGTCCTGTCACTCCAGTTCCTGATGAAGAGTCCCTCTCCAGCTTCACTGCAGCCCCAATTTCATTTATTCATTATTTCCAATTCCCAGTTTCTCCAGTCCTACAGAATTTGGTATCTTTTCCCTGCTGCAGTCTGATTCTTTCCAAAATCACAGCCTCCCATGCCTATAGAGAAAAGCCCCCAGTGAGACTCCTAATGCTGACATCAAAAGCAAGCAAGAAAACCTCAGATTTATTTTAAACACCCAGAAATTTGCAGGTCTGCACCCAAAAAATCTGTGAGAGATGACACCATTTTCCACTTGTATATTCAGATCTAAAAACTCCAGCTACCTATTGAGAAAATTATTGTACTTTAAGCTTATTATCCTCAGCTTTTGGAGGCAAGAATTCACCTAAATGGAAAGGTAGATGGAAATGGGGGGGATTTAGGAATAAACTGTCAAGGGAAGGAACATATAGGAGCTGTAAAAGCTTCCTGAGCATGACATGCAGCAGAAAATTGCCATTTAGTCATTAGTGCAGTGGTGACAGTCTGTAACATGGGCAGGGAGGTGCTGGGTTTCTAGGAATAAGTGTGAATCACTCCTGTTTTCTCCTCCAAAGTGCCAATTTTGATCCAATTTCATTGAGGGGCCTAGATAGGATAAGCAAGGCATTTATTTTCAATTCTCTCCTGAATTCTTGCATGGCCCTGTTTGAGATGGCAGCAAGATGGGCTATTTCAGAAATGCCCAGATGTTGCAGGGTGCTGCATTCTGGAGGCAGGAGGAACAGCTGAGCATCCCTGGACATTCCTCACATCCCTCCCTCACTCTGCAGGAGCTCACACACAAATGTCCAGCCCCACTGAGCCATTTCCCTTCAGGCTGCAGCAGGAATGTGCCAGAAGGCAAAAAATCAGCAGTTAAAAATGCACCTTCTTGGGATTTTGGGGGGTTTTTTAATTTTCCCTTCAGGTTGCAGCAGGAATTTGCCAGGAGGCAAAAACCAGCAGTTAAAAATGCACCTTCTTGGGATTTTGGGGGGTTTTTTAATTTTCCCTTCAGGTTGCAGCAGGAATTTGCCAGGAGGCAAAAACCAGCAGTTAAAAATGCACCTTCTTGGGATTTTTTTGAGGTTTTTTCAAGTCTTGAATTACACATTTGTTATCCTTCAGCAATTTCTTAAATTTCAAATTTCATCTCCTGCCTTTAATTAAAGATTTTCAATAAAAATGCAGGTTTAAGCATTAGTTCCACCACAGGAAAAGCTCTCCCAACACCTTTTTTCTGCCTCAGAAGATGGGCTGGATGAAGCAATTACCATTAAGATCTGAGAAAAAACTGGTTTGCGCCATTTAATGGGATTTTAATTAAAAGCTGGAGTAGCTTTGTTGTTTCCATTAGGGGGAGAAGGTCATGCTGCTGCTTCCAGAGCTGGTGAGGTAATGACCATTAATTTCACCTTCATTAACAGCTCCTGTGCCACTGAAGGCACTTCCAAAGCCATGGAAATGGGAGAATCCTTCTAGGAATCCTATGAGAGAGCCATGGAAAAAGGCCAATAATATTAAATATCAGTTTATAATCTCACAGCAGATGTTGATTATTACAATGTCCTTTATCCAAGATCAGGAATGTGCCAGAGGTAAAATCCTTGGTACAGCTGGATTTACAAGCATCCTATCCTTAGAATTTCAAATTTTCTGGGTAGCTTGATTAAATTAATTATAAACTAAAGAGTCATCCAAGTCCCACTGCAGGCAAAGTGAATGGACTACTCCAAATGAAGTGTTCTTTGTCAAATCCTATTGTAGCAGAAAACTGCTCATTTCCTAATGTTTAATGAGGAAATTGTATTGCCCAGCACACAAATCTTTATTTAACTCAAGGATTAATAACAGCAAGATGAATGATGGGGCTCTGGTGGAAGGTGGCAGGGATAGAATGAGATGAGCTTTAAGGTCTCCTCCAACACAAATTCTGGGATTTTCTGGATTTCCAAGGAGCAAAACAAAGCTTAATTTCCCAGAGATCCAGGCTGTGCCTCACTGCTCCTGGAGGAAGCAGGAATGAGTCCCTTCTATGCAGATACCACTGTAAATAAAATCTCTAAATAGCTTTGTCAAATTTGAATGAAGTTAATCAACAGGCCCAGCAGTTAATTAGGTGGGGACCAAGCAGAGTGATTCCACCTCCTTACTGAGGGAAAGCAGGCAGAAATCCAAACAAGACCAAAGCTTCAGGATGAGACCCTCAGGTTTAATGCTTGATATCCATCATTTTGGGGGGATTTGGGATCAAGGCAGATGGTGTGGACACAAGTAAAACTGCTCAGAGGAAATGAAAGAATGCTCTGTGATAGGAACTCAGAAAGAGCCCCACAGAGCATCACTTCCCACTGCTGGCCAAGGGTGAGCTGTGGAGCACAAAGGGAAGGGACCAGGATTCCAAACCCCAGGCAGGAGCATTTCCAGATTTGCACAAAGGTTGTGACAGGAGCCACCTTCCCCCAGCCAGAGCAGTGTCTGTGCTCCCTCCTCTCCCTCTCCATCCTCCCAGAGCCATCCCAGATCCCTCCTGACAAGGCTCATTCCAGGGGAAAGGAGGCAATGAGGGTGACAAAGAAATACTGATTCCAACCTCGAGAGAGGAGGGAAGTTAACTTGTGAACAGCTGATAAATTCCATTTGCCAGAGTCCAAGTGCAGCCCCAGCAGGGAGGAGCTTCACTTGAGGAGCTCCACAACTCACTCAGCCTGCCTTTGGGGACATTTTATGTCTTCTGTAAGCAGGGGACAATTGAATTAGCAATAAAAACCTGAGGTGAAATGCAACGTTTCTGATTTATTTTATAAACCCTAAACTTGAGCATTGTCTTTATTGCAAAATCAAACCTCCAGCCTGAGCTGAACTCCCAACTCCAGATTGAGCAACGTGATTTCTGCATCATCCAAAAATTCCTGAACATGCAATAATCTTCCAGGGAGAATGTGCAACATCCAAACATGGTTTTTTGGGAGCTAACCCTTGGGTTTGACTTCTAGAATTCACTTTAAATACTTGATCCAGAAGGTCAGGAACGTGGTGCCTGCTGTGTGATCTCAACCCACATTGCTCAAGTTTAGAAGCAGAGCTCTCCCTTCATAGGGAGAATGAACAAGGACATACACAAACAGCTGAAAAATTATATACAGTTGGGAGAGGGAGATTTTTCCTGCAGGATTATCATAGCCTAAATATTTCTTTTAAGCCCTACCCTACCAGTAGTTGACCCAATATTGTTAGAGATGATGCAGTTGCTTAAAAATAGAATAATCCAGCTCCACAACTGATGCAGAACAAGGCAGGCTCAAGTCTGGACCTGAACAAAATAGATTTTAGAGCATTTTTTTTCCCTCCCCTTGTGTTTTCTGCCTGCCTTCAGCAGTCTGGTGTCAAACATTTCAAGAGGAAAAGGCTGTTGGATCACCATTAAGCTGGGAGAGCTCCTGCAGCCTGGTTTCTTATGGAAAAAGAAGGAGTCAAGGAAGTGGGAGAGAGGGAAAAAAAAAAAGGTGCAAGACCGTACAAACACATTTACCAAGGAAAACAGAGAGGCAAAAATAGTGACAAGAAGTTCTGGGAGGCTGACATCACACATTTCTGCTAACTATTGTCATGAAATAATTCAGATACCAATGTTTGCTGCACGTGACAACCACCATAAAGCACCTGGGCTCAACAGGAACACTGCAGACAGGGAGAGATTTACATCCTAATCATGACTGAAAATTAAATTAATGTATTTCTGAGATGCATTTAGAGCTACTTTTCCTTCATGTCCACTTTTATCCAGTCAGCCATGTGCTATTCCATGGGTTTATCCAAGCCTGGGACACATCAAGGTTTTGCAGGACCTTGTGTGTGGACTCAAGAGCATCCCCTCAATGAAGCAGTTGGTTCTCCTGTGCTCAGCAGAGCTCAGTTGAGAGGAATTTGTAAAATAAAGCCTCCTGCCCCCATTTTCCATCTCAAACCTTCACTCCTTGCTCTCCAGAAGCAGTTTGTGCCTATCCTTAGACCCTTAGATTCCTCAACAGGAATAGATTTACATCCTAATATTAACTGAAAAATAAATCAATTTATTCCTGAGATGCATTTAGAGCTTCTTTTCCTTCATGCCCACTTTTATCAGCCATGTGCTATTCCATGGGTTTATCCAAGCCTGGGACACATCAAGGTTTTGCAGGACCTTGTGTGTGGACTCAAGAGCATCCCCTCAATGCAGCAGTTGGTTTTTCTGTGCTCAGCAGAGCTCAGTTGAGAGGAATTTGTAGAATAAAGCCTCCTGCCCCCATTTTCCATCTCAAACCTTCACTCCTTGCTCTCCAGAAGCAGTCTGTGCCTATCCTTAGATCCTGTGTTGCAAGAATTATGATTCAGCTTCACTCTAGAAGGATCNTAGATTCCTCAACAGGAATAGATTTACATCCTAATATTAACTGAAAAATAAATCAATTTATTCCTGAGATGCATTTAGAGCTTCTTTTCCTTCATGCCCACTTTTATCAGCCATGTGCTATTCCATGGGTTTATCCAAGCCTGGGACACAACAAGGCTTTGCAGGACCTTGTCTGTGGACTCCCCTCAATGAAGCAATTGGTTTTCCACTCCAGTGGAGAGCAGATTGTAAAAGAAAGCCTCCTGCCCCCATTTTCCATCTCAGAGCTTTCCTCCTCACCCTCCAGAAGCAGTTTGTGCCTATCCTTAGATCCTGTGTTGCAAGAATTATGATTCAGCTTCACTCTAGAAGGATCAGATTTCAACAGTTGCCTCATTTGAAATCAGGCTGGCTCAGAGACAATTTGGAGGGTTTTGTGTGGCAACAGAAGAAAGGCAAGATAAATACACAGGAAACCCCAGAATAGGAGAGTTTCTGTCACTCTGCAGAAAATGAGAATTGTTCACTTGAGGAAATCATTGTCCAGGCTGCTCTGGGAAGTGCCACCTGAAAAAGGTCAGAGCAGGGATGAGCAACTTCTAAATCTCCAGTCTGACCTGAAAGCAGAAGTTTCCTGCAGGAAACTTCACCCAGAGGCTGTGAAAAATCAGGATTTTACTGAGAGCAGGATTCAGCCTGCACAGTCTCTGTCCTGGGATGTTTGTAACTGAGGTTGTCTTTATTATAAAGATGCTTTTGTTCTGCACTTCCACATCTGGGCTGATGCACTTCATTCCTCTGTGCTTTTGGAAAATCTGCTGTGGTCACTGAGCATTTTTAATGCATTGCTCAAATATGTCACATGCAGAGAGCAGGACTTGCTATCCACCTCATGGCCAAATCCTTGGAAGCTTACAGTGCAAGAGTAATTAACAACATCTCTGGAGCATGGAAAATTCCTATGGCTTTTTTGAACAAATTAAAAGGAGCTGATTTTTTTTTCTTCAGTCAGCTGTGATAACCAGTAACTGCTCTCTTTTGGGAATTACCCCAACTCTACATCCACAGGCTTGTTAAAAATTAGCTCTGTGCACGGGGCTTCCCATGGGTCACACAGCTCCTGCTGCACTTTGGAATAAAAATGGAATTTCCTGAATTTCCATTTGCTACCAGCAGAGGATTGTCTGCAAAACAAAATAGTGAAAAGCAATTTTAACTCGTGACTTTCCCTCGCTACTGGGAAAGGCTCAGGAGACAAAAAAAATGCTCAACCTTTATTTGAATTTGTTTTGTTCAAATGGTGTTAAAAGCATTATTAAAACCTGACTACACTCTAGGAACAGTTGGAAGAGGGACAGAAATTGGAATTTTAATTCTATGTAACCCAAGGATCTGTGTGTTTATGTGTGTTCTGCAGTGAGATCTGTCAGTGCCTCAGTACCTGCCACAAGGCTGATGCAGCTCCCAGCACAACAACAGCCACATCCTGGGAACAGGCAAAGCCTCCACTTCCCAAAGGTACCTCCACTTAAAACAACTCCACATCTGTGGAAACAGCTTTGAACAGCTCTAAATCACTGGCCAAACTAGGAATAAAAAGCACAATTCACAGAGCATTTACAGCTGTTCCCATTCCTTCTGTCAGAACACATCTGTATATTTTTTTTGACTTGCACAGGGCAAATTTTTAAACTTTATTTTATATAAAAGAAAAGCCCAGATAGAGCACAGACCCCCAAAATATTTATGTCAGCAGGTACAGAACTTCTCAGTGCCACAAGTTTCACTTTGCAGGAATGTTCAACTGGTTTATCCCATTTTACCACTGATGTGTACACAGGGACAAAGGGGTTCAGCCTGGAGAAAGAGCAGGGAAAAAACTGAGGAATTTTGATAAAAAACCCAAGAGTTTTTTGGTCACTTGGGTATTGCAGCATGGATCCAGCACCTGGGCTCGTGGAGGGTGTCCCTGCTCAGGGTATCAGTCCATCTTTAAGGTCCTTTCCAACCCAAATCATTCCATAATTTATGATTTAATGCCTCCCACAGCGAACTGAGCCTCTGAGGGAAAAGCAAAGGTCTGTGCAATTCTCAGGCTGACACTCCTGCTATAAATTCATTTCCTGAGGCAGCACAGTTCTGGTGAAATGATTCCCAGGTCTCTGACAAGTCTCTGCATGAACATTCCCAGCCACCCCTTCCAAGAGCACACACACAGCCACTGAGAGCATCCAGCAAAATGCTCCTCTCCTCCCTCCTCCTTCCCTTGCAGAAACTCAAATATTTGATGCCAGAAGTGGCAGATTAAGGAAAACACAGTCACTGAGAGCTCTCAGGTCCAAGCTGCTGCAACCACAGCCACTGTTCAGCCCTGGAGAGTAAATTAAATTACTGCCATTGCTCCAAATCAGGATTAAAACATTCCCTGGGTTAATACAAACTGTGTCTAATCCAGCTAAGCACAACAAATACAGCACCTTTCTCATTTTTCTTTTCTTTCTCATGTTTCAGCTCCAGCCTTTTTAACTGAGACACTTCCAGCTCCAGGGCTTTGCCAGGAGAGGAATGATGACCTTGGGCAGCTCATTACTTCTGGGGATGAATCCTGTCCTGTCAAGCTGTCTGAAACCAGGCTCACTGAAAAAACCACAACATGAAAATCGAGCATCCCATGCTTTCATGACAATTTGATGTGCTCCAGGTTAAAAAGTTGGTGGGCTCTGCTGAATTCAGAGCTGTGTTTGCTATGAAAATGAGGGATGTAAGTCAGGAGCAGTGGGTTCAGGTGGCAGATAATCCTAAATTGCACTCCAAGCTGAAGAAACAACCCCAAGACAGATCATCAGGTATCAAGGAGAATTCAATCATCAAATATCAATTCAACACTGCTGGTGAAGCAGAAAGCAGAATATCAGTATTTGCTCCACACCCCCTTTTCCCAAGCATCACTGAGGCAGTCTGTAAATTAAACTGAACATGAGGCAGGTATTCTATAAGAGAAAAACAGATCAGAGCAAAACCTAATTAATTTTCACAGCCTACCATGACTAATCTTAGCATATATGGTACTGGAATAGCAATCACTGAGTACAAATGAAAACAGAGTTGAACCCTGTCCTATTTTTAATCAGATGAAAGCCACAAACCCAGCCATGCTCCTGCTTAGTGCTGTGTTTTCTTCTGCCCTGATGGTTTTTACAGCTGCAGAAATGGCAACTTCCAGCATTACTGTGCTGTAAAAAATGATTGCTCCTTGCACTTCTGGGATTACAGAGGAGTGTGTCACTGAAAAGGAGGGCTGCTGGACACAAGTCAACATTTCTTGGGACATTTAACCCTTTTCTGAGCTGTAGCAGATCCTCTGAGTGAAGATGTGCTTTGAAATTCCTGAATTTCTGCAGATTTTGTATTTGCAAAGTTCTGTAGGAAGCCAGTGGCAGTGAAGGAGACAGAATAAATTCCAAATTAAAAAGTTTAGATGGTGCCTGATGATATTTTTAATGATGTTTGAAGGCAACATATGAGGGCAGATATTTCCTGTGATTAATTCTGCCCTGCAGGGCTCACAAAAGCTGCTCTGCACAAAGAGCAGGTCCCAGTTCAAAGACTTTCCTCATTTACCAGTGGTTTTTTTTTTAATGCATTAAATAAAAACACTGCAAGTCACATTTTAGCCTGGACATTTTCATATTTGCAATGACAGCCTGGAGTGTGGAAATGGAATAATTAACCCTGATTTGCTAAGCCCATGCAATATAGCATTACAAAAATCAGATTTATTTCCTAACAGAGAAAGGTACAAGATCTCTCTCCTATTTTCCACTTCTCTTCACTCAGTTTCCCACTTGGGAAAGCAAGAGAAAGGTGGAAGTGGCAGTCAAAGTGCTGAAATGCCTTTTCCCTTTGAGAAACACTCAACACCATTTGCTTTATCCAAGGAATAACCTGCTGAGAGGTGCAATGTCCAAAACACCCACTCTTGGAGAATATTTCTTAAGGACAAAGCTGCTGTTTCAAAAGAAGGTATCTCAAAGCACCTCCTTATTTCTCAATGGAAAAATCAGGATACTCCCTTCCTACAAACCCTTCTGTGACTTCCTCTGCCCAAACCAACCCAGAATAAAGCAGCAAAATTGCAGCCTCCAATCCCAGAGAAAATAAACTGAGCATCACTGAGGATCTGAGCTGGTTCCCCACTGGAAGCAGGGAGGAGGACACACCTTTGGAGTGTTTCCCTGAAGGCCTCTTGGGCAGTGACTCCTCCATGGAATGTGTGGATGTGTGGAGCACGTTTTCCAAGCTGTTGCTGACGCTGTTGATGGGGGTCTCCGACCTTGGAGTGACCTGCAGTGAAAAGGACAAAATGCCATTAAAATCAAACAAAGGGAACACACAGACATCACACCTTCTCTGCAGGGAGGGATTCTCCTGGGCAGGCACTCAGCACAGGCTGGTTTCTCTGAAAACTGAGGGTGTTACTCCTGATATTCCCCAAGGAACAGTTCAGGGAAGTGGTTTCAGTCAGCAGCTATTCACAGACTGAGATTATCTTGGCTAATCTAAAAAGCTACTTACAGCATAATTCTTTTTTAAACAATAGTCACCCA
Source organism: Alaudala cheleensis (assembly GCA_013398995.1). Taxonomy (NCBI): domain Eukaryota; kingdom Metazoa; phylum Chordata; class Aves; order Passeriformes; family Alaudidae; genus Alaudala; species Alaudala cheleensis. The sequence goes on from VWYE01004468.1 coordinate 93,575, forward strand.
GCAGTCAATTGGAGAGAGATTGCAAGACCTCTAACCTCTGCACACCACAGATTTTAACTTTTCCACAAGAAAACTGGGGAAGAGGGCTCTGGGAAAATGTCATTTTTTATGTGATGTCACTGTACTGCTTTTGGGTGGGGTAGAGGTAATTTTCCTCATGGTGGCTGCTGTGAGCTGTGGGAAACTCAGGGATGTTTGGGTCACTGTGAGCAGGGCTGGCACCTTTTGGGGTCCTCACCTCACCCCAGCAGCACAGAGGGACACAGGGATTTGGGACTGGGACACGAGGAGGATTTGGGACTGGGACACAGGGAGGATTTGGGATGGGACAGGGGCAGGCAGCTGAGCACAGCTGATCCAAGGGATATTCCAGGCCTGTCCCATCATGCTCAGTGTGGAAAGCTGGGGGAAGAAGGAAGCAGGGGATGTTCAGTGAGCCCAATGCTCTTCCCCAGTCACCACGACCCATGAGGTTTGGGATGGCCAAACCCTGGGAATTGATTCCTAAGCTTTGTTTTCCTTATTAAACTGCCTTTATCTTAAGCCAGGAGTTCCCTCTGTTTCCCTCTTCCCACCCCAATGCCAGGGGAGCAGGAAGGGCTCCATGGGGCTCCACTGCCTCTCCAGAGATGAGACTCAAGGCATTCCCACATTGCAATAAAAGTGCTTAGCAAAACCCTGATTTCCTTGTCTTTGCCATTTCATAACCTGCCATGATCATATTTCAATGGAAACTTCTGTCCTAGCAATGCCCAAGCAGAAGGTTGAAGCATCAAAACAAAAAGATGCTTTAAAGAGGGAGTTCAGCCTAACAAAAACACTCCCAGTAACTACTCAGAGTAACTGTGTGACTTGAAATTCAATTGTTACATCTGGAACCAACCTGAGCTGCTGGTAGGGAGAGCTGTAATTAGAATTCCACGTGGATTTTAGCCTGGCACAAATCACAGGAGCAAATGTGCATCCTGCCATAACAGAATTAGTTCTCCTTCACTCAGGGAAACTCAAAAGCAGCAGCTCCAGGTGCCTGTAAGGGAAGAGGCTCCCTCAGACCCTGCTAACTTGACACAGTGCCCTGAGCTGGGATAATTTCTGCTGAAAACAATACTTAGCACACACTCCCATCCCATGTCAGTCAGCACACACAATGCAAGTCAGAAATAGCACAGCCCCACTCCATACAATTACCTATTGTCAGCTCCATTTTAAGATTGACATTTATAGATTTATACACACTTTCAGGCAGCAGAACAAGTGAAAGGCTCTGTATACTTGACATCCATAAAAAAGCTTTTATGTGTAAAGAAATCAATCCAGAATGGCAGATGGGTGTCAGGAAAAAAAAGAGGGTTACAGGTAGCTGCTTTCCTTTTCAGCACTACTTCTTGACAAAAAAAAAAAAGTTTATGTTATATATAGAAATGCAAAAGTACTATATTTATCTAATTATACACTATTTCTTCAGCACAGCTTCCCACCAATAACAAAACTTAACACCAAGCTTTCCCTCAGAGCAACCATTAAACTCCCAGCTTGGCAGGAGCGTGGGGAAGGGTTTAAATTGCCTTTGCCAAAGTCAGGCTTTAGCCGAGCTTATCTCACACAGCCTCTCTCCTGGAGCTCATTAAGCTCTCCCTCCAGCCCAGGGCTGCTGGGAGGAAGTTCCAGAGGGCTGAGCACCATCCTCCTGGCAAAGGGACAAGCTGGGGAAGGAGCTGCAGCAGGGCTGCCTTATCCTGGACAAGCAGGTTCCAAATAGTCCCAATAATCAGAAATACAAACACTCAGAAATGATTGAAGCTGAGTAAGAGCAGCCACACAGCTCCAGAAAAATCTCTGAACAAGCAGTTTGTTACAATTTATTGCCTCTTATCTTGTATTCCCTCCTCTCCACTCTCCTTACAACCAGCATCGCGTGCAGCTCATCATTTGCATTTTGTTTATACATAACCTCCATTTCTTTTTTCCATAAAGATTTAATTTTCCTCGACTTGCTAAGGATTAATTTAGCCCATATGTCTTGTCTGCCTGAGCTCACACTATCTGATCCCGTTGCACATCAAAGCAGTTCCAAATTGGCCTAGAAAAATCACAAAGCTCTGATTAGTTCCAAATGGAGCACTTTGTTAGAGAGCTGAATGGTGTTAGAACCACTGAATCCCACTGCTTCCAGCTCCCTTTCCAAAGTTTGGAATCATTTTTTCCACTGACTTAAACATCACGATCCTGCAATGGGCTTTGGATTTGTTTAGGGAAAGTGAAATAATGAAAAGTGGTTTGCAAATCAAAGTTTTAGTTCCAAAATAGTAACAGCATTTTTTTTTAATCTTTCTTTTTTTCTTTTCTTTTTTTTTTTCTTTTAACTTGAGGCCAAGCCAAGCAGAGGAACAATAATCCATCAGCTCAGAACTGCAGGAGATCTTGTCCTGGGAGGGTTGGGAGAAACACTGGGGAAAAAAAGCTTTACAGGAGGGACCTGTCCAAATTCAGCTGCAGAAATTCAGCATCAAGTAAATTCAGGAAGGAGAGTTCCCCATGGCTGAACACTCCTGAAATCTCAGGTTTGGGCTCAGCACAAAGAGCTGCTCAGGAGAAACTGGGTTTGGAATAAAGAACAAGGCATTCCAGGGAGATAAAGGTTCAGGGAGCAAATTGCTTTGGAGCTTTTAGGAGCTGGAGCATCTCTGAGAAAGCCAAGGTGCCATTAAGGAATAAACATCTGCAGCTCCAGAACTGTTCAAGGCTTGTTTTCTGAGGCCACAGTGAAGATGGATAAGCTGGCAGCACAGGAACCAGGAATGTTCAGGCCATACATCATAACAAACCACACGAGTGACATTTTACAAATGCAGGAAAAATCCCCATGAATCATTCAAGGGCTAAGAAAAACCAGAGTTAGACCTCTGAATAAAAGACTGGATTTTTCTACAGAAATGACTGGAGAACATCAGCAGAAACAGTCCATAAAGAGCAATCAAAACCAGCAGCAAGCAGAGTTAAATATTCTCCCTGATTTTACCCCCAGCATTTCCTGGGGGCCAGGGAGAAGGAAACCCCTCTGCTGCACCTCTCCAAAGTTCCACTGCATTGTTCAGGAATTCCTTCCACAGAGGCCTGAAGGCTCCTTCAATGCCTCTGAAAGCTGCAAGTGGGTGCAGAAAAGATCCTTCAAACTATTTTTACTCCACTTTATTGTTTTATCTTTGATTGGAGCAAGCTGGCCCAGAGGAAGGTGTTCCTGCCCGGGGCAGGGGGTTGGAATGGGATGAGCTTTAAGGTCTCTCCCAACCCTGGTGATCCCTGGGATCCTTTGATCTGCTCCCTCCACAGCAAAGCATCTGGCTCCCAGATGGACTCCTGACTTTCCAGATGCAAACCCTGCTGCCTCCTGCATTTCAAGTTAAAGCCAGAGTTGAAAACAACAGAGAGAATTGATCACTGCTTAGAGAGTGAGGCACAGAGTGGATTCTTCTCTGCCTCATTCTCCAGTGGAATGATGACAATTAAAACTGGTGTCAGCTCCTGAAAAGTGGGATCCTTCCCCACACAGATCATTCAGGAGGATCAGTAACTGCTGCCCTCCAGTCCTCCACCCCCAGGGGTTCCCAGGAAGAGACACAATTGCTTTGACCCAGGGCTTGATGACAAACGTGCCAAGGGAACAGAATTCATTGCTAGAATATTGCCATTATCACTTTTTCCCGTTTTTACCTGTCATCATCCAAACCCAACCCTTTTTTTTTTCCCAGAGTGCAGATAGGTTGGTGTTGATGATTAATTCTAGTTAATTCTGTGATTTCCTTGCCAGCACCAGAGAGGTCCTAACAGGCTCAGGTCTTCTTGGGACAGCAAAAGCAGCTCTAGAAAGCTTTGCTAAGCTCTCCATCCATTAAAAAGCACCCAGGGAAATAAAGCCAGGTACTTCCCACAGGTGGTGCTGCTCCTTCAGCCACTGCTGCCTGATGTGGCTCTGTCCCAGCCCGTGGGAGTCACTGGAAAATGGGAAATTTGGGAAGCTGGGGAGCTGTTAGCTTTGCTACCACTGAATACAGCAAAGCCTTTCATAAAAATAACAGGACTGATAGGAGTCAAACTGAATGTGGTCAGAGTTTTACCAAAACAGCAATCATCTGTTCCTTTGAAAAATAAACAGAGCACAGAAAATACATGGTTTAATAGCAAAGTATTTGCTGACTTAGTTTGAAGTGGAGCCAAAAATACTTTAAAAAAAAATAAAAATCAACACAGCCACTACCCAAAGCACCATGGACAGATGGAACAATGAGACAGGATCTGAGGGAGCAAAATATGGATTGCTGTACCTGGTTAGGGAAGAAATTTAGGTCATGTATTACACAGGAAAAGCAAATAAATAGGAGCAATGAGTGAGTTAAGTGAGGTCCTGCAGCTCCAAGCCACATAAACACATTCTCCCACTGATCACACAGGAAAACTTCTCCATGTTCTCAACAATGGTCAATGGCAAATTGAGAGTCCCACAGAGAAATGCTCCTGTCCATCCTGACTTTTGAATTCTCATTTTTAAAAAGGGTTTTTTAGCCATAAACTGCCCTCCAGGAGCAGGTAACATGAATGAGTGAGCTCAGGAATTGGAACAGTGACTCCAGGAGGTAAAAACCACTCAACTCCTGCCCTGCCAGGTTCATGTTACTGAGTATTAACAGCAGCTTATTTGAGGTTAACACCAAGGTCTTTAACATGGTGCAATCCCGTTGGCAACAACGCCCCAGGAGAAGTCTGATGGCGAGGACAAGGCCCTGCAAGCTCAGGCTGATTCCCACCAAAGGGGCAAACTCAGGTTTTTAAATGATTTGAATAAAAATGCATGGCTAACACTGAGCTGTCAGCCTGACACCACAGCATTGCTCACCAGGCTAAATCCAACTGGGAGACAAGAGCAACTAATGCAGGGATCTGGAATTCCACATCCACTGGGACAAGCCCAGGAGGGGCAGGACTGAGCCAACACCTTCCTCTTGTGAAACCACTGCCTCAGGCACCTGCATTTACTCAAACACCTGAGTGTTCTCCCACCAGGAGAAAAAAAATCCCAACCTCCTCCTTTGGAAGATTCAGGCTCTTCCATGGGGATGTTTAAGAAGGGCTCACAAACACCCCCCAGTTTCCACATCCCCAGTGAAGTGCTCACACTTCCATTGACACATATTTAATTGTTTTGTTGGATTGGGATGTGGATGCAGCTGGAAGTGTTTGGTTTGTGTTAAAATTCAGTCAGTTCCAAGAGTCAAAATGAGCTGTAAGAGGCAGGTGCCTCCAGGTTTCAACAGCCACAAAATTCACCTTTTCTCACAGAGACACACACAAAGGGGGAAGAGGCAATTCCCAGGGAATGGGATAATGGAGAAGAGATCAGATGGCTCTGTCCTGGGAGACCCTCTGGGATGAAATGAGGCATGTGGTACTTAAACACTGAGGGACAATCACACACCTGCTCCAGGCCCCTCATCAATTCAGGGGAGCAGATGGGCCAAAAGAAGCCTGGGCTGGATTTTATAGACTGATTTGCTTAAAGAATTGTGAACACTGTTAATAATAGGAACATAAATCTACCAAAGAGGTACTGGACTCATTTAATGTGAATTTTACAAACCAATCATTCCAAATCAAACCAAATCCCTGCTTCTAAGCAGACCTTGGAACAGTCACTGCTGCTCCACAGCCAAAAACTGATGTACAAACCTGACCCTGTTCCTTCACCTGGTGCCACAAAAAGCCAACCCCTCCTGTCTCTTCTGCAAGAGCTCACAAAGGAATTATCTGACAGCTCACAAATCCACTGAATTCTGTTCCTCCCTCCTTCCCCTTCTCCATGTTCACTTAAGTAATGCCTTGAGTGCAATAAAACCACTCAGAACCATGGAAGCACAGAGCCATTAGGGTTGGAAAGGACCTCTGAGACACCAATTCCAGCCATGATCAGCACTAAACCACATCCCCCAGTGCCACATTCACACGTGTTTCCAGCACTTCCTGGGATGGTGATTCCACCACTTCCCTGGGCAGCCCATTCCAATGGCTGAACACCCTTTCAATGAGGAACTTTTCCTAATATCCAGCCTAAACCTCCCCCAGGAGCAGCTTGAGGTCGTTCCCTCTCCTTCCTGTCTCCTCCTGAGCCTCCTTTTTTCCAGGCTGAGCTCCCTCAGGATTCTCCAGCCCCTTCCCAGCTCCATGCCCTTCCCTGGACACTCTCCACCTTCTCAATGTCCTTCTTTCTTCCACTTATGGTGAAAAAAGACAACATTGGAGAAGAATTCATAATACACCTGAAAAGTGCTCACTTTCACTATTTATCATCAGGACTTGGCAGGTCTGTAATTAAAATTAAGATCTGGCTCTTAAGTAAGTGATCTGATTATTTCTGGATCACTTCAGCTATTCACAAAACCCCTGAAACTCTGCATTAGCCTGAACACCTGGTAAAATGTTTATCCCTCCCAATGCTGATTATTGGGTAATTACCCCAATGGAATCAATGGGAAAATTCTGGTTCAGCATGAGGCAAGAGCAAGGAATTTATGGAGGTTTGCTCATTACAAACCCCATGCAAAGAAACACAGATCTGAACCACATCAACATCCTTTTGTTTGAATTAATACCCATTTCAAACCTCAGGAGGGAACAGCTCCAATTCCACTGGCTCCAAGGCTGAAGTCAAACTGGAGTGGAAGTGTGACAGTGGTTCTTGTTTCCACAAAATAGAGCCAACATTTCTATAATAAAATTCTGTGGGCTCTGAGAAATCTTATCTATGTTCTTGGGACTGTATTTGCTTTTTTTTTTTTTAGGGATAAAAAGCTCTCCAGAGCAAGTAAATGGAGAGTGGAGTATTTAAATATCAAAGATGACAGAAGAAGCCAAGCTCTGCCCTGCCAGGAAGAGGTGTCACTGAAGGTGACAGGACCTCACTTTTAGCAACTCAAACATTTACAAACCCACCAGACCAAATGGTGAAACACTTCCAAACAAGGCTGCTGTTGAGCACCTTTGAAGTCAGCCCCTGGAATGCCAGTGAGGTGTGGTTAACTGCTGCTGGCTCTGCTCCTCCAGCAGGATCTGCTGCAGGACCTCCTCCAGCTCATGCACTGATTCCATGAAAACTGTTCAGTCCAAAGCACCAGGCACCTTCCACCAGGAAGCTTTACCCCACAAGAACAGGGCTCACTTCAGTGTTGCCTCACTGACAACAGTTACGAGGCAATTCGTAGAAAAAAAAGAGCAAATTAAAAAAAGTGAAGTGGAATAACAATTTTTTTTAAACAAAAACTTCATTCAGCCCGTGCAAAAATAAATGGGAAAACAGTTCATGGAAAAAACAGCATCATTATTAGCTCAACACACATTATTTTGGCTGCTCTGTCCCTGATGTTTGGGTGCTCGCTGCATTGCCCAAGCAAACTAGTTCAGGTTCCTAAATTCGAGTTCATCTTGCAACACATGATTAGGCAAAGTGAATTTGGTGCTAATTAATATTGTTCCTACCCAAGACCATTGTCTTCCCAGGATTCCTTTATATGTAAAGCTCATTTCTGAAAATACTGCAGGTTTGGGAATGAACCGTTCTATCACATTTCAAACGAAACCATGAGTAAGAAAAGAGCCAGAAGGGGAAGCCTCAAATTTAAGTGGAATATCAGTGGTGTGTGCAATCCATGTTGCCTGGAGTACCCAAAAATTCTCAAAGGATGTTCAAAAGCCATGCAGGGCTTGGCAATGTCACCAGCTGGAAGCTACAGGACTTGTCCCTGCAGCTCCTGGGGTTGGATTCATGTGGTTTGAAAAAGTGAGATGATTCTGAGATAGCAGCTCCTGATAGCAGTGAGGAAACACCTCAAATCCCAGCCAGCAACTGCCCTCACCATGGTCATCTGCTGAATCCATGAAAAAACCCTCAAAGAGGCTAAAAATCAAGTGGTCATGATTTATTCCATCCCTACAAAGCCCAAAAAAACAAGCCATGAAGGCAGCTGACATGGATCACTTCATAGCTGCACTGCTGTCTCTGTGAGGGCTTGACAACTCAGCTCCAACCCAGCAAGTTAGTGATGGGTTTTTTATAACTCATCACTCCATTGGTGAAATAAAAATATCAGGATATTTCTCAATGGAGCTCTGTCCATTCATGCTCCTGAGTGCAGACAGGTGAGGCTGTTTGAAATGGAGCCCTCAGAGCAGCTCCATGGCTCCCAATACACAGCCTGGAGTTCTCTGCAAGTTTTAGAGGAGCCTATGGAATTAGCATGAGTGAAAAATAGTGCCTTATGCTATAAACCTGAAATAGCCATGGGTGCAGTATTTGGAGTCTGACTGGGCAAGGGCCCTGCTTCCCATTCACAAGATTCCAGCCCAAAACAGCCACACAAGCAGGGTGTCACTGCCCTCATTTCCCTTCAGCTGCACACAAACTGCACTCAGGGTGAGTGTTTCTGACCCTGGCTCTGCAGCTGAACCCACAACCAGATCAGAATCATCATCACAGGATTGTGGGATGGTTGGGGTGGGAAGGGATCTTAAAGCTCATCTCATCCCAGCCCCTGCCATGGTTGCTCCAAGCCCTGTCCAAGCTGGCCTTGGGCACTTCCAGGGATCCAGGGGCAGCCAGAGCTTCTCTGGGCACCTGTGCCAGGACCTCAGCACCCTCACAGCCAAAAATTCCTTCCTAATATCTGATCTAAACCTACAGCTCATCACCCTGACTGCACTGAAGAGCTCTTGTCAGAGCAGAGCAAGGGCTGAGTACCCAAAGCATTCTCTTGTTTCCCTGGTTTTTACAGCACCCTCTCAATGAGGAGATGAAACAACACCAGGAAATGGAATGACACATTCATGAACAACTTCCCTAAGCTCTGAAGTTCTGTCTTGACAGTAGAGTTCTTGAGAGGGAAAGTCCAAGCAGAGAGTCACATTATCATGTCCAGCATCCATGCAGGTCACAGAATCCAAGTTTAATTGGTGTTTCCATCTGCCACCCACTCCAGCAGAGAATCACTGAGGTTGGAAAAGACCTCCAAGGTCATAAAGTCCAAGCTGTGCCCCATCCCCACGTTGTCCCCACCCAGAGCTCTGAGTGCCACCTCCAGGAGTTCCTGGGACACCTCCAGGGATGGGCACTGCAAACCTCCCTGGGCACTTCCAGTTCCTGAGCTCCCTTTCCATGGGGAAATTCCTGCTGCTGTCCCACCTGAGCCTGCCCTGGCCCAGCCTGAGGGGTTCCCTCTCCTCCTGTCCCTGTTCCCTGGCAGCAGAGCCTACCCCCCCTGGCTGTCCCCTCCTGGAAGAGCCACAAGGCTCAGGAGGGGCTTGTTGGGATGTCCAGAACTCCATGGACTCCTGGACTCTATGATCTTTGTGGATCCCTTCCTACTCAGGATATTCCATGATTCCTCACAGAGTCCAAGGCAGCATTTTCCTTGCTGTTCATAAAACGCTCATTTTATACCATCAGGTAGAAACAATCAATCCAATAATTACTGACCTATTTAATGGCAGCCACAGCCACCTTTTCCTGCAAAGTTAAGATTCAGGTAAGACAAGAAACGTCTGAAAAAGCACAAAAAAAAAAAAACCAAAACAAAACAAAACATGGGCAGCTGTTTTAAGCCTCCTCATAGTCAGCAACTGCAGGCAGTAAAAGGAAACAGCAAAAAGCAGTTTGCATCACTGAGCACCTTCAGCTGTGTTCAGCTACCCCAAAGCAACTTGAGGAACCATGAAATATTTACAGTAAATTTGTATCAACTGCTCAGTCTCTTCACTGTTAAACACAATTTAAATCTGAGCTATTTCACGGTTAAATGTGAAAGAGGAGATGGAAAAAGGATTGCAAGGTCCCATCCTCTGGAAAAAGTTACAGCTAATATCAGGTTGGGACACATTTTAATAGGGCTGGGTAAGCAGAGGCAGCACATTCCCATTTGGTTCTGCAAGGAGAACAAAGAGCAGTGCTCAGATTCCTGTTGCAGCTCCCGACTAAACAAGTTAACCATAAATCAGAAATTGTAACAGCAGGGAAGGTACAGTTACTCAAGAGTTACACCCTACTCCCAAGGGGAGAGCTGGAGGGTAACTCAGTTCACAAGCAGCTCCCTTCCCAGCTCCTCAAAGTTCTTCAGGACCTCAAATGGTGAGCACTTCTCCAGTTCCTTAAGGATGAGCTCAGAGAGGAGCAGGATTCCCCATTTAACAGCCAGCTTCCAGCACAACTCAGCGTGGCTCAGGCTGGAGTAAAGCAACAGGAGAAAGTGCTGGCACCAGGGAGGGAATTCTCCAATTCCAAGGAGGAAGAGCAGCAGCCCAGGGCAATCACTTTCTCTCCACATCCACACTGTTTTTTTCTAGGTGATGTTACAGCACGAGGATTGTCACAACATCTCTCGGTAACACCACAAGGACTCGGTGCTGGAATTTATTTGTGCAGATTTAAACAGGGCTGAATGGAGGAAGACATTGTTTTTTCCACTGGCTTCATCCAACTCCTGGCTTGAGCCAACTGCTTACTCTAAAAGCAGCAGAATTACCCAGTTAAGAACAGCAACAAAAACAAAAATCTTAAGGAAATTTGCATCACTTCAAACAAAATGCACATTCAGAGACTGTGAAGGCAAAGTCACCTTTGTGTTCCCTCTCACTACTCTGTACTTAGCAACCAAGATTCTTCAACACAGATTTCTGTAAAAATGTGCTTTTTAAAGAGACAGCCCTTCAGTGAGCTCAGAAGAAAAGACAAATCAAACGATCCTGGCTGCCTGATTCCTGGCAGGAAAAATGGCAGGATGGATTCTCCGTCCATCTTAGATTGACATAAATAGTGCCCGAGTTTTTCAGCTCCATAAATCCTGCAGCTCAGAAAGAACACTCTCAAAAACCTTCCTGCCTGCCTGATTTTATCTTTTTTTCTTTTTTTTTGCTTGTCTTATTTTGGGGAAACTGGGATGTGATTTACAGTGTTTCCTTTCCAACCCAGGGTCGCTGCATCATTTGAATAAGGGAAGCCTCAAGTAGTTAAGTATCTGAAAAATAAGCTTTATTCTGATTTTAATTATACCCCTTCTACATCCCGTGTGAAATGTTCTTTCCAGCTCTATTTCATCCACACTGAGCTGAAAGAAGAGGGGCTCCCATTCCTTGTTCTTTCCCCTTACTACAGGAGGTTAGGAACAGGCACAAGACAGGAAGGGAAGAATAAGAAGAATATAAACACATCTCAATTTTACAAAGCAGAGGTGTTTAAAGAAACGTGAAATTGGAAGGGAATTTGTATTCAGGGGGAGACCGTGCCCGGATTTCTGTCTCAGTCTGGAATTCAACGCTCAACTCCGTGAAATCTCTGAGCCCTCAGAAACAGCTTTATTTATTATTTAGGCTATTACTCCAATACAGGGGGTTTCACAGCTTTTAGGTTTTCCCCAGCTTTCCCAAGAGCAGGGCAACACATCATCCCCTCATCCTCAAAGGCTGCAGCCCGTTAACTTTTCACAAGCACCCTCTAAGCTGGCGCTTAGATGGAACTTCCAAGCGGGTTAAAATCAGGCAGAAAGACACTTTGACTCCCTAATTTGTAGCGGGCTGAGAGTAATTAAGCAGTCACATATCCAATGACTTCCAGCACATCGTAAAGCGTTCCTGTCTGGCCTAACTGCTGGCAAGTGAATGAAAGAACAAGTTAATGACGGTGAACCCCGACACCGGGATCAATACCCGAGGGATACAGAGTGACAGAAAACGACAACATTTCTTTCAGCTTAACACCAGCAGCTCCAAACGTTTGCCATCACGTCCGTCTAAACAAAATCCAGTCTCACCAAGACGCTTTGCCACTGGACAGCTACTCTTCCTTTCCAACTTTTTCCAGGGGGAACTTTCTAGCAGGCGCTTTTATCTAGAGATGCATTTATTTCCCTTCTTAAACCACTGGTTTTCCACGCAGCTGGCAGGACTGTTCCCGCAGCAGATGCTCTGAGAAGCAATCGGGGAAGGCTTATATTGCTACTGTTGATCTGCTTGCGAACCCCTTCTCATTTAAATGTCACAAGCTCGTAAAAACTCCATCCATCCTCTCCCTGTGCCCTCAGCTGACCATCCCCATCACCAACCAAACAACCAAACCCCAGCCTCTGAAGCTGCCATTCACCACCGTGCCAAAGCACGGCTTAAAACGAGAGCCGGTGCAAGAAGCAGGCAGGATACCCACCTTATGGCAGCCAGGATAGGTTGCCATGGTGTTGAGGGTAGAGGTGCTGGGATTCTTGCTGGTGCTGGCCATGAGGCTCTGGATCTGCGTGAGNAGCAGGCGCTTTTATCTAGAGATGCATTTATTTCCCTTCTTAAACCACTGGTTTTCCACGCAGCTGGCAGGACTGTTCCCGCAGCAGATGCTCTGAGAAGCAATCGGGGAAGGCTTATATTGCTACTGTTGATCTGCTTGCGAACCCCTTCTCATTTAAATGTCACAAGCTCGTAAAAACTCCATCCATCCTCTCTCCCTGTGCCCTCAGCTGACCATCCCCATCACCAACCAACCCGCAGCCTCTGAAGCTGCCATTCACCACCGTGCCAAAGCACGGCTTAAAACGAGAGCCGGTGCAAGAAGCAGGATACCCACCTTATGGCAGCCAGGATAGGTTGCCATGGTGTTGAGGGTAGAGGTGCTGGGATTCTTGCTGGTGCTGGCCATGAGGCTCTGGATCTGCGTGAGCTCCTGCCTCAGCACCTGCTTCTGGTGGAAGCTGAACGCCGGGTGGTTGGATGCCATGGTGAAGAGCAACAGGAACTCATCCCCCGTGCGGCCCTCGTTGAGCTGCAGCCCGTAGTTGTTGATGACCGAGTCGATGTGGGTGAGGGTGCGGAACAGGACCCCGGCGGCCTCGCGGTGGGCAGAGCCGAGCAGGGCGAGGGATACCAGCAGTTTGCTGCGCACCACCTCGTCCGTCAGGTTGGTGAGGCTGCCCAGGTCCGCGGGGTTGTTGGCCTTGATCTCGGAGTCGCGCAGGGAGTGATAATCCTTGCGGGCCAGGTCCTCCAGGNTCCCTCCGGCGGGCGCCCGGTGCCTCCATCCCCCGGCCCCGCCGGGCCCGCCCCGCCGCCGCGACCGCGGGAAATAATCCCTCCCGGGCGGAGGGGCACGGAGCGGCGCGCACAACCCGCCGGCCGCTGCGCGCAGGCGGAGGGATCCCGCGGTGAGCAGGCTCGGCCGCGAGCGGAGCGGGAGGAACAGGGAGCGACGGGCGCCTTCGCTCCCGGCCTGACCCCGCGGCGGGACACGCCCCCCACAACGCTGATTGGCCCGGCCGCCCGCTCGTCCGCGGCGATTGGCTGAGACCGCGCTTCTCCCCGCCCCCTCCCTCGCTCTCGGGAGAGGGGTCTCGGGGGCTTGTCAATCCTCCCGGTTTAGCCCCGCCCCTGAGAATGATTGGTCGAGGAGTGCTTAAATAGGAGAGGGGCGGGAAGAGGCGCCTTTTGTGTGTGGCCGCCCGCGGGTGCGGAGGGGCCGCGGCTGCGGCCGCCCCTGCCCCGGGGGGCTCTGAGGGGCGATGACCCCGCTCGGGGCACAGCTGTGCCTTGCCCTGCTCCCGCTGACCCCGCAGAGCTGACGGGTTTGTGCCTGGGGCTCCCGTCCTCCCCGCAGGGTTATGCCTGCAGGCTGGAGAGGAGCCTCGGGATGCATCCCGCCATCCCAAATGGTGCGAGAGCGCCTTCCTTCCTTCTGTCCTTCATGGCCGGTGCATTCAAAGTCTGTCCCCCGAGTGCTGCCCATGCCCTTGGCTGCTGCCACTGTGGGNGAGTCGCGCAGGGAGTGATAATCCTTGCGGGCCAGGTCCTCCAGGCAGGCGCCCAGGAAGCGCAGCTCCAGCGGGATGCACAGGTCCAGGAGGCCGCACAGGAACTCCACGCGCTGCGGGGAGGGCAGCTCGGAGAACCAGCGGTACACGCCGTCCCGCTGCAGCCGCGGGCACCGCTTCTCCACCATGGTGCCCCGCGCCGAGCACGCCCCGGCCGGGGCTCGCACACCCGGCCTGGGGCAGCCCCGGGCGGGCAGGGCCGGGCCGGGCNAGAGGGGCGGGAAGAGGCGCCTTTTGTGTGTGTGGCCGCCCGCGGGTGCGGAGGGGCCGCGGCTGCGGCCGCCCCTGCCCCGGGGGTCTCTGAGGGGCGATGACCCCGCTCGGGGCACAGCTGTGCCTTGCCCTGCTCCCGCTGACCCCGCAGAGCTGACGGGTTTGTGCCTGGGGCTCCCGTCCTCCCCGCAGGGTTATGCCTGCAGGCTGGAGAGGAGCCTCGGGATGCATCCCGCCATCCCAAATGGTGCGAGAGCGCCTTCCTTCCTTCTGTCCTTCATGGCCGGTGCATTCAAAGTCTGTCCCCCGAGTGCTGCCCATGCCCTTGGCTGCTGCCACTGTGGGCAGCAGGTGCCTTTTCCCTGCATTTTTACTCAAAACGCCTCACAACAGCCACGAGGAGCCTGTGGAGCAGCAGAGGGAATGGCCACGATGCTCTCCTTCCTCAGCCGCTGTTTGAGGATGACAAAGAGCCTCAGGGATGCAGCCTGAGCTGCTGCTGGGTGCCGATGCCAAAACCCCGATAAAGCTTTTGGCAGCGGCGCTTTGCCTGATCCACCACCAGCCCAACCCGCAGCCAGCTTGGCACCTGACTCCAGATTGTCTTTAAATACAGTGTGGAAACAAAAGAGACACCAAAGACCTCTCAAAATGATCATTTTTTTTCGGCCTCCACGTTCCCACTTTCTCCATCCTAAGCTGTGATTCTGGCTGACAGCGACATTGCACATTTTCTAGCAGGGCTGTCGGCTGCAGATCCGCTCGGGCGGCCAAGGGGCGGCCACAATTTCTGTTTTTCGTGGTGTTTTTCCATGGAACTCGGCTGTTTGGCTGTGGTAGCCCAGTAGCCAGACTGCACATCAGCTGGGTCAATGACACAGGGGAAGAGCTTTTAACTGGCACAAGCCAGGAATAACATTTTTAAATGCAGCCCCAGGCAGGCAGTGAACGAATCCATGGGTTTTATATGATGGTAATCTTGGAAGATGGACCGTGTGTTTTATTTTCACAAGTGCTACGTTGCTGCCCCGCAGACAAACAAAAGACCCTGCATTGATGATTTTAATGGCAAAATTGCATTTTATCTCGAGATTATCTTTATGGGATGTGCAGATGCCCAAGTGTGGGCTCTCACATGAGTTGTGGGACCACTTGTGCTGGTAGCACAGGAGGGAAAAAGTCTCATTCCTCTGGGTGATGGTTTATTGGAAATCTCATTATACACCTTGCTGAGACGAACTGCTGCCCCACAAACATCCCAAATGCCGGCAGTTTATCCTTTTTTATTTCCCTGTGGA
Source organism: Alaudala cheleensis (assembly GCA_013398995.1). Lineage (NCBI taxonomy): Eukaryota > Metazoa > Chordata > Aves > Passeriformes > Alaudidae > Alaudala > Alaudala cheleensis. The sequence continues at coordinate 108,966 of VWYE01004468.1, forward strand.
ATATCGCAGGCCATCGACTGCATTTATTGGAGCCCCACTGAAATGCAGGAGTCAGCAGGCAGAGGACACTGACTGGGGCTGAATAATGTCACAGATTGTAAAGAGACACAACCCTGCAACACACAACTCCTGCTGTCAGAGGGTCCTTGACAACCCCTCAGCCTCTCTGTGTTCCTTTCCTTGCAGAGATCCCTCTGTGCAAACCATATGTGCTTCCTTTTCCTGCCTGGCATTGTCCATGGGAGGAAGGGATGTGTGGCAAACAGAGGAAGTGCTCTCAGTCCCTTAGGAAAGGTCTGCACTGAGTTCTAGCCCGGGCCAGGCCGTTGGCATGGCCATGATGAGTTCTTTGGTGGCCTTTCTGCTTATTTTGATGTCTTTATCCATCCTGAAAGCACGTCCTCTATCCACTAATCCGTCCTGAAAGCACCACGCTGGGCTCAAAGTCAGGTTTCTGCAGCAAGGTGAAGAAGGTTGAAACTTTCTGCAGGTCTGAGTCTAAATAAACGTTTGAATGAGAATTTTGTTGCAAAAGGGTCATTCTGTGGTTTACAGATGGAAATTTTTTATCTTTGATGCCAGACAGCAAAGCAAACCCTAATCCAAAGTGTAATAGATGAACTGGGAGCCTTTTCTCTGATTAGAAGTGACTTTGGGTGAAGCCTGAGGAAACCAAAAGGGGCATGGCATATAATTCTGTCACCAAGAATTCCTGGCTGTGCAGGGGCAGAGCCAGGAACTGCTTTCAGGCAGATAAATCAACGGAGTAAGAGCTCATGTTACCTCTTGTCCCGGCACTGGGGTGGGAGTGAAGGTCGTTCTGGGGTGCCTGGGCAGCCCTGTCCCTCCTGTGAGCACAAAACACCAAAGTGGTTCCTCATTTCATCCCCAGATCAGCCCATTTGCTGCCTGTTCTCCCTGAAAATTCTCTTTGTGTGCACTTGACACAAAGATTCCTTGCTGGAGTAATCAGTAAGCAATAACTAATTTTTCTCTTTTTATATTTTTGTTGGATGTTGCAGTCAGCTTAGGACTGAGAGAGGGTCCAGTCCTTCAACACCTCAGTTTTACCTGCTGATTCTAAGGGTCTGAATTCTCCTGTTTGGGTTTCCTCAATCCTGTTAAACCAAGGGGCTTGGCTGAAGTGCTTCTTTCCCTTCAAGCAGCACCTCAGAGCCATTGCAACAAAAACCTTTCTCACAGGACTGAGTTATCATATCCAAATTATCACAGGTAATTCCCTCCTGTGAGTTTGACTCCATGCAACAGAGAATGGCCAAAAGCCTGTAAAAATCAACTGAAATAATTCAGTGTGAGGCAGGTGACTGAGCCCAGTGTGAAAGGAGATTGTTCTCTCCTGTGTCCATCCACAGAGACAATGGAAATGAGAATCTCTACCACGGAAAAGGAGATTTATTTGGGAGGCTGCTGGATAAAGTTGAGTTACCCAGATCCATCAAGTGCCCAGTGCTCCCAGCCCACAGAACTCCTCCACAGGGACCCTCTCAGAGCTTTTCCCCCCCTCATTTAGGAGCCTTTAGGAAACTGTTCAACGCTCGCAAAATCTCCTGCCCGTTTAATGACAGGCTTGACATTTTAAACCTCCTAAATGTGGCTCAAATCTTAGCACTTCTTCCAGAAATCCAGCCTGGAAATCCCAAACCTTCCACCCAAAATGCTGGCAAAGCCAGAGCCGAGCCCACTGCTGTCTGGGGTATGAGTCAGCTGTGATGGGCAGCCTTCCCTCGGGTGCCTTCCGTGCCAAAACAGCTTTCCTTCTTTTGGGGATTGAACGCTTTCCCAGCATGATCTGATCTGAAAGCCCACTCTGCACACGGAGGAACATAAAACCTGCCAGACCAACTGGGTGTTTGGAGTGGGATCCCTGTGCCTTTCACCCCACAGCTGCCGGCTCCTTCGGAGATCCTCCTTGGGGATACTCCTTGGGGATCCTCCCTGGGGATCCTCCTTGCTCTCTCCCGGATTTCCCGACGCTGATCATCCCCTCATCCCTGCCTTGTTGCAAACCTTCCAATCCACCCCGAAATTCCCTGACCCTGCGGCTCCACCCTGCCCTTTCCTGCCGGGATGCGCGGAGTGGCAGCGGCAGGAGCCTTGCGTGTCTCCGCTCCGACCCCGCGGAAGGGGAAGATAAATATTGCCCTTGCATGTTCTCCCAACTACTTCTGAGCACACGGGCCGTTTCCTGTCGGGGCTTTCGCGCAGATGCTGCAATCGGAGCTCTCGGGCTTGAAAAAACAAACAAACCCCGGCTTTGAAGCGCGGAGAAAAATATCACGTGGGCTTTGGGAAGAGGGGAAAAAAAAAACAACAAAAAAATAAACCAAACCTAAACCAAAAAGCGGCCAGATGTCGGGTCCGCAGCGTCCCTTTGGAGTCTGATTTTCAAGGATGAAGCCGGAATTGGTTTGGGAGGGTGGGGAAGGTGTCCTTGCAGTGACAGCGAGGGATGGATTGAGGGCTGCCAGGGATGAGCCGGTGCTTGCGAGTGTCGCTGCCCTCTGCCGATAGACTCCGGCACGCACACTACGGGCTGGAAATACGGATTTTCCAGCGGTTTTTTTTCCAGCTGGAGGCATAAGAGAGACACTCGCCTCCCTTTCAGCGAAGATCCCCCCTCAATCACTCTCTGCTTCAGCTGCCACCTTTCAAAATTCAAAGTGTGATCAGCCCTGAACATCCCTCACCGCGTGTGTGTCCCCTGTGTCCCTCCCAGCAATGCTGGCACGTCCCTGCCTGGCCCCAGAAGCCCGCATTGCCCTTCTGGCTTTGCGTGGTTCCCTGTGGGACTTCCTTCAGAGCGAAAATCCACAGTGCCTGGCTGCCAAAAACTCTGCCCAGCTCCCTTCCCTTGCTCCTGCATCTGTCCTGGGAACTGCTGCAAAAGGAACACCCTTGGGTTTGTCTGTGCAGGGTCTGTCCCTGTTTATCCCAGCTGGAGGGACAGGGATGCCCCAGCCTGGCCCCCCTGCCCCTGGAAAAAGCCCCCAAACTGGTGCCTGTGTCACCTCAGCAGCAGATCCCCACCAGAACACTTGCTGGGGGCCAGGATAACGTGGTTCACATCTCACTTTCCTCCCCATGGACAAACCAACACCTTCAGGACAAACAAACCCTGGGTTTGGTGGGGCTCGTGGGAGACTCCAGCATTGTTCTGCTCCCTGCTTTACCCTGGGTTGTAAACCCAGTTCCTTCAGAGAGGCACCACTGCAGATCATCACCCACAGAATTCCTTTGCATTCCTCTTTGGAATATTCCCTTGCTTCAATCCTACCCCACCAAAGTCACGTTTTGGGTGACTTTACCAAATTAGGGACGTGTAGCAGCCCAAGCTGGAGTTGTCCTCTGTGACCAGGGGCTGATTCCAGCCCCCATCCATTACACAATGGTGATTTAGTCCTTGCTGAAGCCAAAACACTTCAGAGCTGGAGAGGAAAATCTGGAAGTATTTACTTGATTACTCCAGTGACATTCCTTGGGGTGTTTTTTTACATCATATCCCCTTCTCTCACTGCCTTGGGTCAGCATTGCAATAACCAGCTTAAAGTGCTGGAGGAGAAAGGACGGGGAAGAAAAGGAAAGTGCCCAAGTAGGTGCTGGGTGTGGGTGTCAAGTCCAGTTTGCAACACTTGGAATTCTTGCTGCAGTTGAAAATCAGCTTGGGCAAAAATGAAATTGTTTGGGTTGGAAAGGACCTTAAAATTTATACAATTCCACCCCCTGCCATGGGCAGGGACGCCTTCCACTGTCCCAGGGTGCTCCAACCTGGCCTTGGACACTTCCAGGGGCAGACACAGCTTCTCTGGGCACCTGTGCCAGGGCCTCCCTACCCTCACAGGGAACAATTCCTTCCCAATATCCCATCTAACCCTGCCCTCTGGCAGTGGGAAGTCCCCATTCCATGTCCTAAAGTCCCTCCTGGAGCCCCTTTAGGCCCTGGAAAGGGCTCTGAGCTCTCCCTGGATCCTTCTCCTCCCCAGGCTGAGCCACCTTTAGAGAGCTGATGTCACCTGTCCCTCCTTCAGGCCCCCCATGAAACACTTGTGTGCAAATTCCCACTATTTACACGTTGGGAGGAGTGCTGGAATCTCACACTGGGGACGATTTCCTGAAGAAACCCACAAATAGCTTCTGAATGACGACCAAAATGAGAAAATTGGGATTGGTTCACGGGCAAGTCGTGAATAGAGAAAGAGATGAAATTAGCTGAATGAACTGCTCATTATGCATTATTCAGCCAGCTGTACTAATTAGTGCCTTAAGGACTGTTCCTGTTCCCACTGCAGCCAACTCTGAAACTCCTTTTGATTTCAGTGGGAGCAGGACAGAGCCCTCAGAGAACGGGCCTGGTGCCTGCTCCCTCTGCAATGCCTCATGTTTCCTTTTCCTTTTACTATTTCTTTCTGATTCCAATCTTTTGTGCCTTCTATTAAAGAAGCTTCTGAAATGTCCTGCGTGGTGATCAGTTCATCACAGGGACAGAAACGTTCCACCAGTCCCGTGCCTGATGTGCTCCCTGAAGGGAAAGGTTTTTCATGTCTCCTCTTGGCTTTGCTTTTACCCAGAGGAGGAGAGAAGCTTGAAAACCTTTTAGAAAACACAATCCGTCCAGAAATGTCACTGGAGCAGGAGGTGCTGGATTAAATGTTTGCTCTCTGAGTTCAGAAATTGCAATTAGGCATTTAATTTAATTTATTTTCTCTGTGTATGGATAATGTTTGTGCTGGCTCTTTCCCATTAAAATTTCCTACAGCCCAGAGTGTGGCAATGTTAGAAAAAGCCACCAAACTGGTGCCTGTGTCACCTCAGCAGCAAATCCCCACCAGATCATTTGCTGGGGGCCAGGATAACGTGGTTCACATCTCACTTTCCTCCCCATGGACAAACCAACACCCTCAGGACAAACCAACCCTGGGTTTGGTGTGGCTCATGGGAGACTCCAGCATTGTTCTGCTCCCTGCTTTCTCCTGGGTTGTAAACCCAGTTCCTTCAGAGAGGCACCACTGCAGATCATCACCCACAGAATTTTCCCAGCTGGTGCTGAGGCCACCAGGACCCTGATGGATGCTCAGATCCCAGCTTGGACTTGAGGGGATCGCATTTAAATGAATTATTCCCCTCTTGCTGCAGAGGTCCTCCCAGCCCAAGGCAGAGGTGTCTGCACTCAGGACTCTGTAGTGAATTTCTGGCCAGAGAACAGCTTCCCATTTCCATTTTTTTCCTGCATTTTGCCAACCATGTTGGACCAGCCACTTTTCCCCTCCCAGTCCTTTGGGTCCCCAGGGAAGGAGCAGCAGCACTGCAGCCCCACAGAGCTGCTGGTGCCTTCCTGCCCCGAGCCGGAGCTGCTGTGGGATCCCTCCCCAGCAATCCACTGACATTCCCTCCAGGAGGGAGGCAGCAGAGGATGCAGCAGCAGCTCAGCCTGCAGGAATCTCCCCAACCCCACTCTTTGGGCTCCTCTCCACAGACTGCCTAAAATGGCTATAAAGGAGCCTCGGCGTGGAATTTATTTTCTTCCTCAGCCCGTCCTTAAAATAACAAACAGCAGCAAAGCGGTGACACGCAGCGCCTCTGCTCGAGCAACGCCGACCTTCTGTTTGTGAGAGAGGAAACTCCAAATAACTCCTCGATTTGTGCTTCCTCTCTCCTCCTTCCTCATCTCCTCCTCCTCACTACTGTGTACAAATCTGTTCTGCCCGCTCCAGCAGTCCCCCCCCCTCTCGATGAGCTGGTTTTTTACGCCATGTGATGGTTATTTAATTTCCTCTTTCGCTTCCAACGCGGCCAATATTTCTCTTCCCTCGTGGGATGCGCGCCTCTGTTTACACGCCGATGTCAAAGGGAGGGGGGAAGGCCGGCTCCTCTGCGGGGCCAGCAGACAGAATTCCTGCCCTCTGACTGCATCCCGAGGAACAGCAGCTTCCCTCTCTGAGCAGGATCCGAGGATGTGTTTCAAGTTAGCGCAGACATCCTTTCCCCAAAGAGGGATGGGGAGGCTGCTGTGCTAAAACCTGGCTCTGTGGTGCTTTCTGATTACAACGAGCAAGGCTGGGAAAACAACACCAAATCGACTTTTTTATTCCCCCCCTATTCTTTTTTAAAGGCAGCCCAGTGTTTCAGCACGGGTAAAAGGGAGATTGTAAAGCACCACTCCGACAAAAATCCGACTGAAATCAATGTGACTCTCAAAAAAAAGCAGGATTTTACCAGGAGCAGCTTTCCTTTGTTCAGAGCTGTGCTCTAAACCGAGTTAGGAACCATCTTTTCCTCATTAAATTTGTTTCCTTTCAGCGCTGATCCTTTCCCTTCATTACCACATGCAATTTTTAATTTTTTTTCCTTTCTAAAGCCCTCATAGCTAATATCACAACTATAGATCTTGGGGTTATTTATAGCCCTAAACTCCGCAGAGAGCTGTGTGTCTTGTTGCTGTGGAAACTGGGATTCTAAAAGTAAAAGGGTTTGGAAGGGATTTCAGAAGAGACCTGCTGAATTTCGGGACTGGCTTTCACTTCTGGAGGTCTGTGTTCAACCGTGCCTTAAATTTACAGGTAAAATTCACCTGAGGGGCTCAGGAAACCCTCTGGGAATGCTGGGGAAAACTGGTGCTGTGGTTTTTTATGGTCTGGCACATCACAGCCTGGTTTTTGCTCTCTGTTGTGAGACAAAAGATGCACAGGAAGCCATGAGAGTGTCAAACTCTTGGTGTCACCAATGGCTCTGGGCAGTTTGGGTGTTTTCTTTAGCTTTCGTTGGTTTTTGGCAGCTTTTTCCTGAGGGAAATGCCACCTGATGTGCTGGAACCTCCTGCAGCCAATCATTGAATCATGGAATGGTTTGGGTTGGAAAGGACCTTGGAATTCATCCCATCCCACCCCTGCCATGGCCAGGGACACCTTCCACCATCCCAGGTGGTTCCAAACCCTGTCCAACCTGGCCTGGGACACTTCCAGGGATCCAGGGGCAGCCACAGCTTCTTTGGGCACCTGTGCCACGACCTCAGCACCCTCACAGGCAGGAATTTCTTCCCAATATCCCACATCTCTCATTTTGAAGCCATTCCCCTGTCCTGTCACTCCAGTTCCCCTCTCCAAGGGCTCCAAGCTCCTTTCCACATCTTTGAGAGAGGCACGGAGCAGCGTTGGCTGGAAACTGGAATTTCCTGTATTAAAGTGTAATTTAAATGATTTTATTTCTCTCTAGGTGTAGAATTTAAAGGACAAGGGTGAGATTGATGGGCTGGGTCCTGCTCCTACCCCCCTCCTCCTCTGGCAGCCCAGCAAGGGGCAGGCTCTCACCTGGCACAAATTCCATGTTTTACCTGGGCAGGGATCTCACTGAGCCACGCAGGGAAAAGCCAATTCTTTCCCCAGGGATTCCCAGAGTGGATCCAGCTCCTGACTGGAAGCCAAAAGCTTCCTGCCCCCTGTGCCTGGATGCTGGGGGCTGACAGGAGCCCTGTGCCTGCCACCACCCCGGCCTTTCCCGTGCCTCTAAATGCCACGTGTCCCCTCCCAGCTGGGCACGAATCCCTGGAGAGCTTCCCTGGCTACGGGTGTCACTTTCTAGCTTTAAAAATACCTTCTAACCCAAGCAGGAATTCTGTTTACAAACAGCTCCCGAGCCAAGCCCCACCTGAGGGTCTGAGCTACTCCCAGCGCGCCAAACTTGGGAAAACATCCTGGAAAATCCTGGGGGAGAGGAGGGGGAAAGGGAAGGACAGACAATAGGATTAGGCCAAGGGGTACGAGCCTTAAATTCACAAACAAGGCCCGAATGTCAGCGCTGCTGAGCTCTTCCCTTGTATTTCCATGAGGAAAGCAGCGATCCCTGGATGCCCGGGGGTGAGAATGGGGCAGCCTCATCCTCCCCGAGAGCAGCCCCGACATTTGTTCTGCACATCCTGCAGCTCCACGCCGCGCAGCCGTGCCTGCCTCCGAGTTATTCCTGTGAGATGGCTTTAAAAATAGAAAGGCAGGAGCCGGGACTGAGCCTCTCCGTGAATTCAGTGACGGAGCTTTTCCATTAGAGGGTGCCAGGGACACGCTGTTGCCACAGAGCCCGGGAATCGCGCAAAACACAACTCGGTGCCCGGCGTTTCGGGGACTGGGCAAATCCATACCCATTTTTGGACCCGATTCTCGCCTAAAGGAGGACCGCGGAATGGCAGAATGCTCTGAGTTGGGAGGGACGCTCGAGGATCAGCAAATCCAAGCTTTGGATGTGCGCAGGGCGTTTCCAAGAATTCCCACCGAGTGCCTGAAAGCTTTGTCCAAACTGCACCGGGGGTGTTCTGCAGGCTGAGAGGTGTTTTCAAGAAGTGGATGTGCAGATCTCAGCATGCCCGGGGAATTTTGGGCGCTGTTTGGATGTGAAAAGGAAATCCTCATTTTAAAAAACCCAAGTATTATCCACAAAAAAAGTGGAAAATAAGAATTTGTGTGGCTGTCAGTGGTTGTGCTCGAGGTGTAGTGGTGAGGGCAGACCCTGCCAAAAATCACCCAACATCAGGAAACCAGTTATTGAATGGATTTTCTTCTCTAACCCAGAGAAGCCCCGTTGGAGGAGCAGAACATCCTCAGGTCTGGGCTGCTGGCAGCAGGCACAGCAGATTTAAAGGTGTCTTGCTTGGTTTTTGAAGCTTTTGAAGCTAAAATAAATTTCTGTCATTTCGTGAAGGGGTTGGTGAAACTGTTGGGATCAGTCCCAGAATCACAGAATGGTTTGGGTGGGAAGGGACTTCCAAACTCCTCTCATTCCACTCCCTGCCAGGGCAGGGACACCTTCCACTGTCCCAGGGTGCTCCAAGCTCTGTCCAGCCTGGCCTGGGACACTTCCAGGGATCCAGGGGCAGCCACAGCTTCTCTGGGTACCTGTGCCAGGGCCTGCCCACCCTCACATGAAACAATTCCAGCCCAAAATTCCATCTAAATCCTCTCTCTGGCAGTGGGAAGCCATTCCCTGTGTCCTGTCATTCCCAGCAGTGTGGACACCAGTTCCTCTGTGGTGCAGCTTTTTAGATTAAAAAAAAACAAGATGAATCCTTGGATCAGGAGATCTCTTTGTCCCTGCCCTGCCTCTGCAGGTCCTGGCCACATCCATCCCTGTGCATCCCTTTCCCCACCTGCCTGTCCAGCGTGGGATCTTCTGGAGCACCTGGATTCCTGGTTAATGAGGGGATGGGAACCTTCCTGGGATGACAAGGGAAAGCTACATGTGACCAGCAGTGAGGGAGGGGAAGGGAACGTGTCTGGATCCCCAAGGCTGACTCTGCAGCACATCCTGACAGCTTTTTGCTGTGGATTTCAGCCAAGGTGGCTCAGGTTTGGAGCCGTCTGCTCCCGTCCCAGCTCACAGTGGGGGACCCAGAGCAGATGGGAGGAAGGGCTGACCCTGAGCCACACCAGCAGGACTGATCCTCGCTCTCCTGCCTGGCAATTCAGGACAAAGCAGGACAGCAGTGCCCTGGCCAGGTGGGTGAGGGCTGTGCCAGCACACAGCCACCTCTTTCCCTGGTTTTTTGGAGGAATCTTCTGAGCCCAGAAGTCAGGATCGTGTGCTGGCAAGTGTTTCTGGCTGGCAGACAGAGAAGCAGGGATGGGAAAGGAGCAGGAGGCTCGTGTGAGACAGCAGTTTCCCAATAAAACCCTGCTTGGCTGAGTGCTGGTGCTGCCTGTGCCCCCCTTTTGGTGCTGCTGGCTTCCCTGGTGTCACCAGGAGGGATTTGGTGGATCCCATGTGGAGCTTGGACACACCAGGGGCTGCCCATCCCCTTTTTCCTTGCTGCTGTGGCCCAGGGACAAGAAGAAACCCTGTCCCCGAGTCTGTGGCCCCTGATTCCCTGTGAGCACCCCTGATTCCCTGGGGTGGGAACAGCAGGATCCGGGGCTGCAGCCTCATCCTCGTGGGGAGAGCCACTCGTGGCTGCTCTCCTCTTGCATTGCTGGAGAGTCCTTCTTCCCAAAACGATCCCAAAGAATTCTGGGGAGTAAAAACATAAACCAGAGGGGTGTGGGGAGGAGGACGGGGTGGGATGTGGGGTGGCACCGCCGAGCGCTTCAGGCTGGGAAGGGAAGGCAGGACGCGTGAGGACACGGGAGGGAGCACAGGCCAGCAGAGTGCACAGAGCAGCAACTGGCAAAGCTGGGGCTGGGCCAAGAAAATAAACATAGGAAGTGCTCGAGACTGATGAGAGCCATGGGCAGCCTGCTCTTGTTTGAGGAGGTTTTTTTGGGACACTGGAGCAGGCGCCTGTTGCCGACAGAGCGAGACCTCGGCCCTGCTCAGGCTTTCATTGACTTCAGCTGGGCCAGGCTTCCATTTCACATGGTTCTGGTTTTCCCCAGGATGTGATTTTCCCCTTTTTGGGATGCGTCCCTCCACCCCCCACTGCCCCACAGGAATTTTGGAGACTCAGACAGGGATTTGTACGGAGATTTTTGGAGATTTGTAGGGATGGGGCTGGGTGCTGCCAGCGTGTCAGGAGGAGCAGAGGCTGCTCTGCAGCACTCCAGAGCTTTGTGTGAGCACTCAGGATCAATAAATCCAGAGCTGAAGGCCAAATCTGAGTGCTCAGCAGCTCTGCTAATCAGCTGGGTGCCTGCATGCAGACTGAAAGCCAGCTCCTTCCAAATTGTCTCTTCCAACAAATCACCTGGAGGCTTTTCACTCCCAAAGTTTGAACTTGGGCCCCTTACTCTGGAATTTCAGCCCCACTGTGTGCTCCTGTCTCCTGATGGAGATGGGGCAATTCAAGGTAGGTGACAAATTGCAGCAGGTTTTCATCTGGCACCAGCTTTCACCCTGAGATCTCCAGAATTCACCATCCAAAATCCACAGGGTCTGGAAAATCCTGTCAAATCATGAGGGGAATTTGAAGGGAAGGCTCAAGCAGTACTGGAAAATATGAGCAGAGGGTAAAAGAGGAGCTTGGGGTGGTTGTGAGAAGAGGTTCTCCAGGAGGTGGAAGCCCAGGGCAGATTGTATTCCTGGCTGGGAATGAAGGGAATGAGGACAGGGAACGCAGCCTCCAGCTCTGCCCCTTTTGGGGAGCTCCGTTCATCCCATCACTTCTGGGATGAGTTTCAGCCCAAATCCAAACGTTCCCTCACTTCAGAGCAGTTCCCAGTGGGATTTCTCAGCCCCTGTTTCAGCAGGGCCCAGGTGTGCATCTCATCCCAGGGAAAACCCAAACATCCTCCTCTCCCCCCTCCCTGCTGCTGCTGCTCTGTGCCCCCGGCAGTGACAGCCGAGTTAATCTGCTTTGGGATCCTCATGGCTCCATCCCTGCAGGTCTCACTGTTGGAGGGAGACGTTCCTTTATCCCTCACCCCTTTCTTTTCCCCCTGGATTATCCCACGTTAGCAGAACCACGTAATGCAGCAACAATTCACTGCTCCTGAATCCTGCTCGCTGATTCCTTAAGCAGATCTCCAAACCCTGTGAATCTGCCTTGGAGTTTGCTGAGGGTTTGTTTTGTGCTTTCCTCTTTTTTATTATTTTTTTATTATTTTTTTTCCTTCAAACCCAATGCATGAAATGTGCAGGTGAACTTTCTGCTCTGACTTTTGAGAAGCAAAGGAGTTTCTCATGTTGGGATAGGCCAGACATGACATTCCAGATGGAAGCGTGCCTCTGTTTAAATCCCTGCAAAACAGGCTGCAAGGAGGAAACCCTCCATCAAATATGGAATAAATCCTTCCAGGTATTTATCTGCCCAGAAAAAAGCTCCTTGACCACCCTTGTGTGACAGCATTTCAGAAGAAAAGAATATGAGTAACATCAACTTTTTTACATTGCTGTGTCTTCTTGGTTCACTGAGAGACATTTCTTTGTTATGAATTATGAATCCCTATTGCTGTGGTCCAAACAATTCTGGGAACTTCTGCCACTGGCTTTCAGAGCCCAGGGAAATCTCAGTGTCCTCTGCATTTGCAGTGCTCAAAGCATTTCCAAACATTCATTATTCACACAGGAATTCACATCAGCAGCTCCATTAAACTCAGGGTGGGAGCTCTGCTTTCTCATCAGGGGCCAGAAGACTTCTGGAGGTTTATTTCTTCCCCTGAGAGCAGATTCTGATCCCAAGGGGTCAGAGCAGCACCTTTGGCAAAGGGTGGGACCAGAGCAGTGAGTGTGTCCTTGGTCCCTGCCTCAGTTTCCCCAACAGTGATGTCACATTTGAGGATTCCACTGGGAGCTTGAGGAAAAAATAATTTTTAAAAAAACCAACAAAAATCCATTTGGCCAATACTTGTAAATCCCAGCTCTCACAGTCCAGGAGTTCTGAAGGATCACAAAATCCTGCAATGGTTTGTGTTGGAAGGGACCTTAAAGATCCCATCCCACCCCCTGCCATGGCCAGGGACACCTCCCACTATCCCAGATTGCTCCAAGCCCTGTCCAGGCTGACCTTGGACCCTTCCAAGGATGAGGCAGCCACAACCTCAACCTCTCTGGATTATAAAAATTCTCAGAATTTAAAAAAAACCAACTTCCTGTTTTTTCTGTTAAGCCAGAAAAAAACCCCAAGCTCTTGGCAGGAAACACCCCAAATCCCCTCAAACCAAAAAAATACCCTCCAAGTCGTTTATTTCTTAACCTCATGCAACTTGAACCCTGTCTCAAAGCCGAGGATGGGCAGAGGGAGAAGAAATGGCTTTTTTTTCTTCCAGATTTGGCTGGGAGAGCAGGAGGAGCCCCACTGCAGCCCCTCCAGCCCCTCCCAGCAGCGGGCAGGAGCAGCCTTTGCCCGTGGCAGGGCGGGAGCTGGAGGCCAGCACGGCCAGCCCTGCTCCAAAGCAGGTTTGGTTTGCTCTGCTCACATTCTGTCAGCATTTCCTGACCATCCCAGCAGGAACCCGCGGGTGACAGATGTCCCGTAATCACCGGCAGCCTTCCCCCTCCTTGGGCTCAGCCTGAAAACCCTGAGCCTTGAAATGAGAGCCCTGGTGGGTTTGGTCAGTCCTGGCTGCCTCAGGTTTATTCACAGGCATCTTTCAGCTGGGGGAAATCGGGGGTTCTGCCCTGCCAAGGGGGATCCCAGAGCTCCAGGCTGGTGAGGAAATCCAGGGGGATGGGGAAGCCACGTTCCTGAAAATAAGGGGATTTTCCAGCTGGGATGAGGAGGGCAAAGAAGGGCTTCCTTCCTTCCTTCCTTCCTTCCTTCCTTCCTTCCTTCCTTCCTTCCTTCCTTCCTTCCTTCCTTCCTTCCTTCCTTCCTTCCTTCCTTCCTTCCTTCCTTCCTTCCTTCCTTCCTTCCTTCCTTCCTTCCTTCCTTCCTTCCTTCCTTCCTTCCTTCCTTCCTTCCTTCCTTCCTTCCTTCCTTCCTTCCTTCCTTCCTTCCTTCCTTCCTTCCTTCCTTCCTTCNGGTGCTGAGCCCAGAGCAGCTGTGGCTGTCCCTGGATCCCTGGCAGTGTCCAATCCCAGGCTGGATGGGGTCTGGAGCACCCTGGGACAGTGGGAGGTGTCCCTGCCATGGCAGGAGTTGGGATGGGATGAGTTTTTAAGCTCCCTTCCAACCCAAACCATCCCAGGATTCCATTCCATGCATCAGCCTCCCCTCATGGGTCCCTTCCATGACTCCAGCCCTGTTCCTCCTCTCCTGAAAGCACATCCATGCTCTGAGGAGCTCAGCCTGCCTGTGATTCCCTCCCCAGCTCCTTCCTCCAGGCTGCCCGATGGAAACTCCAGCATTGGGGGGAAAACCTCCACCTGCCCACGGGGAGGAACCACCCCCAGCCCACTCCCATCCCTGAGAACCTTTCCCTCCCCTGTGCTGGGCTGATCGGGATCAGCTCCTTTGCTGCTGTTTTTGTGCCCCTTGACTTCCACACGGAACCTGGCTCTATTTTTACCCGCCTCAAGCTGATTAGATTGGCAGTAATTGGCAGGATAAACAGCGCCTGTGTGCAGCAGGTCCATGCCATGCAGGGAACGCTCTCAGCCCGTGCCCAGGCAGGACAATCGAGGTGATTTATTGCCCACATGCCTGAAACATGCCCATTATCCAGCCCCATTATCCAGCCCCATCCTTCCTCTCGCTGCAGAAGCCATTTCCCCTGGCCACCCCTGCCAAACCTTTCATCCTTTTCTCCTCAGCTCTTCACAACCCTGCAGAAAAACCCCAAGGACAAGGCAGGAGTTTTTTTCCTTTCTGCTTCAGCCAGGTCTTGGCTTTCCCTGACCTGTGAGTTTATTAGCATTGGAGCAGGGATGGATTAAAAAAGAAAAGTGCTGCTTACAACTCCAAGGCTGACCTCGTCCAAGTAATTTGTTTTCCCACATTATATCCCTGGATGCTCCTGGGCACTCCTGGAAAGTATTTCCTGAGCGTGTTGTGGTTTTTTTCCCCCACCAAAAACCAGGATAAATCCCTGGCTGAGCATTCCTGCCTTGTCTGTGTTATTGATAAATCTCACTGAGCATTTCCTGCCTTCTCTGTGTCATTGATTGACCTCCCATTTCCGTGTGGGATCACCCCACTGCTCAAAACTCATGGAAAACATCCCTCTGTCTTTCATTTCCCCGGCTCCTGAGGTCTATTAATTACAACCAGTTTCTTCCTTTTCTGTGTTTATATTTTGTGTGTCAGCCTTGGCAGCTCTTTCCCTTCCTTTCCAAGTGTTCTTGGTTATTTTAACAAAGATTCCTGCCTGTGTTGCTGCTTTTTGGGTAAAAATATTGTTAAAGATTTCTCCCTTTTCAACACATTTTTCACTTTAAGTCCTTCTCTAAATTGATCTGGATTGCAATTATTCTCTGATTTGGGAAACAGGACCTTTAAAAGTGGCAAGTAAATATATAGATTTATATTTATTACTGTTTTAAGCTTGACTTCATTTGCACATAACAGATAAAACCAAGCCATGGAGGCCTGTGCCTGGAACAGTGAGAAATCCACCCTCACCTGCTGGAGTGGGGATAAATATGGAATTCCCTCATGCTGCAGACAATTTTTTTTTCCATTTGGATATTATCTTTCCCCCTGCCCCTCAAAGTTCTGAGGATATTTTTAATATTGGCAGCTCAGGACCTCCAGCATCCATCACTCAGCTGGATTTCTCCAGAGATCCCAAGGTTTTTATTAGATATTGTGGATGTGGCTGCTTAAAGGAGCAGAATGTGCCGAGCCCCTGCCTCAGACCCTTCTTACCTCGTGCTTTATTTCCCAGGATATTGACCCAGGAACACTCTGGATCATTTATTTCCTCGCTGTCAATGACTCAGAACCCCTGGGAGAGGGAGATCTTCTGCTCCCAGCCCATCCCAGGGGGATTCCAGTCAGGACTGGGCAGGTCAGGACCTCCAAGCAGGAGTGGAAATCCAGTGGAGAGGGTGGTTATGACACAGGGCTGCAGGAAAAAAATCCCTGAGGCACTGGGAGCAGGGTTCAGGAGTGGATTTAAGGGTTGGGCTCTGTGCTCCAGGAGGGGATGGAGTTTGTACAGGAGCATGGAGGGACAGGACAGGGGAGGAATGGCTCCAGACTGGAAGAGGGAAGGGTTGGATGGGATATTGGGGAGGAATTCTGAATTAGGATGGGAGACTAAGATGGGATACTTGGCACAGGTGCCCAGAGAAGCTGTGGCTGCCCCTGGATCCCTGGAAATGCCCAAGGCCAGGTTGGACAGGGCTTGGAGCAGCCTGGGACAGTGGAAGGTGCTGGGGTGGCACTGGATGAACTTTAAGCTCCCTTCCTACCCAAACCAGTCTGGGATCCTGGGATTCCAGGATTCTATTCAGCAATCCCACCTTGTCCCACTGTTTTGCTGCAGTTGGTTTCTTTGCATCCCGTCATTTCCCAATTGTATTTTTATTTTTTTGGTTGCATCTTTCCTCCTCCTTTCCATCACCAGCCTGGTGTGTCCCCAGCTTGGCTGCCAAGGACACCCCCAGGAGCTTTTCCCTTTGCTCCCTTTGGAGCTCTGCATGGACAACACCCATGGCTCCCACTGCCCAATCCTACTTTTTCTTCCCCCATCCACACTCAGTGATTTATTAGAAGCTGACTTGCCTTTTATTGTTTTTTTTCATCGTTATTATTTTATCCCAAACTTCATCTCACTCATTTCTTCATCCACACATGCACCAGGTGTTTAAAGAAAGAACCTGTCAGCTCTATCTAACACCATCCTGTGGTGGAAAATCCCCTGGAATTAGTGGAATCTCCTGGAGAAATCCAGCTTTCCACACCTGGCATGGCAGGAGCACCTTCATCCTGTGGTGGAAAAGCCCCTGGAATTAGTGAAATCTCCTGGAGAAATCCAGCTTTCCACACCTGGCATGGCAGGAGCACCTTCATCCTGTGGTGGAAAATCCCCTGGAATTAGTGGAATCTCCTGGAGAAATCCAGCTTTCCACACCTGGCATGGCAGGAGCACCTCCCACAGGGAACAGCCTGCTGGCATTCAGGGCTGGTGTGAAATCCAACCTGGGATTTCCTCTCCCTCATCCCTCTGCACATCAGCAGCACTGAGGAAATGTGAACTGGGCTGGAGAGGATTCCCAAGGCAGCTCATTGGGGCAGGAGGTTTCATTTTAAATGAAATCCTGACCCTTTGGAGGAAGTCTGGGAAAAGTCGGTTTATTTGGGGATAAAAGCTCAGGGCCAGCAGTGCCAGGGTTGGCACCACACCATCATTGCCTGGCACCTGTCAGGGTTCATCCAGCCCCTCCACTGCCATTCCCACAGCCAGGAAATCATGGAATGCTTTGGGTGGGAAGGGATCTGACAGCTCAGCTCATTCCACCCCTTAGGGACACCTCCCATTATCCCACGTTGCTCCAAGGCCTGGCCAACCTTGGACACTTCCCACCTGCTTTATTTGCCTTCCAAATAAATTGGACATTTTTGGAGCCTCATGGAGCCCACCTTCAACCCTTTAAGAACCAGAACATCCCTTTCTGACCAAACCCTCAGCTCCAGGAAATCCAAACCAGCTCATGGCCAGAAGATTTGCTCATGGGCTGCATTTTTAGAGTGGAACCTGCCCCATTCCTCATTCCAAAGGTGCTGTTCCCAAAATAACCCTCATTTTTTAAAGCCCCACACCGTTCCAATATAGATCCCATTCTCCTCTCTGCCTTCAGCACATGGTTGGGAATTTCTGTTTCACCAGGTAACATTAAACTTGCTGTTATTTTAAGCACCTGCTCCATGAGGAGCAGCATCCCACCTTGGTCAGAGGGGTGTCACACCTTGGTGCCTGCCTCAGATCCCTACATCCCACCAAATCCCTCCCAAAGGAACGGCTGGCCAATAATTAATTGGCTAATTAACATCTAAAACTACTATAACTGTCTAAAACCACTCAGAAAGCAACAGAAGGGGAGTGGAATTTCTTTTGCTCCCTGCCAAAATTTTCATAGGCGTTTTGAGCAACTTCAGTTCTGCTGTTTTTCTTGGAAAGTTTGGGGGTTTCCACCCAAATTCTCCCTCTATGGAAAGAAAAAAAAATGGGAGTTTGCAGTTGCAGCACCTGGAGTGTGGGATTTTTTAGGGAAGGAAACAACAAAGCCCCCCCAATGTATAAATGAGCACAGTTCTTGCATTCACAGAGGACTCGGCGTAGTTTGAACAGACATTTTCTACTGGAAAGAAATGCTTCAGTGGGAAAATTTCCACCCACTCCAGTTGCATCTCTTCCCTCCAGCTCCGAGAGAGAGAGGAAGGTTTTCTTCCAGAGGAGGGTGGTGATGTGTTTCCATGGATGGACAAGAAAATGCATCAAGAGAGAGAGAGAGGAAAAAAAAAAAACCCAACTGAGTGGGAAGACAGAGCCTGAAAGTTGCCGGTGGGTGGGCAGTGAGGCAGGTACGAGCACAAGCAGCCTTTCCTTTCCTTTCCTTTCCAGAGGGGATTCACAGCCCCAGTCCCGCGGGTTTCCATCACCAGCAGTCCCACAGTTCACTTTTATCCCCCTCGGAGCCCCGGCCAGGCTGGGTCTGGCTCAAAACCACCCCTCCAGTAGTGCAGGATTGCAAACCCGAGCCGGTGCGTGGAGATTCTGGGGGGGGGGGAGAGCGGAGTTGTTTTTCCTCCATCCGCCCAGATTTTGCTTTATAAGCACTTGTGAGCATCCTCGCAATTATCCTCCGGCAGAGCTCTCTGCCTTTAACGCGAATCCCCGGGGGTGTGAGCACAAACAGAGCGGGATTTGCGGGCACACGGACCCGGTGCCGCAAACATCCAGCGGGATGGACCCCGCTCGCTCCAGAGGCACAACGACGCTGCCTGGGGACGATTCCAACATCTCCAGGGAGAGAGAGAGAAGAAAAAATAAAAAAAAAGCACCCCAAAATGTGCGGAGCAGAGCGCTGAGGGCCTCCCGCCCGGATTGGGAGGGATGCGCTGTGCGGGAGGGAGGGCAGCGATGCTCGCCGCAGCCCAGCTGGACCGGGACCCGGCCCGGAGCGCTGCCGTCAATGCCGAGCGCTGCCACCCGGCCCGGAGCGAAGCGACAGCGCGGCCTTTTCATGAATAAATAATCCGTGTTGCAGTTGCGGCGTGCCCGGAGCCGAGTCTGCCCGGAGACTGGGTTCGGCCCATTATTGCCGGTGTCCTCCCACCCTCCTGCCCACCGGGAGACCCCCGGGCCCGGCGGGGGATGCCGGCCCCTCTCCGGGAGCCGTGGGCGAGCGGCGGGGACGGGGCGGGGGGAAAGAACCAGAGAGGGGAGAAATAAAAAATCGCGGGAGCATCCCCCGGGGGAGGCTGCGGGGGGCTGCGGCCCTGCCGGGCTGCGAGGAGAAGGCGACGCAGTTCCTGTCTCTTTAAATCCACCCTGAGCCCGGCGCCGGGAGCTGAGGCAGAGCAGAAAGCCCAGGATCCTGCTCATTAACCAGCGGGATTTATCCCCGCGGGGAACCGGCCAGCAAAAAGGGCTGGGGTGGGGAGAGGAACCCAGGCTCCTTCCCTGAGAACCGGGGGAGGTTCATTGGGCTCGCTGCGAGCATCCCGGGGCAGGGAGGGCAGGAGGGNCCCGGCCCTGCGCCCCAGCCAGCCCGGCCGGCGGCGGGGGGCTCCGCGGGGGCTCTGAGCATCCTCCCCCCGGGGCTGCCCAGCGCTCGCTTTTTTTTTTTTCCCCCCTTCTTNGGGGGGAGGTTCAGGCGGGCTCCCTGCGAGCATCCCGGGGCCCGGGAGGATGCGGGCAGGGCCGGGCGCGGCCAGCGCCTTCCCCCGGCACTGAGGTTTGCGGCGCGGGGGAGGCGGCGGGAGGGGGTGCGGGGCGTGCGCGGTGCGGGAGCGGCCGGGAGCCGTGCGGGAGGGCGGCGGAGGAGGCTCCGCATTGCTGCTGCTGCCGCCGNTGCCTTGGATGGTTTTTAGGTGGAGTCGTTTGCACCAAAACCCAATAGCTGCTGCTGTTCTTGCTGCTATTTTTTTTTTTTTTTTAATGATCCTGTTTCCACAGCAGGGGAAGAGAGAACTGATCCTCAACATACTCCCAGAGAATGAATAATCACAAGAAACTGGCTTAAGCAGCTCCCTGGATCTGGTGCATGATTTCGATTGAGTTCAATTTGATTTAATTATTTTTTATTTTTATTTATTCCTTTTTTTTTTCCCCAAGTCATCGTTCGCATTTTATTTCCTGCATTTCTCCCTATTAAATTTTTTTCCTTTTTTTTTTTTTTTTCACCTTTCGGGAGATTTGCAAACCGAATTACATGCATGTCCAGTGGGGGAAGGTTTAATTTTGACGATGGAGGGTCGTACTGTGGAGGCTGGGAGGACGGAAAGGCTCATGGCCATGGAATCTGTACCGGCCCGAAGGGTCAAGGTGAATATTCGGGCTCCTGGAGTCACGGCTTTGAGGTGCTGGGGGTCTACACTTGGCCCAGTGGCAACACTTACCAGGGCACCTGGGCGCAGGGCAAGCGCCATGGCATTGGCATGGAGAGCAAAGGGAAGTGGGTGTACAAAGGAGAGTGGACCCACGGATTTAAGGGACGGTACGGGGTCCGGGAATGCACCGGAAACGGGGCCAAGTACGAAGGCACCTGGAGCAATGGATTACAGGATGGCTACGGGACTGAGACCTACTCGGATGGAGGTAGGTGATGCATCCCTCCCTTCCTGCCTGGGGGTGGGTGGGTGGAGGGTGCTGGGGGGAAGAAAGGGGTTTGGTTTTGGAGTCTGGGAGTTTGCAACCTGCTGTCTGGCATCCAGGGATGCTCCCAGCCTGCAGGGGAGAAGGGAGCAGCCCAGCGTGGCACCAGCCCAGCTCTTTGCCACAGGTAGTGCCCCATATGTCCCATGGGGTCTCTGGGTCCTCCCTCCTTCCTCTCCTCCCTCCAGCAGGTTTTTGGGCTGTGGAAGGGGCTGTGCTGCCTGCCCAGCTCTGGGCCCAGAGGGCTCGGAGCATTGGGGCGGGCCAGGCCTTGGGGACAACAAGCCAAGTGGCACATGGGATTGGCAGTTGTGACTGCACCACTGGAACCTGTAGGATTTGCATGGGAACGAGGGTGGAGGCGAGCGTGTGTTTGTGTGTGGGGGGATCCGGGGTGGAGGGGGCAGCTCTGCACCTCCTGCAGCCCCTCCAAAGGCAGCCCCGGGCTCGGTGATGCCGGGGAAAAGACTTTAATTCAGACAAGAGTCTTACATTCCTAGTTTACGGCTTAATGCTTAGCGTAGGGGCTCAGAGGGATCACCAGAGCTCTTCTCTGCCGTCAACACGGCTTAACGAGATGCTGAGGGGAAACTGGGATTAGAGGAAAAACAAAAAAAAACCAAAACCCAATTGGAGTGATCAAACCTAAAATAAAAAATTGCTGGGCTAACAAGCTTTAGGGCTGAACTGGGAGAAACAGCTGGTGCCGTGCTGTAAGTGGCTGTATCATCCTCTCTCCTGGGCTGTGGCTACTTCCACGATGGGAATTGCCACCATAATCCGAGGCAGGCCTACCTGCAGGCAGCTGGGGGCCCTGGGCTGCGCCGGCCCCTTGTTTTCCTGGGAATTGTGGCCTCCTGGAGCAGGCTCCCGGGTTATTTTTAGGACGTTATGGTTTTCCACACGGCTCCGGCGAGGAAATCGCAGCGCCGGGGAGCTCCATTCCCCAAAAGGTGCTGCAAGACCTTGCTCTGGAAAACCCAGCTTGCTGCTTTGTGGTTGCACAGGGAGGGGAGGTGAAGCCTCACTTGCAGCTGCTTTTTTTTCGATGTTCTGGCAGGGAGAGGTGGAACCACCTCGGGATTTTTAATGATCATTTCGTGCCGGTGGTTTTTCTCCCAGAGAAAAAAAAAAGAGAGCTGCAACCTTTTGTTTCAGCTGCCTGGGAGGATGCTGGGGACCGAGCTGGGGTGTGCTGGGTGTGTGTTTGGAAGCCATGGATAAATCCCAGCAGCCCTTCAGTGGAGAATAAAGCTCGGGCAGGGAACCATCGCCGTCTTCCCACGTCCAAGGCGCTCAGGAGGGGCTGTGGGGGGTGGGTTCTGCTTGCTCCCAACGTGGGTGCTGTCTCCTCCTGGCACCCAGCCCCTTGCCTGGGAGGTCTGAGGGAGGACAGACACAAGTCTGGACTCACCACAGGTCTCTGAGGGCTGGGTGTTGCAGGGCTGGCCCTGGCCCTGGCCACGCACGTGCCCCCGCCCCGGCACGCTCCCCATCCTCTGCAGCGTGGCGTTCTTTAGGGAAACCTGGGCAGCCTCCCCAGCAAGCTGGGCTGGCTTAGCAGCAGTTCCAGCCTTTGCTGAGAAGCTACCAGAAGCAAAGAGCTTTTCCTTCCATCTTGTCAGGCCAGCGCAGCTTCCCGGTGCTCCGGCACCCGAGAGTGATGGCGTGTGTTGGTGATTTTGGGAGGGGGGGAGAGGAGCGGTGTTGGGAGAGGGCAGGGTCTGTGGCCAAACGCTCCCCCTGGGACCCTGCAGGCCTTCCAAGGAGGCAGGAACGCCGTGCTGGGGAAATGCAGAGTGCTGGGGACTGGGGATGCTCCTCCACACCAGCTTCCCCCGCCTCAGCTGGGCCACAACCCCCTCCAAGGCCACTTCCACCAGCTCAGCTCCCAGCACGCAGAGGCCACGTCCCTTTCCCAGTTACCTTGCTCTGTTCTGGGTGGAAACCACCAAAGCTGAGCATCTCCAGCCTTTTGGCCACCAGGCCTCGCTGAACTTTGTGTGTTTGGGTCCCAGAGGCCGCCGCGTGCGGGAGCGGTGGCGGCTCTAGGGAAGGATGTTTCTCATTAATCCGTTCCAGTTATCACCTCCAGCAAACCCAAGTGTCCACGAATCCTCACCCCAGCACCTGTCACTCACCACCCACAGATAAATATCCCTCCCTTGCACATCATTTTTTCCCTGGTTTTTAGCTCCCCCAGCCCCGGCTTGGCAATGGGGCCCTGAATGCGCAGCGAGGTTCGGGGAGCCCCCAAATCCAGGGATTTTGCTCCAGTTTTCCCATGCCCTGGCACAACAGCAGGGCAGAGCACACCTCCCCCTGCCCCTGGCAGGGCTGTTGGGGTGGCTGCTGGGCTGCTGGGTGGCAGGGGGTGGCTGCTGGTGGCCCGGGGGTTCCCGTGGGTGGCACAGGCAGCGCAGCCCCCGCGCGCAGCTTGCCGAGCTCGCATCTCCCACGCCCGTCCCCCCACGCCTGTTCCCCCCACGCCAGCCAGCCCCCCACGTCCTGCCCACGCTCCCCCTGACCCCCAGGCAGAGCTCTCCCAGCCCCGGGGGATCGGTGTCCATCAGCACAGAGCCCAGGGAGCTGTGCTGCTCTGCCAGCCCAGCCCGGTGACCCTGGCACTGTCCCTCTGCTCTGTGCTGTTGTCCCCACTCCCTCAGACACCCCCAGCACTGCTGATATATCCTCATCTGCCTGCCAAAAAAACACCCCTCCAGAGCACCCTGATATTACATAAAGCAGGCTCCCTTCAGCTGGATGCTGGAGTTGAGGCACTTGTGGGATTCAGCTCTGGGTTGGGAGCAGGGATTGCTCCCTCGCTTCAGGTGAAAGGGGTTGCACCCACCTGGATCAGCCCTCGTGTGAGGCTGGGGCTGCTGGAGCTGGGGCAGAGGGCTGGGGACCCTCTTCTGATCAGGTCTGCAGCTCAGGAGACATCACAGCTGCTCCCTGCCTCGGATACTTTGGGGATGCTCAGTGGTTTCACCCCGGGGACAGCTGGAGTTGGAGCTCCAGACTTCCCATGGGAATCCTCTGCCTTGGCTTTTGGGTTGAGCTGCTGAAACCACGGCTCTGGGGGTGGATGAGCTGGGGTGGCTGAAGGAAGCCCCAAACCTGTTCTTGCCCTTTCCCATCCCTAGCAATGCTGCTTTCCTCCTCCTTCCACCTCTCCCCAGCTGGCATCCCAAAGCAGACAGGGGCTCTGGGATGGGACCAGCCCCATCCTGGTACCCACTGCCCAGCATCCCTGAGGGAATGGGACAGGCTGGAGGTGTGTGCTGTGATCCAGGCTCATCCTGCTGCCACTCCTCTCCCCATCCTGAGCGCCCTGTGCTCCCCAAATCCGTGTTTGTCGGGAGGGCTGCCCCGCCAGGGCCGGGCGGTGCCATGGTGGTGTTCATCTTGTGTAATCTCCGTGCCCACTCACCTCAAATGAATCATCCTTTGATAGGTGAGGGAAATATAATTAGTGTTTGCATTGTTAGCACTGCCTGAGTAGGCAAGTGGGATTTCTTGGCCTGGGCTGGGAGATGTTCCTGCCGTGGGGAGAGGGAAGCGCAGCGCTGGCAGCTGCCGGGGTGGGGCCGTGTCCCTGCTCCATGTCCCACTTTCCCAGCCCTGCAGTGGCACTGGTGACACCTCCCCGAGCAGGTGCACCAGGAGCTCCAGACCAAATGGTCTGGGAGTGGTTGAGGAGGGGAAAAGCGTGGAATATTTTCCCCAAAAGCCAGCATAAAGTGGGGGACAGAGCGGGAATGCTGTGTGGGACCTGCCTGGCTGGGGAAGGGGCTGCATCCCCTCACCTGAGCAGAGCCATCCTTTGGGATGAATCACCCAGGAGGTTTGGAATGAGACATCTTTGAGCACCCAGGAGGGTTGGAATGAGACATCTTTGAGCTCCCTTTCCAACCCAAACCATGCCCAGGTTCCACGGTGCCACAACGGCCACGAACCTGGTGCCTCTCGCCACCCTGTCCTTCCCCTGAATTCCTGCATGGGGGAACCCAGGAGCCAGGGCGAATTTCCACCAGCATCTATTCATAGCACGGATGTCAGAATTACCTTAAAAGTACCAGCTCTTCCCTTGTTTTGCTGCCGGGAAGGAATTGTTGATGCTCTTTAAACAGTGGGCGGAAACAAGCAAACACGAGAGCGCCCTGATCCTCCATCCTCCCGCTCCTGCAGCGCCCAGGGCTGGTCCCAACAACCCCTCAGCACCTGGGAATTCATTGGAAAAGCCAAGATTTTGGTGATGGAGCATCCCTCTGGCTGGATTGGGTCTAGAAGCTGCTTGCAGTGGTTCTGGGAGAGCGCTGGAGGTGTCAGGAGCTGCCGGGCAGCAGAGAAATGAATCAAAATACGAAATGAGGATTCTGCCCAGCCTCATTAAAAATAAATGCCATGAACTCATGGTAATTACTGCTCTCACTGGAACATGCTGCTTAGTTTCAGGTACAGCTCAGGACAGAGGGAGAAGGATTTTTGACCTCGCAGAAAAGAACATGAGGCAGAAATTGCCAGGCAGGTCCCTCACTCCTTCCCAAAGTCTTTCATCCAGGCTGGGATTCTCCAGGGAATTGTCCCCAGCCTTGGGGAGCCCATCCATGGCCTCTCCCTGGCCCAGGGCAGAGGGTGGCTCCAGCCCCAGAGCTGATGTCATCTCACTGGGGTGGCTTTCTCATGGCTTTGAATGCAAATCTCAGGATATTTGCATGTGATTTGATATCCCATGGGGCTCCTCGTGGTTGGGTGACATCTGCTCCTGGAGCTGAACAGGGTTTTTTTTTTTTTTTTCCCCTTTAGAAGCTCCAGCTTGTGGAATCATGTGATTTTTGCAAGATTTTCAGCTTCAGTTTGGAAGCAAGGCTTCCACCCAGGCTATTGCAGAAAAGTCATTCTTCCAGGCTTGGGAAGCAGCAGACAAGAGCTAAAAATGCCTTCTGTTTAAAAATGCCTCGATTTTAAAATGAACCTGATGAATTTTGAATGCTTTGAGTCAGGTAACGCTGACGTAGATGAATGAGCTGGATTAATGTAGGCACGACTTGGAGATGGAGGAGCAGGGCAGGGGGAGCTTGGGGATGGTCTTTTGGGGGAGAACACTGGGGTTTAGCATCTGCCTTGGGAGATTTTTTGCCTCTTTGGGTCTGGTTTTGGCATTGGTTGAACCCCTGAGCAAGAAAGGATTTTTTTGCAGGAGTTTGCAGTAGTTGCAGGAGGGTCTTGATGGTGATTTGCCCCTGGGTTCAGCTGTTTAACTCCCAATTTAAGTATTTTTTAACAAAAAATAATGGAGAGCTCGCAGAAAACAAAACTTGAAAAGCAAATATTTATGTTTTGGGGGCTTGATGTTGGTTTTTCAAAGACAGATTCTGGCCCATGCATGAAAAATCCTTAAAAATGGCAATGGGTGCCTGAGCATTCCCTAAGAACAGCCAGTGCTCTCCCAACATTATTCCCTGAAGAGGTCCCACTCACTCTGAGCACACAGCAGAGCAGCATGAATTTTCATGAATGAGTGAACAGCCAGAGCAAGGCCCCTGGTTTTGCTGATTCCCACAAGAAGAGGATCACTGCAGAGGCACCATTCCCTGCTCAGGGTCTCACCTGGGCTCTGCTGGGGGTTTCCCCTGGAATGAGCAAGGATCTGGAAGTGTCCAAGGCCAGGCTGGAGGGAGCTGGAGCCATCTGGGGTGGTGGATGGAATGAGATGAGCTTTGAGGTCCCTTCCCACTCCAGCTGCTGTGATTCCATGATTGATTTCACAGGGAATAAATAAACCCTGCTCCTGCCTTATCCCACCCTGCAGCAGCCATGGGGAGCTCAGCCTCATCCCACACCCCCAAACCCCTGCCCCCAGTTTGGGAATGAGCCCTTGCTCCTGGATCTCTGCTGAGGGAACAGGAGAGATCCTGGAGTTTGTGCAGGATTAGAGCACGGAGGGGATTAAGGGAATCAGCATTAGCCCAATTTCACTCGGTGAGAGGAGCACATTGGCCTTAATAAAGGTGCTGAGCAAGATCCTGAAGTGGTTGGCATCCCTGGGGATGAGACCTCATCCTGCTTCTGACCCCAGCCAGGGGCTGAATCCGCAGGGATTGGGCTGCCCTGGGGAAACTCTGGCCCCATTTCACCAGGGGATGATGATGCTGCCTTGACTTCCCCGTGTCAGGCAAACCCAGCCCTTCCCACTCCCAGCACAGACAACAAGAAATGTCTTTTCTCTGGTTGTTTCCTTTTCAAAGTTGTCTTTCCCCTGGCTGCAGGAGCTGCAGCTTTGAGAGGAATCACAGCTGGCCTGAGAGGCACCATGAGCCCCATCAGAACCAGCAAAGACAAGATTTGATTGTCTTTATTGTGGTTTTTTTTGAAGCCTTTCCTTGAGTTCTGGTTGGGAAAGGCACTTCCCAACAGGTTTGGGGCAGCAGGAGATGCAGAAGCAATGAGAAGAGGGAGAGGATGCTCAGGCTTGGCTTTTCCTGAAGAACAGTTTGTCCCCTTGAAGCAAACAGCTGAAACACCTTGGAAAACATTAATTAATTTCTTTTTTTTTTAATGTTTCCCAGTGAGGGAGGAGCCTTCACCCTGCTGCTTGCAGAGTCTCCTTGGGCCAGGCAGCGGGGACATAAACGTGTCCCCGTGCTTGGGATGGGGCTCACACCCCGCAGAGGAACATTTTCACCACCTGTGATTTCCTGCTGATTCTCCCCGAGGAGAAAGGCTCAGCCATCCCTGCTCCATGGCATTCCAGCCAGAAATACTCCTGTTGTTATTTGCATCCACAGGAGGAGGAGGAAGAGGAGGAGGAGGCAGATTCCCTGGCTGAGGCGTGAGGCTGTAGGAATCTATCTCCTCCCTGCAGCCCCCAGCTCCTGCAGAGGTTCTGGCTGTTCCAAATCCTATCCCTACCCCTTCCAAACCCATCCCTACCCCTTCCAAACCCACCTCCTTCCAAACCCAGCACCTCCACTGCTCCATCCCTTCAGACGGAGGCTCCCTGCTCTCAGAACTCCAAGCTGACCACGCTGAGCTGTAATTCTTTATTATTTACCGACCCCGCCCAAACCAGATTTAATTCCACACCCAGGCAGGAGCTCAGCAGCCCCCTGAGGGCCCCCACCCTCTGCCCCTTGCCCCGGGTGCCTCCCTGGATGCCCAGCCCTGGCTGTGCCCACCGTGTCGGGATGCTCCCGGCATCAGCACCGTGACTAACACCCATCACGTGTCCGTGCCTGCGGATTGCATTTGCATACTCAAAAATCCATACTTTGTTCCTTCCCCCCCCACCCCTCCCCTGTGTGAGCAGTTAGACCAGAGCGTATTTTTGGCAAATGAGCAGCCACAGCAGAAGCATCTGACTGTGTTTTTTAGCGTGGCTGGGCGATGGGGAGCCTCGGCAGGGCTAGAGGGGGGATCATTGGCTGTGCGTTCTGGATCTGGGAGGAGCTGGGCGCGGGCAGAGTCTCTGATCCCCCACATTCCCGGGTGGGATCTCCCAGCCATCCCATAGGATGGGATTTGGGGGAGGGTTTGGGGGGTGAGAGCAGCAGCCGGGCACAGGGCAGGGGGTGGGAGCCGTGTCCTGCTTGCAGGTCCTGGCAGGAAATGTGTCCCCACGTCCGTGCAGGGAACAGGGGGGTGAGGGAGGGGGTTCTCCCCCTCTGAAACCCCTCCTGCAGTGCTTTTCTGGGGCTTCCCGGTGTGAGAAGGATGTGGAGCTGCTGGAGCAATCCCAGAGGAGATGCTCCAAGGGCTGAAGCCCCTCTGCTCTGGAGCCAGGCTGGGAGAGCTGGGGTTGCTCATCCAGAGAAGGCTCCAGAGAGACCTCAGAGCATCTTCCAGGACCTAATGGGGCTCCAGGAGAGCTGGAGAGGGACTGGGGACAAGGCATGGAGTGACAGGACACAGGGAATGGCTTCCCACTGCCAGAGGGCAGGGATGGATGGGATTTTGGAGAGGAATTGTTCCCTGTGAGGGTGAGGAGGCCCTGGCACAGGTGCCCAGAGGAGCTGTGGCTGCCCCTGGATCCCTGGAAGTGTCCCAGGCCAGGCTGGACAGGGCTTGGAACACCCTGGGACAGTGGAAGGTGTCCCTGCCATGGCAGGGGTGGGAACAACACAAACTTTAGGGTCCCTTCCCACCCAGACCATGGTGAGGTTCTGTGATCCTGTGCTCAGGAGGCCCCACAGAGTCAGGCAGGACATTTGGGGGACACATTTTTCCCAGTAATTCCCTGGGAATGCCAGCGAGGACACCCCCATTGTCACACCCCCAGAACTGGATGAGCACCCTCCAGGCCTCTTCTTCCTCCCTTTGGGCTGGGTGTTCCTGAGGGGATTTGTGTGTGAATCCCCCTGGGCTCTGTGATACTGAGCAGCTGGAAAGGGATATCTGTAAAACTCCCTCCTCTGGTTGGAATTCAAGAGCCCGGCCTAATTATTGCCATTGGACATCTTTAATTAATATGCTGCAGAGGCCAGAGATAACGGGGGGGGCTGAGCATGGCAGGAAGGATCCTCTGCGAGATAAAGCAGCAATTTGTAAAACCTAATTACTCTGGCTTGGAAAAGTGGAGGGGCACTTTGGACCACTTCCCCCTCCTTGCTGGGATTCTGCTGGGTGGGGAAGGAGAGCTGGGAGCTTGGGAATGCAGAGCCACTGGAGCAGGAGCTGGCTGTGCCTCAGGGATGGGACAGAGCCCTTTGGGGCCTGCTGCTCCCGTTTTCCAGTCAAACCCATCCCTGTTGCTGGTTGTTTTATTTACTCTGGGAATATTGACCCAGTGTGGTGGCTGTGCTTGGGATTTCAACTCAGTGTCAGCAGTGGAGAAGGAATTTTTTCCCTCTTTTTCTGAGGTCAGTGCTTCACAACATCCCAAATTCCTGCTTGGATGTCTCCATGTGAGGAACTGGGAGAGGGCAGGTCTGTGCAAACCCCCCGTGGGTTTTATCCATGTGTTTGCCAGAGGATCCATCCTGCAGGACACAGAACTTTGGGAAAAGCCTGGGAGCAGCTGTGAAGCTTCTCCTTAATGGTGTCCTGGAGTGGGGCCAGAGGGCTCAGCGACTACAAAATGCCAAATCTTGGGTATGGGCAAAGGGAAGAAAGAAAATGCAATCATTCCAACCCCCAAAAATTCCTTATTTTTAGCTCCTTCCACCATCATGGACCAGGTTTAGATCCTTAAGCCAGAGGAAGCCCCACGTACCTGACCAACATCCTCTCTTTGGGCTTCCTCCTGTGCTGTTCCAACTCCAGCTCTTCCTGAGGGAATTCCTTGGGATGTAGATTTGTTGTAAAACCAGATTTCCCTGGGCATCACTGTGGGGTTTCTCTCCACAAGGATTCCAGGCCCAGGAAATTCCTTAGTGTGGGACAGCAAGCCATGACTTGCCTGGCCCTTCCCAGCCATGGAGAAAACCTTGTCAGGGAGAGGGAGCATTCCTGGATCCCCACAGTGCCTGGATCCCAGAGGGATGAGCTGGAGATCATCCCTCCCCTCCCCAGCAAAATCTCCAAAATCCCCTTTGACAAAGGAACAGAAATTCACGGAAAGACAATTCCTGCAACGCCTCTGATCCTCATGGAGAGCTTTGCAAAGCTTCATTAGGGTTCCCAAAGCCAGCTGAACTGCTGGAATGCTGCTGCCTTATCCCTGTTTCCAGCAGGGAACGTGGAGGTGCAGGGTCCTGCTCATCCTCCCCTTTGCAAACCCGGGCCAGCCTTGATTTGGGGGATTTTGGCACCACCAGGAGCTGCCCTGATTTGGGGGATTTTGGCACCACCAGGAACTGCCCTGATTTGGGGGATTTTGGCATTATGGGACCACCAGGAGCTGCCCTGATTTGGGGGATTTTGGCATTGTGGGACCACCAGGAGCTGCCCTGATTTGGGGGATTTTGGCATTATGGGACCACCAGGAGCTGCCCTGATTTGGGGGATTATTGCACCACCCGGAGCAGCACTGGATTGCAGGTTT